>CM060831.1:169615000-170215000 GCA_030762175.1 Metallyticus violacea
TAGACTTTTCTGCTGAATCACCCACTCTTTGCCCTTAGAACTACAACATGGCATCCTACTTCCTGTACTTGCAAAGGTTCACTTCACATGTCCTTCCTCTCCATGTTCACGCAAGCAATTCAGTGCTAGTATATTTAAAATTTGGCTACATTCATTGATAATCAAAAATATGGGAGAATTAGCAGATAAATTAAGCAGACAGCTTAAAAAAGCTAAAATATGAGAGTGGCCAGGAAATATGGAAAAGTGAGTCACACTATATTTACTAAGAAATAGTGAAGAAAAGGGTTTTTAATATCTCCATGATGAGTATCATTAGGGGAAGGAATAAGAACCAAGATAAAGTTAAGTGCACACTCAAGGAAACAATTCTGAGAGCCATTTCAGTAGTCTGACTTATCCTTCATTATGAAAGATGCAAGACATTAAAGTTATATTAGGTAATTTTAATGCTTAAAGAGCTATTTTTTATTCATTACATCAAAACCATATCTATTTTCACAACAATTCAATTAATAACTCACGGACGACATGGTGCTCGATGATCGTCTGTGCCTCTGAAGTTGCCAACAATGCATTCTTCACATTTCTCTCCAGTTGTGTGATTGCTACAGCCAATACATCGTGCATGTGTTGTTGGTCCTTCTACCAAGAACTCCTCCAGCTTAGCCAGAGGAATTTGTGTGAGAGGGACTTCCGATGCAGACATCAGTATCTGTTGAACAAATTTGTTTTTGGTACAGACTAGTAAACTTAGTGTCAGAGAAATGAAGCCAAAATTACACCCCTGTTACTTACTGGTATTGAAGCAGATGCCATGCTGTCATTGATACAGATGTGCGTGTGTCCATTACAGTACTCTATGCATGGCACACATTGTCCATTGTTGGTGGGATCTCCTACAAACAATGGCTTGCACTTTTCACACTGTGCACCCTGTAAAGTGACATAATGTGTAACTGTATCTCATTAAAAATGCACATATTCTTAATTTAAACACAGTATAAGGGTCACTAGATAGATATGTTTTGTGATATGAACAATGCACAATAAAAAAAATTGTCATACCACTGCACTTTTTCAAATTACTTTCCTGCACATTCCATACATGCTGAAAAGAAACCTAATGTGTTACAGATTACATTGAAATAAAATGAAAGCTCAACTGTCCATTCATGGCTAAGGCTCCTTTACAGGAGTAGGTCATACTAGGAACTCAATTGGTGAGCTAATCCACTTGATTTGAGCTACACACTGTGGTGATCATCCAGTCTGAAACAATGACATTATAACTGTGTTGCCCCACGATATAATTCTTTTGATACAACTAATATTCTCTGAGATAATTCCACTTTTTAAGAAAATAAAATATGGCACAGGAAATTTACTCTTTAAATTCACTGAAGTTGCCCTAAAAAGGAACAAATGAGTAATTTTTTAAAAACTCTTTTTAAAAATTTGGTTAATATTCAACTGAAAGAGCCAATAATTTAAGCAAGAAAAGGAATAAAACAGAAAACTAAGAAATTACGCCAAGAAATCACATTTAAATTACAACGTAAATAGTTTCATTCCCTTAGGCAAATCCATTTGCCAATTTTTTTTTATATAAATGATCAGGTATTGAAATCTGAAGATCTACAAGATCTTGACCTTGTACAGAGATGGCATGGATATAAATTTTTTTGGTAATGTTTTTACATGCATCACAATAACATTAGTGAATTGTCAACTTGATCTACCGAATAGTTTTGTTTGTACATCTTTTGAAAATAGAAGTGTTGTGTGTGTTTTACTCAAATGGAGAAACTGAAATACTGAGCCATCATAAAATTATTTGTTTTGGGTGGTTCATAGTAAATGGAAATTCATCCAAAGTCAGTGAAGATTTATAACAAGTGTGCTCCTACATTTCAACTGTTAAGAAATGGGGAAATTGCTGATGCCACAGGCAATGATACATTTTACATGAAGAACTAAAGATGAGAAAGATTTGTGCAAGATGGGTGCCACATTTGTTGAATGCTGACCAACAGTAAATGCAAAAGCCAATTTCACAGCAATGTTTGGATAGTTCTAAAAAGATTCTCATTTATTTTGTGCACCGATTTTTTACTGTGGATAAGACATGAGTCAACCACAACACTTCAGAAATGAAACTGCAACTGAAGCAGTGGGTGGAGGCCAGTGGTCCTGGCGCCAAAAGGCAAAGTTGACTGCCAGAAATATTATAGCAAGTATTTTCTGGGATGCAAAAGGGATTCTTCTTACTGATTATCTTTCAAAGAGTAAACAATACTGATGTACTAAGCTTACATACTAAAGAGATATACTGGGAAGAGAGTGTTGGCTTGGAGAGGTGCGAAAACTATTAGAAGAAACTGAAATGGAAGATGTATGATGATTGGGTAAAAATAATGTTTATGGAATTTGGAAAAAAGTAAGACAGAGAGTAGAAAATGTGGATCAAGAGCAAGAGATCTGGGTTAACTTAGAGGATAAGTTCTTAGATTTACATTCAGTAGTTAAAAGAAATTGGGGATAAGAGAAATATATAGATATTTGTGTCCAATTTGGAATAATAGGTTTTGCATGGATGAGTACAGGGGTATTATTTTTAAAAGGACTAAAGATAAATTGTAAAGAAGGATGCATTATGTGTAGGAAAAGGAAAAGTTGGTTCCATTGTTTAATTGAATGTGAAATGGTGAAAAGGTGAGGTATAGTATCTGGGATTGAAAATCTCACAAATTGCAGCAAGAAATACTGGCAATAAAAATGTTATCAGAAACGACAGTAGAGAAAATAAATATAATGGAATTTTTAGGAAAAGTAAGGGATAAGTGGGGAAGAAGTATAAAAAAGGTGTTTGAGGACACACACAGTGATGAAAATTAGTCATTCATTTTAGGGGTCCTTTACCATACAAATAACCTGGTGATTGAGATATGGAGAGCCTCAGTTTTGGTGCTGCTGAACTTTTGGAGATTTCGCATGTTATGCAAATTATATTATGTAAATTAAATTGTAATTGTATAATCTTGTAAATTATACTTTGCTTGCTTGATATTTGTAATAGTGAATATTGAATAAATTCATTCAATACAAAGGGTAAAACAATAACTGGCAAATACTATGCAAGTCTTCTGGACCAAACTGGATGAAAAAGTATGTGAGAACAGGCCTGGATTGCAAAAGAAAAAATCATGATTCACCAGGACAATGTACTTGGCCACAAAGGTGCCTTCGCAATGGGAAAATTGAGAGATTTGAAGTACGACTTGATGGAACATCCACCCTATTCACCAGATTTGGCAACCTCTGACCTCCATTTATTCCCACATCTAAAGAAATTTTTGGGTGGATATAGTTTTGCATGCAATGAAGAGGTTAATGCAGCCATATATGGGTATTTTGCAGATCCATCATCGCACTTCAGAATGAAATGGTGGACAAAGTGCATTGATCTCAAAGAGGACTATGTATAAAAATAAGTGTTTTGATCTAGAAAACATAGTCTTTCACTGTCAGACCGAGAACTTTCCACCTTGCCCTCATATTAAGTCAGATGAAGGATGTTTTGTTTTTGTTATTTACGGATGCTCTTTAACATCTCAGGTCATCAGCATCCCATTCAATTCAGAGCGTGAAATGGGCGACAAATTTTGCTCAGATGCTCTTCTTTCAGGCTTGAGGTTCTTTTTTGTGCCGTAAATGTATGACATGGGACCTATGTCTTTAATTCCCTTACAAAGGAAGCTATACTAACCATTTTTACGCCTGAAAAAATATATTGATCCTGGCCAGGTTTGAACCCATGATCTTGGATTTAGGAGCAAGTATGGTTACTACTATACCATCAGGAACGACATGAAGGATGAACTTGGCTGAATGAGTTCAGGGGACTTTGTGGCCAAGGTTCCCAGGAATTCACATAAATAACAAAGGGAAAATCCCCTGAAAAAACTTCTTCAGAAACTAAGCTAACAGGAATTGAACCTGCTGCCCATGAAACATAAATGCTACTGCTAGACTGTGCAGGAAATCACTCTAAAAGGATACTCTCCTTTTATACAAAAATTTCAGCAGAAGAAAAAAAATGCAAATCATCATAAAACAACTATGATGGGCAAAATTTGTGACCAACATTAAAAATACAGAGTGTGACAGCAAATTTCTCCGCATTTTCCCCAAAGTAATAGAAATTATAAGGTGCGAAAAAATTAAAGTTTGAGCCACAGAATCAAAGAAGCAGATGGAAGATGACTTGTGTTCAATGTAAATTAATTAAAATAGAACAGCTAACAATAAGCTAAGCTTTATTTAATTTTCCCAAAAATTGAAACTTTTTAGCTGTAATATACCTACAGGAGTAAATATGAGTGCATACTAACGGGTCACAGGAACTTTAGTCATCATCTTGCATGTTTTAAAGAAAAAGGATAGCCAACCTAATAATACTAAATACTAGTTATCCTCGGGAGGCTTATGATTTCTGCTGCTGATGGTGCTATTGTTCAAACATGCAAGGGTAATTGATATCATTGTATGATTCAGTTGAACTACACATTCTTAAAGTTGAATTTGAGTTGAACCTTAGCCTGGCTGAAGATGGGAACTAAATGTTCTCAAAACTGGTTCCATACATTTATGAAAAGTAAGTGAAGCTTTAAGAGTGTGTAGTTCAACCAAATCCATACAATGATATGAATTAATGTGATAAGTTTCACTGTGCAAGTTCCAATTTACTTTTTAATTTTAATACAAGGGTAAATCATTAAGTAAGTTACAAATGGATATAGAACTTAAACAAATAATAGTATTGATTAGAAAAATAATTTTATTTCTCAACACAATCACCGAGGCACTTGTCCCATCATTTCACCAGCCCCTGAAATGCAGCAACATAAAACTTTTTGAACTACTGGCAGAGCCATGTGGTGACTTTTCTTTCTACAGCTTCATGGTCAGGAAAATATTCGCCTGAAAGATGATGTTTACCCAGGAATTTCTAAAAGTTCTCAGCCTGATAAAAAAAACACAAGATTTCAGAGAAAAGTTTATTTTAGCTTATAGTCATCTTGTAATTCAATACATTTAGTCAAAATACTTTTCAACTTTTAATATCCTCAGTAAAATAAAATTTGTCCAACTATGAAAAATGGGTATCTGTCTCAGCTTCAACTTCATCATTTGATATGACTCTTCATCCATCCAACAATTTCTTCAGGTTTGGGAACCAAAAGTAATCATTAGGAGCCAAAACCGGTGAATATGGCAGATGTGGAAGCACTTGGAAGTGAAGGTCATGCAGTTTTGCAGCAACAATACCATGTGTGTGAAAGTGCATTATCGTGATAAAAGAGAACTTTTTTTTTGCAAGATGTGAACATTTAGCCTGGATATCATTCTACAGTTGGTCCAGTAGTGAAGCATACTACTTCCCAGTGATGATTTTGCCCTTCTAGAAGTAGTCTACAAGTGACACATCATGAGAATCCCAGAAAACTGTAGTCATAACTTTTTCTGCAGATGGAACTGTTTTCGCTTTCTTTGGTGCACTTTCAACTGTTGCCACCCATGTTTGGACTCTCATTTGCCTCTGGCTTGCAGTGATAAATTCATGTTTCATCTACTGTTATGAAATATTGGAGAATCTCACTGGAATTCAGTTTAAACAAGTCAACACACTCTTGAGCAATGTTCATTCGAATGTGTATTTGGTCCATTATTAACAAATGCAAATGCATCAAGCAGGAAGCTTTCTCATAACCAAAACTTTTATGTGAAATGTACCGGACATGGCCTATTGAGGCCTTTGCAATGTTAGCCAACTTGCATACCTTCAATTTGTGATCATTGAGTGTGGCATAGTGAATTTTTGTCACAATCTTGTCATTCATAGCAGTTTTGGGACACCCTGAGCATTCATCATCTTGAATCAATGTACAACCACGCTTAAATTCAGCAGCTCACTTTTTAACCATCGAAAATGAAGGGGAAGAATCCTTTAATTTGGAATCATAAGAAGGTAGAACAAATGGAAGTTGTTTGGATCAAGGTTGGGACTATGTGGGGGATGCTTGAAGACTTCCCACTTGAAATTTTGCAGCGTCAATCATCTTGTTGGCAGTATCACTTTACCAGTGGATAATTCATTTTAAGCTTTTTTTCATAGGCGACACAAGATGTTTCTATTGCATTGACACATGGTTTGCCTTGGGCTGATACTGGTGAACCTGTGAGAATTTGAGCTAGAATATTGTGTCTTTCATTGTGGTAGCATTTGAGATGCTGTAGTGCCAGACCTTGCATTTTGTGCTGTGGGGTCAGCATGCATAGCACCTATGTCTGTCCTTCAGACAACTCCTGCACCAAATTGTAAACAGCTAGATATGACAGGTACTTCTAACTATAGATGAGAAGCATTTCTTCATGAATATTCTTTGATTCCATACCTCTTTTGCCCCCAAAATTTGGACTTTCTCTCAGAGGTACCACCATCTTGTTATTGGTGTTTTGCTGTTGTAAACATTGACTGTGTTATGTTGAATGTCACCAATTGTTATCGAACTAATGCTGTCATCTAGTGGCAATAGCCTCAGGTGTCTCATTCAAACATCTATACCCACATCAACTTGCAATCTACTTAATGACTTATCGTTGTATTTGCCTATCACCATGTTTTTTCACTATTACAATGTGCAGCATGCTAATTTTGCTGTAAGGACAGCTGTTTCAGTAAGTAGGAATGTTATGAAACTGTAGACAATGGAGTGGTAAATATTCTACACTAATGTATTGAACATGTTCACACTAACTCCACTTACTTACATAAAACTAGGATGTGTTTTGGAAGCAATCGCTCAGATCATCAGCTGTTGACGGACTGCGATTGCTTCCGAAACATATCCTAGTTTTATGTAAGTGATCTATTTACACCCAATATTATTTTTTTATTTCCTGACATCCACTCCTTAAATTTAACTACACTCATCTTACACTGGTTGTTGTACATATTTTAAATATGCCTTATTTGTGCTCTATTAATATCAGTTTATTCATTTTCTGCAACATGTACAATAACGTATATTCACTATTGTTTGCATGTATTCCACTTTGCAACACTAGTGTGGCATTGTGCATCACCTTAATAGGTTCCTCCACTATTTTTCAGGATTGCCAACTATTATATAATTTTAATATATACAATTTGGTATACCAGTGAGGGCATCATGTGATTAGATGTATAAAAGTTCCATTAATGATATTTGCATTAAGCACAAATGACCACTTTATAACCCTGCCTGAGGAATCACGTTTGCAGAAAACGGGAGGGAATTATGCATAAAATGTCATATATTTCATTCATGAGTGGAGACATTATTACAGCATGATGTAACAGTCTGGAGTCTGTGGTTCCATATTCCACCCCTTAGATTTAGACAGAGCATTATTAATAGAGTTAATTTTACAACGGCGTGTTTGCATACATCTTAAATGTTTCCTCACCAAGAGGATCCTGTACTATACCAGTAAATGTAACATTTGTATCTAAAAATTATATTTAACAAGTTGGCAATGTTCACTGGCTTGTGCATTTTTCCGAGTTGATATGGAAGTGGGACAGCCAATCGACAACAATTCTTCCTGGCCTAGATGCTACCCACTGTACAATTCTCAATTTTGTCTGTACTTGTCATCTCAGAGCATAAAGCAAGCCTCTACTATTGCCATAGCAACTCTTATGAAACAGGTAGTAAGTGCAGCCAAATTAGGGATTGGACTGTACCAGAGGATACAGGTGTAAGAATCGTGCCAAAGCAGCATGAAGTTACCAATTAATTCTTATATCAGCAATCAGAAATAGCTTAAATTTGAGTTAAAAGCTGAAAACAGTGAAATTAATAATTATGTATATATTGTAAACTTAATAGAAGTTAGAAACTAATGGTCAGTCCCCAGCTGAAGATGAGAGCGAATGCTCTTGAAACATGTTCTGATATTCTACATGTTCTACAAGTTTATCACACCACCACCAGAGCAGAGTACACATACCCACAGCTTAATGAATTATCAGACAGCTCAATTTTAGCCTAGCTGATGATAAGAACAAAATATTCTTGAAACTGGTTCTATATATTATGACAAGTAAGTAAAGCATTAAGAGTGTGTAGTTCAACTAAATCATACAATAATATTAATTATATGTTCTGAAATATTAATCATTTAGTGAAGTAGTGTCACCTAATACCAACCTCTTAATGTGTATATATTAGATAGAAGATTGGTGCAGTTGGGCTGTACCTGCTGTTTGTTGACCGCTGAGACTGACTAAAGTAGATATAATTACCTTAGTGTTGTTATGACACTCAGAGCATTGGTCTAGCTTATCTGGACCAACACAGTTAGCATGACCATTACATTGGCACTGAATGCTGCAGTTAGCTCCAACATAGCCAAAATCACACTTGCAAACATTTGGCTCGACACACATCCCCCGCACACATCCTTGTGAACAAACTGGCATACACATGTTCCTAAAAACATAATCAATATATAAGTTTTAATTTTCATTCAGTTCTGATAGCACTTTATAACAAAATTAGCAGCACTCACTTCTCAAGTTTATATCCTGGACCACAGATACACTTGAAGCCCTCTTCTAGATCTACACATTGCTCTGATTTATTGTCACATGTGTGATGATTGTTAAGACATTCATTCTCCATTGGACAGCCCACATAGTGCCAACTGAACATGGGGAACACACCACTTTGTTCCTTGCGACTTGAAGCATTCCAACTCACTGTACCAGTTGAGTTGTTCACAGATGTGTTGCCTACAGGAAAACAATTTGTGATTAAGTCCTCCAAAAGCTTAACGCTCTATTTACACTATGTAAAAAAAAAAAAATCAATGAAAATGTATTACAAAGTATGATAGACTATGCAATATATATTACTGCAACTCTTTAAGAAGAAATCACTCAACTTTCACTAATCATGTTCCTCTTACTTGGACATGTTTTAAAGGCTGTTGCCTTGATCATCTGCATGGTTCCACTGTCAGTTTCTCAACGTGGCATTATGATGTCACTCTGTAGATTTTATGAATTTAGTGATGTTATTGTTTGGAAGATAACATTTTCCTTATTTTTATATATGAATATATTTCCCCACACTGTAAATTCTATGGGTTTTTGAAGAACTTTTAAGAGTTTGGTTCATTTTGGAATTTGTGTTTTTTTTTGTGCCAAAAATGATATGCTCTCCCTGATTTCTCCATGTATTTATATTTTCATTTCTCATGTATTCTTTTAACCGTAGGGTATTGTTTCCTTTCATTTTGCCTTATATTTCATTTGCAGTCTTTACAACTGAATTAGTAAATGCCTAATTGTTTTAATGGAAGAATTTTGTCTTTTGTTTGGCTTTTAGTCTTAAAGGATCATATATACAAGAAATTCACATTTTATTCATGGAAACACCAAAAATTGCAGATGTTTTTTAAAGATGCAAACATTATTTAGCTCCAGTAAACAAATGCAGTTTGAAAAAATTTTTTAAGAAGCCATTATTTTTTAAATTTATTGCACCTGCTAGGATGATATGTCTTTTTTGAATTGCATACCTTCTTTTGTTTGTGATAGCAAACTTGTGACTGTGATATCTTTATTTCTTTTAAAATTTTAATCATTTTGTATACTAATTTTTTATGGAAACCATTATGTGGTGGTAAAAATTTATTACAACTTTCCTGTAAAGATCATATATTTTCTGATTAGAAGTTGGGTATCTACCAAATCATTTGCAAAGACTGTAATCAGGTAAATATTGGCAAAACGAAAAGAAATTTGGAAACCTTACCTAAAGACATTTCAGAAATACTGTCACAAACAGATATAGAAATTGGCAGTGGCTGCCCACTTTTGGTCAGACAAATGACCATGAAATTAGTTTTAAAAAAAATAAATAAATAAAAAAAAATATTGAAAAATACTTGCAAACCTTTTGAACTAATGACATGGGAAAAAAATTTACATCATCAAAAATTAAAAAACTGCATCATGAACTTCCAGACACCATCCTTGGATATGATAAATTTCTCTAACTACCTATAGAGAATGCTTCTACCAGTTGGTCTTCTGCTGATGATGGGAGCAAATTTTCCCAAAACATGTATAGTTAAAAAAACCAAGTGAAGTACAAGTATTAGCAAAACAACTGTATATGTATATTAAGCACTTTATTATTTAGTTCTGATAGAATTTCATTTGTAAGTTTATAAGCTGCATTTTCTGAAACCAAACTATTTTTTTTTTTTTTTGCCAGAATATTATTATATTTCAAAATAATTATTTTATCTGTTATACATTACTTTTTCAAATATTTTTGAGAAAATGTTAAAAATGATATGGGTTTGTAATTACAAACCTCATACTTGTCTCCTTTTTTAAACAATGGAACACTTAAGTCTTTCTGGAAAAATGCCAAATGACAATGATTCACTACATAGATAACTGTAAGGTGCTCTTATTGTCAATGAGCATGCTTTTAAAATTTTATTGGTAATTTCATCACATACCGATGAATTTTTTGTTTTGAGTCAGTTGATAATTTTAGTTATTTCTAGTGGTTTTGCCCTGTTAATGTTAAATTTTGGAATGTTTGAAATGCCATTAAAACTGGATGCCTTTAATATATCTAATGCATCTTCTTTACTTCCATAATTTATATATAAATTGTTAGAAATATTTAAAAAAAGTTGTTAAATATCTTTATAATTTTCTCTGAGTCAAATATTTCTTTATCTCCTATTAAAAGCTATCAAGTGCAAAATTGCAGCAGCCTGCATATAGTACTGAGTAGAATAGGTCCTCAAATCTTCTAGAAAGTATGTTCCATAAGATGATTACTAACATAGAAAATGGTGACATAATGGCACACTATGAGGAGTAGGCTTGTGTCATCTCTAAAGCAGAATAACACGGCTATTTCCAAGATCAGTTCTGGAGGTTAAAATTTATTTCAATACAAGAAAAAAATTTAAACCATTGTATAACTAAAAGGATAAAAAATAAACAAAATAAAATGTGCACCTATGGCAGAAAATTCTTGAAAATAGAGAACATCACAAGTTGAATGCGCTGGACCGCTAGCTGGGCTGTCAAGAGAGCCCTCGGTGCAAACTCCTTGACCAGTACTGTTCCCTACATTTAAAGCACACCACCTGTAAATCACATATGTTTCAAATTATTAGGATTTGATTAACACAGAACTTCATACATGAGTATGGATTTTGTCATTAGAAACAAAATAAAGAATTTCTATATTTTACAGTACTTTTTGATGCACAGTGTAAAATTTTTCAGAGATGTTTAAAACTTCCTGTAGATGGAAAAAAACAACATGATAGTAATATTTTAAAAAAATTGAGTCGAAATTGTAACATACACACCACTAAAATTCAATAAAATGGAAGACTAGTTTCGGGAGCCATTGCTCCTATCATCAGTTCCTGGTCGACTGCCGGTCTCGTTGTCGACCAGGAACTGATGATAGGAGCGATGGCTCCCGAAACTAGTCTTCCATTTTATTGAATTTTAGTGATGTGTATATTACAATTTTGACTCAATTTTTTTAAAATGTTAATATTTGACACCACTGTTACAAAAGTTCACTATATTTTATACAACATGATAGTAGTTTGGGAGAAAAAAAAAATATCAGCTTTATTTTAAATGCTCTGTATTCACAGACATTTGCTCATCTTCAAACGTTTCCTTCCTTCCACATCTTCTGTTATGCAGCCCTCAAGTATCCTGCAAAGATCTCCATCTAAATGTATCTATAGATTATGATATTAAGTTTGGTTTACATTCCATAGGGTTCTTGTACAATATAAGTACTGCTGAACATGGAACAAGTCAAGATGTACAATGAAGTTACATAAATGTTATCTATATGGGGATGAAATATATTTTAAGTATATAAAGATACATGCTAAATCTCATAAATACAGAGTTTGCATCACGCTTGATCTGAGAAAGTGGACAGGAGGAATCTGGCAGAGTGCAAAGTAAACAGAGGCATTCTTGATCTGTAATTTCCCAAGTATTTTACTCATAAATTTTCATTAATCTATGGTATGCATACAATCATCATTTTATTTACTAACCTGTTAGAGTAGATGCTCAAAGAGGTGTCCTTTGGCATTCCTGACAAATAATAATTGCATGTGATAAGATCTGGGTAATATGTGAACCATAATCCTTTGAAAATAATTCTGTCTTCAAAAGCTTCCCTTATAGCCTCCAAAGAGTTATGGGCAGTATAAGTTGTGGCAGAATCTTGCACAATGTGTGATTATTTGCATACGATACCTCTCTGAATTTATGGTATCTTAAAAAAATATGGGTCCTATTTTTCAATTTGCTGTTACAGCACTCCACACACCAATCTTTTCATCATGCAGAAAATTGAATGGATTGCTTGTTATTTTCTGTTCTGTAGACTACTGTTTTTTTTTTTTTTTGAGTAGTTAAACACACCTGTTTTTACTACTGAGGCGTCACAGGCAGTAGACTGCTGATCTGTGAACATTAAATGTGGATCAACAATATCCTCATGAAAGTTCAGTAAAAAACGAATTGCAGAAATTCCCTCAATTTTCATTGTTATGCAGCAGTAATCTTGGACTATAGTAACTCTGTAAGGTATTTGTTTAGTTTTGAGCTGTTTACAATGAACATATTATATATTAATTAATACAATGCGGTTAAATTTCTTACACACTTCATTTATTGAATTTTAGTTAGAACATGTTTCAGGAACCAACATTCTCATCCTCAGTTATTTACCATTGTTTCCTGGTGCTCGTGTTGGTCTCATGGAAAAAACTGCTATTGGTTCCTGAAACTTAAATACAAAAAGTGAAGTGTGTAGGAAATTTACCCTCATTGTACTAATTAACTTTGTAAGGTTTCAATTTTAAAAGTTTAGTAGCTGTATGGACTGAAATTTTTGAAATTCCAACTTCTTGAGCTACAGGACATAAAGATTTATTAGGAAAATATTCAAATGATGTCCCAATATCATTCAGCTTTTCTTCTGTTAGAATTCACATTTAGGCCTATGAATTTTAGAGTTCAGTGATCCCACTTATAACTGTAACTCTATTGGAGGTTGAATATCAGTGAATCTGTCTACATACATACTTGTTGGCATGAATCTGTTTGATGAATCATACATAAATATTAGTTTTATGGGGAATTTCCCTGCTGGCATTTTAATTATCTAAATAAGTAATTTAATACACATACAGCACATGCACATTAAATGCAATTCAAAAGAAGTTCACAAGCAAACACATATTTTATTGCCAACACATTAACTAGCACTAAACATTGACTGGAAACATATGGGCTCTGCAGCACTGAAGGAAAATTACACATCTAGAATGTCACTGTTTATTGAGCTATACTGGCTTCTTCCAACCTGCTTTCTTGGATCGAGTGTGACTTGAACTCTCCATACAACAAATCATATTTATGCTGCAATAAGCAAAAAAGAGAGCATACATTCATATATTGTCATAGTGATATTTTGCTATGTTTTGTATGTTGATTATGACTAACTGAACATCATACATTATTCATCCTTGAATTAATACAGATTATATTACGGATATTGTGTAAGAGCAAATTTGAAACTTTCCCTTTTATTGGATGATAATACTTTTAAAGTAACTGGGAAAGCATTATATATTCTTTTCTTATGCATTCTAATTAACTCCTTTTTGATAAAAAGATAAATATACATTGAGCCTATATAGAATACTTTTGTCAAGTGTTTATGTTATGTTGTAGTTGATTTGTTTTATTAACAAATCTCTCTTTAACATCTCATGTTATCAGTGTCTCATTCAATTCATTTGCTCAGAGGCTGGCCTCTTCTTTCAGGCTTGAGGTTCTTTTTCATGCTGTAAATGTATGACATGGGACCCATTGCTTCACTTCCCTACCAAAGGAAGCCATACTTAAGATTTTTACGCCCGAAAAAATCCATTGATCCTAGCCAGGTTTGAACCTGCAATCTTGGGTTTAGGAAGAAAGTATGGTTACCACTACACCACTAGAACCGACATTTAAGTTATGCATTTGCATATTTTTAATGGAATAGTCTTGACTTTTAATGTAAAAGTTCATAAGAGAAAAGATAATACTCTCAAGGAAGTGTTAAAATGTTCAGTTTATGAAATAAATCTCTACCTGTTTTTCTATTAGTTGTATTACATATTATTCATACTGCCTTCTTCAGTAATCTGAGTTTTCCAGAATATTAAAAAGAATTTCATTACGGACAACAAATATGCATAATATGCTGTTTTGAGGGTAGCTTCAGACTTTGAAACTTTCCAAGTAATAATATGGCAAAAATTAGTGATTCGTTATCAAAATTGTTTAATTTGTGCATTTAAATGTTCTAATGCCTTTTTGGTCTGCAGTCAACAATCACAGCACTCTCAGTGCACATACATGTGCAACTTTTTATGCAGGATATGGAGCATTCATAGATTTATGATGTCTTAAGTTTCTATATGTATGGAAGTTTAGCAGTACAATATTCATTTTTAATTATATTGATTCTTTGTGTTGACCTCAATTGGGCATCTGGAACCTGCTTCATCTTTTGTACATCTACAACCATAACTAAATCACAAATAAATAGTCTTCAGCACTAATGATACACAGTTTCCATGAACTTCAACTGAGTTTTATCTGTATGGCTGTTCAAATAATAAGTTTGATTTCTGAACCAAACTTTTTTCCTTTTTATTTTATTGCAGACTTAGTCAATTCAAGCTTACAAATGCTAACTAATGAACTCTATGTCATGATGTTTGTCATCATGAACTCACTTATTGAATTTTTGCATAATTTAATGTAAAATTAGTCAAGTTTTTGAATGACAAGTTGAGTGTTTCAAATGATGATATGAGCTTAACATACAGGATTTTTAATTAGGGCATGGTTTGGGAACAGACAACAATTCGTTCCCATTGTTGTCTGTTGACCCACTGCTTGGTATGTATTGGGCTGTTTGGTGTATTGTAGCTGGATCTGAGGTGCTTCACTGTCCACACTTGTTGGCTAGAATAGAAATTTACTGAATTCATCTAGAGGTGGAATTTGCAAAATCATTAATTTATTTTGATTTTTTAGGATGAAACATTTTTCCATGTGGATAGTTCTGTTGTAATATGTATCATATTTATGCAAATTTGTTCCATTCCTTAGTTTGTCGGTAACTTCATTCAAACTGAAAATTTATTATGTTATAATGCAATGCTGCAATTCTCGTTACATTTATTGTTGGCCTATTATTGTATAGAGCATTTGAATAGTATGTAGTTACAAAATGGAGGGCAAACAGAGAAAAACACCTTATAATGCTACTTTCAACTATAAAGTAATTCTTAATGTTGAAAATATCTCTAAGACACTGTAGTACAACAATATGCAAAAATTTTTTTTTGTGAATTTAAGTTTTAAATTTCGGGTGCACATTACATTTAATGGCATATTAGATTTGCATAAATATGTATTTCTATTAACAAAATGGTTTCTTGCTTAATTTCATGGTCATGTTCCCAAAAATGCGTTGAACCTGTTAATTTTTCCAATTGTTTTAGCAAGCATTTCTAAAATGAAGAAAGAACACTTCAGCTAAACTGCTGAAAGAACCTCATAACCCAACACTTGGGGAAAAAATTTTAATACTCAAAAACAGAGGAAATAATTTAATACGTTTTAAACATTCCATCTACAGATGAACTCAGCAGGTTCCTATTCGAATCATCAGATGTCTCCACAAAAACACCTCAGAATCCAGCCACCCATCAAGTAGTTGACAACAGCTAATGAAAAATGATTGCCCTTAATTTTAATATTTAATTTGAGTTACTGTTAATATGTTTTAATAAATTCTAATAGAATATATAATCTCACTCCATTGTCTATAGCTTTTAAGCTCAATTTGAGTAAGTTATTCATTGTTCATTGATGTTGAGCCGGTGCATGAGTAAAGAGTGAAGGTTACTGACTTGGCAATATTCACTTGATTCTGCTTTGCTGATGCCTAAAACTCCTCTCATTTCCAATCAATGTACGTTGTTCTGTAATGTCAAACTTTTGTACTCCATTTGGGAAAGGAATTGTTTATACACTCTGTTGTAATTATAGTAAAGACGTGACTCCAATCATTTCATCAAAGAAGATTTTGAGCAGCTTGTACAATTGCTTATTTCAGAATATTACACTAACATACTGAATATGTTTTAAGTTCAGTTTATTTCCACATTGTACACACTTACCCACAGTGAGCATGCTTCAGACATGTGGAACACTGTTTATAAGTGGAGCAGCGTTCTGGACAGTGATCTATGTTCCCACCTCTTAACACAAGCCCACACACTCCACCAGTACAGTACAATGGTTGGTAACTAGGTGAGATGCACTGCACAACAAAAGATAACTTGCATATAGAAATGTTTAAAACATATACCCATACTACAAAAGATCAATTTAACTGTTTGCTTTATCAATTTCAATATCTGAATTCTTGTATTTATTGTGAAGAGTTTTTTCAACTAATTATGAATAATAAATTACAATTATAACTACCTTTTAATGTTATTAAGTTACCTTATCTTTTCTGTTAATATGAGGACAGATTGATAAGTCTGGTAGAAACATAAATGGTGAGTGGAGCATAAGAATATTAAATCAACTCACTAGCTAATTAAGAATAAATTAATTGCTTCACTGTATTAGTTCCCACAAGAAATTCATTTAAAAAAAATATAAAAAATAATATTTTTTTACAAAAAAAAACATTTATTTCTCTAACATAATCTCCACACATTTGGCCCACTATGCAATTTTTTTATTTCCTGAGGGAAAAAAAATTCTTTCGAACTGTGCATAATACTCATTTACAGCAAAGATAACCTCATTGATTTGGCAAAAATGTATTTCTCCCAAGAAAATTTCTGATCAGGCAAATCTGGGGAATAGGGTGGCAGGCCAGTAAGTGAGAGGTGCATTGTCCTGGTGGAAGAGCACTTTTTTGTGCACCAATCTTGGTTGCTTCTGCTTCAACTCACTATGCAAACATTGCATAATAACAGTCAGTCACTGTTTTACCCTTTTCCAAATTGTCAATCATGAAGATAACCTGTGAGTCCTTAGTTTGTATCCATGTTTTCAATGATAAAAATAATCCTTCCTCAAGCATTTTTGGTCTGGAGTCAACAAAAGCAGTACCCATATTGCAATCATCTTCTTCACATGTACAATGCAGGATATTATGTACCCATTTATAAGAGATGGCAGCTATTTCACAAATTATAGCAGGAGTTTTATTAATCACTTCTTCAGAAGAAACCTCAATCAGGTGTTCAGAATGTGCAGCATACTCCCACTTAAATTAATTTATCCAGTAATAAATGATACACAGTCCCCAGTTCGGTTATCACTGCATGATACTCTTCTGAAACCATTTCATAATGCAAAATATGCTACACTGGTCACTTAAGATAGCTGCCATGCGCATTCCATTTGTTTGCAAAGTTAAACAAAACCATTACAAGAATCATGCTTACCAACAGTCATGCCGCTTAGCAAAATTTCCTGGCATTGCTTTGAAATTTACCAGACTTATCAATCCGACCTTGTAAGTTGCTTTTACAGCTTAACTTCTGGGCTTATACTTTTTACATCATGCCTCATAACAGAAGCAGCTGCAGCCATTGACAATATGATTCATTGGAATTAAATTGCTTACAGACTAGATATATGCTGTGTTACAAGAGGAAGCTAAATTGAACTTTTGTAATACTTGTAAATAAAACTTGAAATTTGACTATATTACTCAATTCAGTAGCAATTATAATTTTCTGTACATTCACATGCTTATTTTGTATAATTAATTTAGGAATGCTTTGTTACTTTTAAGATTGCTGATTACCACTGCTCTAGCATTTGCACTATAAACATACATTTATTTTTTATAAAGATAAAAATAACACATTTAACAGACCTCCCCAAGTTTTATGGACCAGCGACACTCATGCCAACCTCCTTCAGCTCCTTGGTCTTGGAGACAGCTCTGGCAGTCTAGATGCATGCTACAGCGTGGAGGACACACATCTACAGATTTTATCTCAATACTGGACCGTTCTGATATCTCGTTGCTTACACAATTCCAATCATACACTGGTTCTCCTGTTACAGTTTTGCCAAACTCAGCTGGAAAAATCAGAAATACCATCATAACTCTTGTTCAACATTATTTGCTTGGATATATTTTATTTATACTGACAGAGTTAAGGTCTTAGGTCCTTTTCTTTCGCTGAACCAGTCTTACATGGATGTACATACATATTAAATTACAAAATTAGTTAAAAACTAAACAAAGAGAAATGGATAATAACAACTATAAACACTACTTCAGTTACAGTCACTGTCAATACAGATCATATTTAGCAGATACATAAAAATTCAGTGAAATAATTGATGGAAATGTATGGCTTCTAAAATGAGCATAATATAATATTTTGTTTTAAAGCTAAAATCTTATATAGACAACATAATAAATTATTACTGATGAAATCACTCAAATTTCACTAAATACTTAGATATGTTTTAAAGGCCGTTTCCTTGAAGAAGAAGAAGAAGAAGAAGAAGAAGAAGAAGAAGAAGAAGAAGAAGAGGGGGAGGAGGAGGGGGAGGAGGAGGAGATTTCCTGAGTAAATCTGATTTAAGTGAAACCATAAAGAGTATTTTAAGCATCCAACTCAGAAGAGATTATTAATCAGTGTTTCGCTGAGTTCGATTCCAAATTGAATTGATATTAAAAATAATCATAATTGTTGGACAGTATTTACAAATTCTTCAATTGAATAAAAATAAAATAATCAGGTAGCTTGATGTATAATATAATTCCAGAATGTCTTATGCTTTTGCTGAATAATGAAGTATTATGTGTAATTATACTCAGTTTATGGTTATTTCTTGTGTGATAGCTATGCTTTTCACAGTTAGTCAGAAAGTATACCAGGTGTTTTCTAACAAATGTCATGATTTCTAATACATATAAGTAACGATATGGTAATATGTGGAGTATTTGCAATAAATTGGTACAGGAATCCCATTGTTTCTTCCCCCTCATTATTCCAATTACTTGTTTTTGAATTTTGAAAATAAAATTTCCTAATCAAGTTAGCCCAAAATATAACACCATAGTTTAATAAACTGTTAAAATGAGCAAAGTATAGATTCCTCAAAGTATTTAAGTTTGCAATATCTTTGACATATCTAAACATAAAACAAAGCAACTTAACTTAGATACCAGTTTTTCAACATGCATGCTCTATTTCAGATGTTCATCAATCCATACATCCAGGAGTTTATTAATGGATTTATAGTGCACCAATTCATTTTCTAATTTTATTTGCGGCTTATGAGGATTGGTATTTTGAACATGACTGACTGAGATGGCTACAGATTTATCCTTATTTATTATTAACTTATTTTGTACAAACCATCCCTGCATTCTTTGTTCTAAAATCGATATGTATTTCAACATCTTTATTATTATCCTTTATATCTATGGATGCGTCATCAGCATACAATACAATCTTGTTTGGATATAGATAGTTTACTAGATTATTTATGTACATTAAAAATAAAACAGGCCCTAAAACTGAACCTTGGGGAAATCTACAAGTTTTACATATTTTGTATCAGATTTATACACTTCAGATGTATGATTATGTTTACACTACTTCAACTAGTTGTTCATGTTGATTTAGATATGATCTAAACCAACAGTTTACTAAACCTCTTATACCAAAGCATTCTAATTATTTCAGCATTATCTCATGATTTACTAGGTCGAAGGCTTTGGGAAGATCTAAAAATATTCCGACATTGTGTTCTTTTTTATCTTTTTTATGGACTGTGTGAGGCTACTTACGAGTGAGAAGAACTTGTCGAGTCCAAACACAGGACCCCAGCATCACACACTTGTCACAATCTGACGCTGGACACTGCCGCTCTGCACAATGGCTGACATCTGATACAGCTCGTTGGCGTATGTTGCATTTGTTTTCTACATCACAATCTTCTGTTGTGAGGATGCAGCGACCACGAGGACAGTTGGCACACCACTTGCACACCTAGTGGAACAAAAAACCTTTGAATTTGAATTTTGTATTTATTTTCCACAAACACAAATGACATTACAATAAAATTTACATATTTCCATTATTTCAGAATAATCAAATACAACTAATAATTTATTAATTTTGAACCTTAGTCCCCAGTTCTTCATTAGTAGCCTTACAGGGATATATAATAATCATGCTATCATGCTAACAATATATACATTTTTTTTCTTAATAAAACAACTGAATACATTAGCTAATTTCAAATCAACATCCATATTCACCAAAATACTTTTTTGCTAAGTTGCTTGTTAATATTCTAGTTCCAATTACACAACTACAGGTTATCAGTGTATTAGTGACCATCATATTACTGTATTATCCTGTAAATTTTTGCTTTTCTGACTTTCTTTCATACTTCTAAGGATAAATTTCCTTCTAGCTTAATATTTGTCATTCTTATCCATTTCTCTCTAACTTTGCCCAAATAGTTCCATATTATTTTTATATTCTTCTCATCTCTTAAAGCTAAAATCTTTCTAATTAATATTTCCCCATCTAAATTTTTCCATTTTTCTTTTTTTTGCCAAACCTTTTTCTGCATAACTTTGTTTGCCTACAGTATAATAAAAATTGAAAATCTCTATTGGTTTCTCCACACATTAAATATTTTTCTCCTCTTTATCATATCCCAATCCTTTTAAATTCATAAATCTGGTTTTAGCCCATGCAAACCCTTCCCAATCTTATTATGTTACTTAGAATTTTTATTGCTGAAGATCATCTGATCTTTTTCTTGCCATCTAAAGCATCCTTTAGAATGGAATACATTCTTTTAAGTAGTATTTAATGCCTGTTTTTACTATTGTGGCATTACAGATATTGACACTGATACATGAGATGAAATCATACAAGGGAGTATCAAAACATAACACACATTTTTTCACAAAATATGGATGAATGAACTAATGAATTTTTATTTCATCAAACAACCTTACAATTAAATTTACATAAACAAACAAAATATCTAAGAATTTTGCAATATCTAAACTAAGGCTCTCCCATGCCTTAACCATCAGGTTATATATACAGTAAAGAACCCCTACAATAAATTACCATTTTCATAATTGTGCGTGCCCACAAGCTCCTCCTTTATTCTCATCTATTTTTCCCTTACTTTTCCTAAGAATTCCCCCAATCTTTTTTATCTGACAACATTTTAATTGCCACTATATCTTGTAATTTGTCCCATTTTTCATCTATTCCTCCACCTTTTTACCATTTCCCACTCTATTAGACAACTGAAAGTACATCCACTTTCCCACATAAAATACATCTTTTTTTAAAATTTTTTCTTAATCCTTTTAGAAATAATATGCCTGTATGCATCCATGTAAGACATTCTTCTGAATTGATCACAATTATCTATATATGTCTCGCATTCCAATTTCTTTTAACTATTTATATGTCTAAAGAACTTTTAACCTCAAAGCTAGCCCAAATCCTTTGCTTCTCTACACCCTCTGCCTCACTTCTTCCCAAACTCCACTGACGTTCTTTCACCCAGTCGCTACACATTCCCCATTCCAATTTCTTTACCTTCCCAAACCAACTCTCTCTTCCCAGTAGATCACTTTGTTACATAAGACATTTCTTTAGTACAATGTTATTATCTTAATTTTAAACATCTGTGCCCATATTTGAAGATTCTCTGCACTATTATACCTTTCCTTCCTACTCTTCCTAGTTTTGCCAAACTCATGCCCTTGGCAAACTTTTTGTAACCCCAGAACTTCTCTACAACCTTTGATACCTTTTTGACACTTCCCAAATTTCTACTCGATAAACTATCTTTGACTCAACCACAGCCTCATATAGTCTTTCTAGCCATTTCATTGGCAAGGTGGAAACTTTTTACTGACAAATTTCATAGTTAATTTACCTTTAGCTTATGCACATTTAGACTGCACCTTCTGTCTTCCATTACTGGAAATCTCACCCCCAAATAATCAAATTCTTTCACTACCTCTATTGGGTCTATATAAACATCTTTCATCTTTCCTTAATTTTGATCCTTTTTTTAAATATGTACTATTACACAAAATATTTAATCTGTAGGAAAATAATTATAAAGGTTTTACCTATTTTTCAACGTATAAACCAAGCTTTTGATGCAATTCTCCCTTCAATACACCAATTGAAATATGCCTTGTTTATAGAACACTATCAAATAAACAGCATAAAATTAATTCATGAAACAATTACAGCTAGATTAATATAATAAATCAAAATTTAGGAGGATAAAATATTACCAGATAAATAAAAAACGAAAATAATTATTGGTTTATTTGTAATACTACTGCTGCACACAGTTATAACACTTCCAATCCCAGCCCTCTTCTTGCTTCCTAGTCAACTACACTAGCATTCAGTAGTAAATGGGTAACACTTACCTGGTTTTCATTGATATGTACAGGCCACTTTGCAAGACACTCTGTGCAGGTTGTATACTGGGCACAGTTACGTCGAGATAGCCATTGCAAGTCACACACAACTCCATTGCTGACACTAATTTGCCTTGCATTATGTTCTCTTGGCTCACAGCTACAGGAACAGATTTAAGTACCTTAATTTGGATTACTTAAAATAAAGAACATGATTCATAACTAGAACATTAATATAAAAGAAGCATAAAGGTAGTGCAGGTCAGGGTTAAAGGTTTTATGGGATTTTTCAGCCAGTATAAACAAATCAGTGCTAAAGACTTCAGACAGCATTAACTCCAAGATTTATTTTAACCTACCAAGTCATGCTAAATTTTTCATTTTTTTTAATTCCTTTCAATTATTTCTTACTATTGTGAAGACCATGCAAACTGAGTCCTCTGGGCTGCAAGGCCATGGTCCAATGGAATTCTTCACCTTCATCTTCTAAAATGTTTTGTCCATGACATCATCAGTGGTGTGCTCAACATAATCTCCTTAAGATGAGGCAGTACATATAGTGAGGTTGCCTGTGGAACTAAGTTCTGATAGGTTCACTTGGCTGAGGGAGCTGGGTCTAAGCTGGAGCTCATGGGTGTTTCTAATGAGATGTTGATTATCGATTATTTTGCATAATTTCTTTATTTTGGTATTTTGTAAAGCCGTATACCATGCTAAGTGCAGTTTCCGAGCTTCTTCTTTTCTGTTAAAGTTATTATTATGCTTATAAATTTCAAATGCCTTCAGATATAAGCGAGGATGATAATTAGATGTAGAGGCTAGTATGTCAATATCATGAAAACCAATCACATGCTTTCCATCGGCTAGGAGGGCATGCTTATCTGTCTGACCTAGGCGGCAGTGTTTTTATGTTCTGAAAGGTGCTGCACAGTGTGGTACCAATGTAAAACACATGCACAAATATAACATTCTGTAGTCACTGGTTGAAGCAAGTGATTCCTTTGTCCCTTGGTGGAATGGAATGTATTTTTAAACTGTTGTATAGGTTTAAAAACTGTCTCTACATTGTGACATCAGAGTAACTTGGAGATATGGTCGAAGTTATATGCACTTCTAGTTGACGTAACTGGTTTTCAAGATACTGACATACTGGTCTCAACATTCGATTATCATCCTCGCTTATGTTGGGAGGCAACTGAATTTTACAAGTATAGTAACAAGCTCAGAAATTGCACTAAACATGGTATCCAGCTTTATAAAATACCAAGGTAAAGAAATTATACAAATGAATCAATAACCAACACCCTGCCGGAAACACCCATGAGCACTAGCTTAGATCCAGCCCCCTCAGCCAAACAAACCAATCAAAGCTCAGGTCCAAAGGCAATACTCATTGGTATAATTTTGCAGCTGTTTACAGTGAAGATATTATATTTAAACTAATACATATGGGTAATTTTTTTACACACTTCACTTGACCTAATCAATTTGGGTATCAACATTGTATTATATGTAAATTGTTTAAATTCAGTCGTCAAGTTGGTTGAAGATGGAGAGGATGTCTCTTTGAAACCAGTCCCCCCGTATTTAAAAGTAAGTGAAGCATAAGAGTGTGTTAGATGACCGATTAACTATAATTTACATTTAACAAGTTTCACTGTGTGAGTTCCAACAGAGTTTTTTAAGGGGTTGTATATACCGCCATAATTTCCATTAATGAGTCAATCACTGTCTTGTCTTCAAGAAAATTATGCCAGGCATACCACAGTCTTGGATGAAATGTTTGGGAAGGAGAAGAATCCCAATGAACCACAGCCTTGCAGCTTGGAAGACTCAGTTGCATAATTGACACCGGCCATGAAAGCCTACATACTACAACTATTGTGAAAGAGTTTAGTGGAATTAAATCTGTAATTATTCTGTTGAAAGTTGTTTAAAAGAATGAGGGTTGTGTGAAAAGTTTGGTAAAAAGCAAGTTAAATATATATTTTTGGAAAATATAAATTTGATTTCTCAACATATACTCCATCAGGTCTATACACTTGATCCTGCTTGTTTTTAATTTTTTCATCTCACTAGAATCATCATTTTGTCAAATTGTGAAAAAATGTTCCTTTAATGAAAATTTCTTTTTACTGAATCAAACTTTTAAGTTTGGGAACAGGAAGAACTCATTAGGGGCTAAGTTCATGGTATAAGGTGTTTTTGGCATGAACATGTGGACAACAGCAGTTCAGTCAAAATAGCTTTATGCATATTGAAGTATATCACTTTGAACAATCAGGGAGAAGAAAAGACTCTGGAAATCTGATATGACAGATGCATAAGCCAAAATAATATGAGGTTTTATCCTACATTAATATGCTCAAGTTGTTAACACTACTTCTAAGTTTTAAAAAATAAGTGGAGTTAGTGTTAACAACTGGAGAACATTAATGTAGGACATATTACCACTCCATTGTCTACAGCTTTGCAAGTACAATTTTACTTAATAATATGAGGGTTGTTCAATAAAGAATGATCATTATTTTTAGATACTTAATTTTTCATGCTAAAATTTAACTTTACAATATTTTGTTAGCTTAATTGCATAATGTACATATGATATTAATTTTATTATTACCGTTTCCAGTTTCTGCTTACTTTAGTAATAAAAGGAGCCACCATAAAATTAAAACTACCTTTTGAATTACAACTTCCCTCTAAATTGAAACTCATAAAAGATTAATAACTGCACCAGAACAACAAAATATCAAACAAAAACTTAAAGGAAAATCATATGAAGATCTAAATACTTTCAAATATCTTTTATTGAAACCAAGGAAAATTGGAGCTGCCCAATTCCATTTAACTGTTGGGCTGATTACCTATCAGAACATCTCTTAAGGATGAAATTAATCATGGACAGTCACTGCCCACTGTGTAAGGACTTGTATACTATCTTAAACAAAGAACATCTACTTAAATGCAGACAACTAGATAGCAACAAACAAATGAAAAATAGTTTGGAAGCTCTTAATTGGGAAACTTGGGAAAAAATTATAAATATTAACATCCCCATTGGCTACTAGCAACCAACCAATATCTGCCTTTGCGAAGTGTGCAAGTTCAGATATATTCCAATTCTGCCTACAGTGATATGTGACAAACAATTTGCTAAACTTAGGTATTCATTTTTTTACACTAAACTCCACTTACATAAAAGTAAGATGCATTTCAGGTGAATCTTTCCCATCTTCAGTTGCTCACCGAAAATGAATACCTAAGTTTAGGATATATTACCACTCCATTGTCAACAGCTTCGCAAGTACAATATTTATAAACAATTTGCTGTTCCGAAATTCTACTTTTGTCTCAACAATCTTCAGCTGCACCTTATGCAATGTTACAGAAGCCTTTGTAAAGTTTGAAGATGGTTTAAAATGTTTCAAAGGAAGGTGGGCCTGGATTTTCCAGTTTATGCTATAATGGAAGAAGACATTAACACCATTGCTGTTATTGCAAGAGAGGATCATTGCATAACATTATAAACAAATTTTCACTAGGTGCCACCCACATGTTGGTAACTGAAAAGTTGCACATGAGATACGTTGTGCATGGTGGATTCCAAGATTGCTGATTCCGGAAAGAAAGGACATTCATATGCAGGTTTGCATGCATTTGAAGCTTGGCTAAAAGAAAAAATACATAAAAAAGAGAGAGAGGTTGCTTCTCATTTTTCGATATTTGAGCAATGGTTTACCAGCATATCATACCTGCACACAAAACTATAACTGGGCAATATCACAGAGATGTCCTAAAAACTCTGCAAGATCATAACACACACTTGCAAAAGGCAACATGCTAGATGCCTCACCACAATAATGCACAGCCACACATTGCAAATGTTATTGCTGAATATTTCAGCATGGGAGGCATTCCCCATCATCAGCAGCAGTAGTGAAGGCTACAGAGGACATTCTGAAGAACCTGTCAAAAAATGGTTTCTAGCATGTGTTTAGAGTGGCAGAAATGCTGGGACAGGTGCATTGCATCTAATGGGGCTACTTGAGAAAGATCACTGAAATATGTGGATGAAAAAAGGTGTATTATCAAAAAAAATCATGATCATTATTACTGAACAGCCCTTTTTTTTTCTTCTGGGGATCCTCCAAATATCTAACATTGTTACCTCTCTGCCTGTGTCCTTGTGTTGGAGTAACAGATTGTAGTGTTATCTTCATCAGTAACAATATCACAGTGGTTGCAGCCCAGAAACTGCCTGCATTTGTTCTTGCCATGCCAAAGTCGACACAGATCTCTTGGCAGCACAATTCTTGTCACATGACTCTGAATCCCTCCATCAAAACCACCAATTACAAATGCTGACCCAGATTCCTGGTCTAAGGCCATGGCATGCGCATATGTTGGAGGTGGTGAACTTCCAACTACATCAACATCTAAAAACAAAACAAAGTTAAAAAAGAATGATTATTATTAACAGTGAGTTTCATGCATTATCAAGAAATAATAATGATAGGGTAAATGCTGCTGGGGAGGGGTCATTGGTCAACAAACAGCATTTTGGTAACAAAGCCATAATTAATTTAGTGGGGATTGCTGAAACTGGGCCAGCTGCTATACAGTGAGCCTTACAGGAATCAGTAAAACCAATAAAGAGAAAGGAGGATGCAGTAGAGGTAATGGTTACTTAGCCTAATAAACAATTCTTACTTGTTTATAAAAATGTCCAATCACTAGGTAACAAAATAAACCAGATAGAGATCTTGCTATCAACACAATCGAAAGAAACAAACCTTCTTTTCTTTGCTTTAGTAAGCACTGGCTCAGGGAAGATAGTCTACAATTAGTCAAATTATCTGATTTTACACATGTAGCTTTCTCTTGTAGAACCTCTTTTAATAGAGGGGCACCTGTATTTTTGTAAAGAATTGCACTGTTTTTAATGTCCTTGAAAATTTACAAAACATAGTAAAAGAAAAAGAATTTGAATACTCAGGCAACTAACTGATACATCCCAACATAATAATGTGCATATTTAGATCTCCAGGCAGTGATCCAAAAATTTTCCTGAAAAAGCTGGACACTGTTCTGAATCACTTTAAATATCAAAGTAAAACATTAATAATATGTGATGATTTATAATAGAATTAAAGAGTAATTCAAACTCTGCATCAGTATTAATAAACCTCATGGCAACTTATAATTTAAAATGAACTATATTCTCACCTACAGGAGTCACACAACACTCATCCTCACTAATAAATAAAATGTTTATAATTCTCGACTCTCATAATTGCAAGAGCCAGCTTCTTGACTTGTGCTTTAATGATCATAATGCACAAACACTAACCTTTCCTAAAAATCTCTTCTAAGTCAAAATATTTAAAATATTTAAACTCTTTATGTTTTCACTCATATGAGATAAAATCAATACATATTTCATAGAACCTTTGTCCACATTGTCAACTGTTAAATTACTGACAGACCATTTGTCACAGTTGGAAAGGTAGGTATTTGGGTGGACTCTGGTGGTTTAGTGTCTATTTCCAGGATGTCAAAATTCATAAGGTTATGTTCATATTTTTTTAATATAAATGTTTTTTCACATGCTTAGTTCTTTTGTTTGTTCCACAAATTTTAACAACTTGATGTCCTTTTCTATTTCATGGTGTTGATTCCAAAAAATGTGCTAGCAAAGCTGATTTATCTATTTGTTTATATGGATGTTTCTCCAATATTCCTTTAACCTAGTGCCTGTATTTCTCTCAGTCTTGAATATGTAGATTTTCTCAAAATCCTCATAATTAATCTGGTAAATACCAGATTTTTTTCTCTTGAGGTCTGGAATCTATTTTGTTTCATTTCAATATATTTTAACACTATATCGGTTTAGAGGAGCTAAGCTGATATTATACTGTTTGAAAATTTTTTGAAATTTATATTGACTGATGGGTGATAAGTAAACTTTTTAATTTAAAATGTAAATTGGAACTTGCACAGTGAAACCAATCATATAATTTATATTACTGTATGATTTAGTTGAACTACACACCCTTAATACTTGTGAAATGTTCTATAAACCAGTTCTACATATTATGACAAGTAAGTGAAGCATTAAGAGATTTTTTTTGATTGATTTATTTATGGACGCTCTTTAAAATCTCAGGTCATCAGCGTCCCATTCAACTCAGGGCGTGAAACAGCTGACTAATTTTGCTCAGAGGCCTCTCTTTCAGGCTTGAGGTTCTTTTTCGTGCCGTAAATGTAAGACTTGGGACCCATGGCTTTACTTCCCTTCCGAAGGAACCATACTTAGGATTTTTATGCCCGAAAAAATCCATTGGTCCTGGCCGGGTTTGAACCTGCGATCTTGGGTTTTGGAGGCAAGTATGGTTACCACTACACCGCCAGGACCGACAGCCTTAAGAGTGTATAGTTCAACTAAATCATACAATAAACTTTTTAAATGTTTTTTTCTCTGATAAATCAAAGTTATGGTTTGTTTAATTCTTTTTGTTTCTGGAATATTTTAATTTTTTGGTTAATCTGTTTGTTAAACCCATTAGATTTAGCTACTTCTATTATGTGCACATACTTCTTCTTTCTTCATAGTTCAGTGGAACATTTACTAATCTATATATCATGCTCTTAAATGCTGCTTCCTTATGTGGTCTTGGATTAAAACCAAAATGGGCTTTGATATGTCTCTATGGGGATCCTTTCATGCATTTAACAGCATAAAAATAAAATAATTCTATTGAATCATAACAGAAGCAAAACGACAAGCTAATGATAAAGAATTGAAATTAGCTAGTAACAAATCAAAGGCCATATGGAATGTAATTAAGAGAGAAGCAACAGGTAATTACTCCAGGTTTCAAACATAACTCTGATGGAGAACTCACAATATATCTCACACCCCAATGAAGTAGCAAATAGTTTCAACAATTACTTTGTTAACATAGCAGAAAACCTAATAAAAATAGCAAACAAGCAAAAAAATATATGCTTGCCTATTTGTGAAGTCAGTAGCATAATTAAAGATTCAATGTACCTAGTCCAAAAAAAGAACTGGAAATACTATAAATAATAAAGGAACTAAAACCAAAATGTTATGCTGGAGTAGACGACATATATGACTTTCTCATTAAAAAATGTGCACATCTAATTGCTTAACCATTAATATACTTTTACAATGAATCCTTTAGCAGTGGCATTTTTCCTGCTTGCCTCAAAATAGTCATTGTTAAGCCATTATACAAAAGGGGGAAAGAAATAATATGTCAAACTGTTGACCCATAGCATTACCATCAGTCTTCTCAAAAATTTTGGAAAAATTATTTTACAAATAGCTCTTGAGCTTCGTAGAAAAGAACAATTTACTAACTGGAGACTAACATGGATTTAGAAGCAATGGCTATGCTGAATCAGCAATTTTCAGAGTTATTGATGAAAAAGAATATGTCACATGTATTGTAAATGTAAATGTCAAAATTATTATGAGAACATTAAATTTTATTTCTTGAATATCTTATACTTTTACATAGCTTAGTTGGATCAGAAAGTTCAAACTTATTTAAATCTATTCGATTAACCACTTCCTATGACAATCCCTGAGGATTTACCATGACATCAACATTCGCTTAGTAACAAGCAAAATCATGCAAAACCTAGAACTGTCATGCATCACTAGGGAATTTCTAGAACGACTACTCACTGTTTCTTATTGGTTGATATAATTGAAATTTAGGGTGTTGGTTTACTGTTATTGGTGAATAGTACAACAGACCTCCCCAGATGGTCACAAGACTATATTATGAGGTAGCCGAGCTTTTAGATGCACTCTTGTGTCTTTGACCATGTGCCGCTGCTAGTCGCTCTGCAACCTTGACCTGTGATATCGCCCCAAGATAAGGGCCTGTCGACTATAATGACTACTTACAACTATTCACTTGTTAATCACTAAATAAGCCTTCAGCTACCGAGAAGACCTTAAGGTGCATCCTTCATAATTAATGGACAGTAAAAGAAGTAACATTATCTTTAATTATATCTGTGAGCACTCCTATTGCTATGCTTTCCCAGTCACAACATAGTTTTGACATTTTGGCTGAGGCACTGTTGTCAGATACTAGTTGTGACATATCGATGGAAGTGCCATATGTCTCCCATTTTTTCCAAATATAGCTGTGACAATATTTCAGCCATTTTCCTAGATCTGTCAAAAGCATTTGACACAATTGATCATAAAAAAACTACTTGAATTAAAGGACAGTCCTGCAACTGGATACAATCATATTTGAATAACTGAAAACAAATTGTTGAAATTAAATACAGAGAAATTAGAGAAGTATTGATCAAGTGCACTAGCAGAAAATTATGGAGTACCTCTAGGATCTATATTAGATCCTATCCTTTTCTTGCTATTCATTAGTGACTTCATTATAGCTAATGATTCTGCAAAGTCTTTCCTCTTTACTGATGACACAAATGTCCTGATAAGGGCAATAAACAAAGAAAACTCCTTAAAATCAATTTGTCAAGTAACAGACCAAATTGTTAACTATTTTGCAGAAAACAATCTCATAATAAATGTCAATGAGATAGTAGCAATGGCCATTCATACAAAAGAAAATAAAGAATATATAGTTCCACAAATAAAACTCCTAAACCAGACAATTGGGAAAGTAGAATCCACCAAATTTCTTTGCCTATGGGTTCAAAGCAATTTAAAATGGGATACCCACAAAAATAACATAAACAAAAAACTCAGTATGACATGCTAAGTGATAAGGATACTAATAGGATGCACAAGGACAGAGACTGTGAAAATTGTTTGTTTGGCATATGTTCACTTTTTGTTGAGGTATGGTGTAATATTCTGGGGGATATCGACTGCAATTAAGATATGCTTCATAATGCAAAAGAAAATAAAAAAAATATCAATAAAATAATTCAAGTCATGATAGGAGCAAGTCCAAGAACAACATTAAACCACTTTTTAATAAATTAGGCATTCATCCTCTTCTTTGTATCTTCATATTTGAAATAATAAAACCATCAATAATACAGATTCACCCTTCATTAAGAATGAAGCAGCCCATCAATACAATACTAGACAAACTCAAACCTCCGTGTGTATAAGCATAATGCTTCCTTATACCAAAGAAGTATATTGCACTCTGGCATAAAGATATACAACAACCTTCCTAACTATTTAAAGAAAATACAACAAGATAAGCTTTTCAAGCTATTCCTAAAGGAACAACTAATTAACCACTGCTTCTACTCCATTCAAGATTTTCTTGTAAATAATGATAAATAACTATTTTATAACTGCACTATGTCCTAGTAGTGTGAGAATGACCATGTACTTCATCTATGTACTTACCTTGATATTATTACATACACCTAATTGCATTATGTTTTTTACTTTTGATATTCTTTTATATAATTCAGTATTTTGTTAAGAGGTGTCCAACATTGATTGTACTACTTTGTACTAAAGCGATCAACTGGATCAATAAATAAAACGAGCCCTCGAAGGGGGAAAAAAAAACTTGTATTTTAGAATATGTAACCATAGCTAATTTCTGAATTAATATGTATATAATCTGGTATGTTTTAGGAGTGTATAAAAATACAATGTACTGAAGTCTTTGAACATGCCATTACTTCTTTCATTCACTGGTAAGCCACATGCAGCAAACTGTGTTTGCACATTATGCGGATGTTTAAATGCAACATGCTCATCATCTGTAGTCAATGATGATTTCACGAGTGCATCAGAGCAAAAATTTGTGAGCTGGTCATTTAAAAGTTTTAGGCTTTTGTTGTCAATGATACTATAGCTGGTTATATGGTTTTCTATTCTGCAATTGGGAACAAAATAATTAATTTTCAGTAACAGTACACCCTTATCTGAAAGTCCATTAATTAGGAGATGAATTTCATTGTACTCCATTTTAGTCATGTATGTAATTTCTCCTTTTTAACAGGATATTTCCATAAGTTTAAAATATTCTATTGTTAAACCATTATATAAGAAAGGGCAAAAATCATTATGTTGAATCAATGACCAGTATCATTACTAACAGTTTGGTCCAAAGAATTTGAAAAGTTATGTTCAAAAGAATATATCACCATCTAAATAAAAATAATATTTTAGAAAGGGAACAGTTTGGACTCAGGAAAACCATGTCAACCAATGATGTTATTTTTAAGTTAACTAATGAAATTTTCAAATTCCGTTAAAAAAAATTTAATATGCTAGGAACGTACTGTGGTCTATCAAAAAGCTTTCGACTGAGTACATCATAACATACTCTTATCAAAATTATTCTACTATGGCATTAAGAGCAATGATTATTAATAGGTTGCATCACAATTATCAAACAGAAAGTAAACAATTATAATAAATTTTCCAGAAAATTACAGTGTATACTTAGAATGGTCAGAAGAAAAGCATGGTGCTGCTTTTGGATCTGCTATTATCTTTACTATATACTAATGATCTCCCCTCAGTAATAAACAAACCTGCTTATTTAATTATCTTTGCAGATGATAATAGTATTCTCATTAAAAAATAAAATCAGATTTATGATATTATCAGTATACTAAATAAATTATTTTGACAATAACAAAATTCACATAAACTCTGCAAATACTATATATTAAATTTCACACAAAAAATAAAAAAACATTGCAAACCTAAAGAACAATATGAAATCCTCAAAACTAATAATATAAAATTTCTTGGTCTTATAGTTGACCATCATATGTTAATTACAGCTTACTCAAACTTAGCTTAGCAAGTTTTGCAATCAGATCATTAATTCATTTTATAAATAAGAGCATTCTAAAAACAGTACATTATGTTTACTTCCATTCCTTAATGATTTATGGAACAATGTTCTGGGAAATTCATTAAATACTAAAATATAATTTCTTATAAAAAACAAGAGTAATAAGAATGATGGCAGGGGCAAAACTATCAACTCATTGCAAACCACTATTCAAAACATTAGGAATTTTACAATTAACTTACAAGTATATTCTAGATGTACTTTTATTTATAGTAGGCAATTCAGAAGTATTAAAAAAACTGTGATATATACAGTAAAGAAATCAGACACAGACCAAGTACCAAGTTGCAGGCACTACAAATAGCTGATTACTACAATAATATAGTGTTATTTAATTGATTTTTGTCATCTGTGAAGGAACTGCATAATAATAAAAAAAAGTTAGGTCAGCATTAAAAAGATACCTTATCACTCACACCTTCTACACAGAGGAGGATTTCATATAATCAAAACATAAGTGTACTAATTCTTCTCCATTGAAATAATTCACCTTTGTAAATATTTTAGATGTAAATAATTTAAGTTATCATTAATAAATATTTTTTTTTAAAATGACATTTTTATGTAAACTATGTAAAAATGACATCTCTGACAAACTCTACACCAGATTGTTCCTAGATATGAAGAGTGTGACAATTTCTTAAAATATACACAATGTATGTAATTTCTGACAATATCACTGCCATGGATGACTGAGGTCGTTAAGGCACGGACTTGTGAGCTGGAGGTCTAGGGTTCAAATCCCGCCAGGACTGTCCTCTCCGATTTAGGTTTTTTCCAGGTTTTTCTCAGTCTTCATAAACGGCAAATGCCGGGGAGGTACCCTAAACTTAGGCCTGCAACATTTCCTTCCTTAAAAATAAATCCTTTCTTCAATATATCATTTCATTTCATGTATCATCAGTGTCCATTGCCTGTGGTGCCTTGGTAGCAAAAACGGTCGTTAAACACCATTCATTCATTCTGACAATATCTACATCCTATACTTAAGACTAAATCTTTGAGAGTTGGACAAACTCATTAAAGTAATATATGATATGAATAGCTCACCACTTGTAATAAGACGCAGCCATTGATTGCAGACATATGTATAGGCTATCAGGGAGTTTGAAGTGTTGTGCTGAGAACGCCCACCAAACACCAGCATATGGTCATCAGTAGTAACTGCTGCATGCAGATACCGTGCAGCTGGCTGTTAAATAAAACACATTAAACTACCTGCCAAAAACACTATTTGAGTAACAAATAAATGGTTTATGTAAATATTGTACTTACGAAGCTGTTGACAATGGAGTGGTAATATATCCTAAAATTTGGGTATTCATTTTAGGATATATTACTGCTCCATTGTCAACAGCTTCGTAAGTACAATATTTATAAGCTAACCACTGCCTCATCTCTAAGAAGATTAGGTTCAGCGCACCACTGAAGATATCCCCAGAGTCATGGACAAAACATCTGGGAAGATGAAGGAGAAGAATCACATTGGACCACACCCTTACAGCTCTGAAGACTCACTTTACATAATCCCTGAATTTTCATTCAGAGTGTTTCTAAAATCCTCACTTTTGTATTTGCCACTGGCTCCCCTACAATCTCAAAGAACAGTGTAATGGTATGGTAAATGCTTGCCATTTCAACAATGGAAACTATTTAGCAAATCCACACCATCACAGGTGACAAAAGCTGGGTATTAAGGTTGAATTAAACTACAGTTTTGAAAAAGAGCTAATAGAGAAGTTAATAAAATGTATCAAAGAGAGGAGGACATAAAAGATACAAGTACTTTGGATAAAGAAAAATAAGCTATTAAAAAATTCACTTACCACTGTCGATGGAAGATAAATTTGGAGAACCATAATACATTATAAATCATACCAATATTTGTTATAATAATATATATTCAAAGTATACCATAGCTCCATAATTTTGAGTTGGTTACATATTTTAATAAATCCGATTATTATAATTATAATACTGAAGGATGCAATAATATTCAATCCAATGCTTGCTATTATTATTAGGGGTTTTCCTGATGATAAGATCACAAAAAAATATAATAGACCAGGCATATATAAAATAAATTGCAAAGATAACCAGAATATAACTGGGAGGATAAAAGATGTATTATGAGTATGTGTGTTTGCGACCTAGGGTATATTACCTGTTGCTTCTCCAGTCATAAGAGGAGCAAAACAACAGACTAATGATAAAGAATTCAAAATAGCTAGTAACAAATCAAAGGCTATATGGAATATATAACCTTATATCAATCTGCACAAGACAAAAAGCTGTAAGAATGTGTAGTTCAACTGAATCATACAATGATATGAATTAAAAACTATATTTTTGTGATTTTGATATTTCTAAAATGCTCTATCATTATGTTAAAAAAACATCTTATACTCTATTTAAAAAGTTACCCATAGTGTATCATTTTAAATATAATAGCTTCACTGTAAACAGCTTAAAAAATTATACATATAAATCTTATACTCTAATGAAGTAGCAAATAGTTTTAACAATTACTTTGTTAACATAGCAGAAAACCTAAAAAAATAGCAAACAAGCAAAAAAATATATGCTTGCCTACTTGTAAAGTCAGTAGCATAATTAAAGATTCAATGTACCTTGTCCCAACAAAAGAATTCATGAAATATGAGAATAAGTAAAATCTTCTGCCATGATCAACTGCACTTCTATGGTTTGAAAAAATTAAGGAGGGCCATGTTTCAACAACATAGCAAGGTATATTCTTAAATATCTAGTGAGTTGCTTTAATACTCTTATGCTCCACTTATCATTGAACAATACAGAAAATATTTCACAGGCCTTTGCTCACATCATCAATTGTGAATTGATTGCCTAATTGGTTGATAGTTGGATGGACTTGGTGTAGCTCTTGCGGACACTTTTTGAACTTTTGGATTAATCTGTCTTCTCTTGGGATCTCAAAGTTTATAACCTTATCTTCTTATTTTTTTTATAATAAAGTTTTTATAAGTAGTTTTGAGTAGTCCTGGCAAATGAGTAAAAAATGCACAGGGGGTTTCTGGTCAAGTTCATATTCTGTTTATGAAACTTTTCCAGGACTGACAGACATATTGGGCAAAGTGCATACAACTGAACAGGGACTACTTCGCAAAGGACCATACCAAACTTGACCCTGCCTAATGTACTTCATAAGTGTAAAAATAATTTTCAGTCTATATTCACCAGTTCATAACTATCCACTTACCAGGTTCAGTCTTGCAGGGTTGTACTCCTCAAATGTTGGAAGAATTGACCAAAATCGTGTGGGATAATGGAATGCATACAACTTGTTTGAGATGAATGTCCGGTTGATTCCATACATGTACCCACCAAATAAATAAAAGCTCTCTGATGGTTCATGGTAAACAGTACTGTGGCCATACACCCCTGTTTAACAAATAGAAAACATTTTTTACTAATTGTAATAAAAAGATTGCTATTAACTAAATATGTGTTACTGCACTTTTGGGAGATAACTCACCAAGAGGTCCATTGCCTGATGTCTTAAGCACACTCCAAGTTTCATCCACAAGGTCAAACTCCCATACTGCTTCTAGGAACCCATAGCGTGGGCTAAAACCACCAATCAGCACCAAACTCTCAGATTCTGCTTTTCTACGCAGTGTAAGTGTGTGGCCGGCCAATGGAGGAGGCTGCTTTCTCGTCTGTAATAAACAACAACTTGCTATGGCACCCATAAAAAAAAATTAGTTATCTCTAGATTCCATGTGCTGATTGGAGAACTTTGGGTAAGCTGGTAAATATTGTATTCACAACGCATGCAGCTAGTGTTTACTTCAGAGGGCATTTCGGGTCAATATTATAAGCATTAGGGCAGAGAAGCAGTGGCTCAGCAGCTTAGAATGCATTGCTCTTCTGTGTAAGCTCCAATGTTTTATTTTGCTTATTATTGGTTTTATAAGTGTATATGTAGAACACCATGTTGCCTAAATATCATATTATATTTTAAAGTATCATTGGAGTTTTATGCATTACCCGTGCATACAAAAAACATAATCATAAACTAGCATATTATTTACAAATAATTAAATAAATACATGAAAAGTTTTATAAACTTTTTGATGAGGTTACTGTTGTTTGGAAGATCAAAATTAACTAAATTTTCTTTGTTTTCGTTCAAGAATATATTTTCCCACACCGATAATTCCATGGGTTTTTGAAGAGCTTTTAAGAGTTTTGGTTCATTTTGGAACTCTTTTTTTTTTTTTTTTTTTTTTTTTTGGGCCAGAAATGGTATGCTATTGCTGATTTTTCCATATGTTTATATTTTACATTTCTCACGTGTTCCTTAAACCATATGGTAATGTTCCTTTTTGTTTTACCTGTATATATTATTGCAGTCTTTGCAACTGATTTTGTAAATGCAATAATAGTCAGTCAATGCTGATTATGACAGAAATCAGCTTCCAAAACATGTCCTATTATGTAAGTAAATGGAGTTAGTGTGAACCTGTTGAATATATTAATATACCAAATTTAACATTTTTTAAAATGTAATATTTGACACCACTGTTACAAAAGTTCACTATATTTTATACAATATCAAATTTTTTCACAATATCATGATTTGCAGTTCTGAGGGGCAATTTCTCAGGAAGCTTCTGAATAAATTCCTCTTGAATGCAATGAGCTGATTCACGTTGAAACGGTAGATTTCTACACCACGTACATCCCCAGGTAGTCACCTTAACTAGGTGAATATAAAATTATATGAATATTAAAATAATAAAAAAAAAATGGTTAGCATAACATTTTATGTGAGAAGTTGAAAATTAGCCCCTTCTAGAATTATACTAGGCCGTCAGTTTGGTGAGCACCAAACTCTTTTAGGTGCAGAAAGAGCGGATAGGCCATAAAGCAGACACCCTCTTTCCTGCAAGAATCCCTGTGACCATGTAGCTAGGTACCATTAGTTGTAACTCGCACAAAGGAACTTTGATTTTTCACCCTCAAGGAATGCTGTTATGCAAACTTCTGGTAAACAAGAAATGGAAAACCGTTAAGGTATATTTTTCGCGCAAATAGAAGGTATCACCCCACCTCTAGCCAAAGGGACCGCGAAAAATATACCAACCAGAAGATTGCATATTACAAATTCATACACTACATCCAATAGCAACGTAGCATAATATTTTAAAATAGTTGAACTAAAGTTAGAAAGCATCGTCACAAACCGACCAACTGCCAAGATATAAAACTTTCCGATTACAGCAGTCTGGGGGCAGTTTGTGACAGTTTTTGAGGGCAGTTTGTGACAGTTTTTTGAGGCAGTTTGCGACAGTTTCTGGGAGCTGTTTGAGACAGTTTTTGGGGGCAGTTGAGTTGGAGGCAGTTTGAAGGCAGTTGAGTCGTGAGAGTTTTGAGGGCAGTGGAGTCGTGTACAATTCTGTGTGCAGCTTGTGAGTTGAGAACTGTGGCGGTAATCAAAGTTTCTTATTGTAATAGAACCATATTTAAAATCAACTTTAACCCTGAGTGTATGACAGATGTTTGATAAAACTTTTTCCTACAACGAACTGATTGTTTTTTCAAACTTATCTACGGGACATAGGTCTATTAAACTTTTCTTCTACCCGTGAATTGGTTTTTCTTACCTTCCAAAAATCCCCATTTTGATGTCTCATATAGCCGGAGCAAGAGGAACAGTAAGAAGATTTCTACAGCCAGCTGACCATCCTAAACCGACAACTTCTCATCTACTTCATCTCATCATCGCAGAGGGCACATAACAAAATATAATTGCCACCTCATATGATGTCACAATGTGTCTACAATAACTAAATTTACCTCAGCATATGACGCCCAAGTAAAAAAAATTTATCTCTGCATAGGACGCCTAACGTGTCCACTCCTTAATTACTGCCACAACGTTTACAATAACATATACATATAAAAATACACTACTCTAAAGTTATGTGTCTTGCTATCTTTGCAAACAAACGTAGACTGATGATTCTGAAGTTCATGCATAGTAAGGAAGGCAGGTGGCCATGAGTGGGTAGGGGAGTCTGTCTTGGCCTAAAGGCAAAACCCTGTCCTAGTTAAAAAACAATGAATAGTTATAAAGTTTTACGTGTCAATAATTTTAATAAGCTCCAGGATTATGTAATAAATCTGGAAATATCTTCAAAAGTAAGTTACATGCATTTTTGACTGGCAACCCATTACACTACATAAATTAATATTTTGAATAATAAACTTAGATAAATATATTATTCTATACATGCTACAATATATTAATAGTGAGGTTGTTAAAAAGTATTTTGCAACACTATGGTTTGATATTGTCTACTGCTGCACATCCTTAATAACAATAAAATACTGTATTATTATTTACTTACTGTGATGTCGGTCCACCTATGGTTTTTGAGACTGAACTTCCAGAAGTCATTTAGTGTGCTATTTGAGTGACCAATTACTTCCTCCCTCTGCAACAACATACAATTTATTTCAGTATATTCTTTAAGACAGTAGAGAAATTGTATACATACTGAGTTAAGGGTTAGCAAGGTAATTTACTTGTTACATATTTTGCATAAAGTACATGTAATTTAGTAGTAATTTACAAGCATAGTAAACAAGTTTTTTTACAGCTGCATAAAATACCAGTTTTCTGTTACATTTTAACATTAGAAAAAAAACCAGAATTATACTAAATTTTGAACCTTAATTTTATTGTGTATTTCAGATTTAAAAAAGTTCACATACTTTAAAAATTAAAAAACTATGATGCATACATCTCATAGTACCAGCAGTACTTAAACAATAGCAAATTATTTGTATTTGACCAACAATTTAGTTTAAATTTTTTGAGCGTACTTTCTTATGTATATAAGAAGGAAAGAAACAAGTTTCACTGTAGTACCAAAAACATAAAAGTGCTGTTTGAACAGAATATTTGGCTGCTTATTGTATAATGTAGCTCATTTTATTTCCAACACTGACAGTATCACTTGTTAACACTTAATCATTATTTTAATAATCACTAAATAAATATTATGCCTTTTAATTATCAATCCACTCTCCCGCTCCCTTAATCACACTTTATGGTCTTGTAACTTAAGTAATATATCTGAAGCAGTTTCTTGGAACATTCTAAGATGAGCCGATTTCATATGATATTACGGACAAAAGACCAATTAATAAGAAAGTCTTTCAAGTTCACTGAAGATGCTGGGATGTTAAATAACTTCATTGCAGCTTCTGACAACTCCTTAGCTGCTGAGCTGCAAAGTACGAGAATGTTTTATGGTGATCTACCTCCTTCTTCATACATGTCCCAAACTTTCCAAATTTATCTCGATATTTGATATCTGGTTATGCCCAAAGGGCCAAGGTTTTCTAAAATGAATTCCTCTATTTGTTTATGTTTATTGTTCAGTTTCAGCTTCTGATGTGCAGGATGGAGTAATTGGCAATAACACTGATACTTAGCTACTGATTTTTTTTCTACATATGGTAGGAGGTTCTTATGGTCATCAGAGAGAGGAAGGTTCATTCATAGTTAAACAGCATCTGTAACTGTTGCTTCCCATTTCTGGCATTCATTTATTAGTTGACTTATTGAATTACGACTGCAACTTCTTTAAGAAAAGTTCTTTAATATCTTAGGTCATCAGCACCCCATTCAATTCAGGGCCTGAAACGGCTGATAAATTTTTCTCAGAGGCCTCTTCTTTCAGGCTTGAGGTTCTTTTACACGTCGCAAATCTATGACATGGGACCCACAGCTTTACTTCCCTTACGAAGGAAGCCATACTAAGGATTTCCATTAAAATCCATTGACCTGGCCAGGAGTGAACCCACAATCTTGGGTTTAGGGTGCAAGTATGGCTACCATTACACCATCAGGAATGACAAATTTTCTTGGCATTGTAGTCATACTATCATACAAATTTTCCTGTTGCTTTCAATACATGTTTATTGTTGCATAATGATATTATTATTCTTTTGATAAAGTGATAGTACAGAGGACCATTTGATTTTGCTGCCTTTCTTGGCAGAAAATCAAATGTTTCATTATCTTACATTGCATAGTATGCAAGTAACCATTGAAGTACTAAAATACAATATAATTATTTAATATTAGATGAATTTTGCTGTAGTTGTACATAATAATATGTAGAAAATGTTTCTGATATAACATTGAAGAGAATATGTTTTTGCAATGTATTAACAAACTATTTGTAATCTATGCACTGTTTAGGACAAAGTGTCAGCCAATGGAGATCATTTATAAATGCCTCTGTTTTCATCAGGACTTATTCTAAGGATGAAAAGATACGGAGATTAAACTCCAAGGCTATCAACTTTACCTGATTACACTTGTCATCACTCTGGCATTTCTCTGTCAATCCTCCATATATGTAGATTTCTCTGCGAGAGTGAACAATTTCTGCAGCATGGAAGTAGCGAACCTGAGGCATGTTTGCTGTGCCTGTAGAATCCACTGTAACCTACAGAGCATTGTGTCACATAACTATTAACACTAGTATTTTTAACAAGTAATTTATTTACAATCTATATCAAGCAAACCTAGGAATTATATTTGCAGGGGATATTTAAAGTATTCTTTTTTAAGATCAATAAACATGAGTCGAACTAACACTCTTTTGCTCCACTTACTCATTATTTTTTGTTTTATGCTACTTGAAAAGGGGAATGAAAGATAAAGGTTGATGTATTTTGTTAAAATATTTCTATATTTTTATATCTCATTAATTTATATAGCACAGAGAATGTTTAATTATAATAGTTGGGCTCTAGTTTCTTGGAATTTCAGACCACTGCTGCTGAGCCAGAATATAGTATAAGGTAGCAGTTAAGAAAAACTTTTAAAAAGATATAATTTTGTGTACTTACATATAATATTGTACATTTGATTGTATCTTAATATTATGAAGCTTGTTATGTATGATTCAATAAATTCAATTCAATGCTATCTATATTGAATGTGCATTAGTTTACAATTTCTCAGTTATTTTTAAATATATTTTGCCATGTTGCTTGAAAATAATAAGCTCTCTATCCTAGAGGACTTTTGTAGAACTGTGGCTGAACCAATACAAGAGTCATTCTGAAAGTTTTGAGAATAAACAAAGAGTTGTGACAGCATTGCATGTTTCACTAGCAACATGTACAAGTATGAGCCACTCCAACAATATTTGGTGTCACCCCTTCTATGTATTACAGGTGTTCTACAGTTCTTAGCCTGACTCAGAGATATTTTGAAGATGGCCAAAACACAATGATAATTGTTAAATATCATCCTTTAGTTGATGCAATGTAAAGTTTCAGATGCGTAAGTGTAGTCACTTGTTTGTGACAATCATGTAAACAAACAATATTAACACTGTAATCTTAAAAGAAGCTAGGAACAGTGAAGTTGTTACATATACAAATGAGTCAGTATTAGGTGACACTAAAACTTCACTAATTTATTAATTCTTCAGAACATGTTTCAAGAACATTCGCTCTCATCTTCAGTTGGAGACTGACTAACTCTAGCTGGTGACGTAGTGGCATCTGGTGGTTCCCTTAGATAACGGAACAGGAAGTCCATTGGTGGGATGTCAAAATTCATAGCTCTATGTTTATTTTTTAAAATATAAATCTTTTTCCATATTGCCAAATCCTTGGGATTCGTGGTAGCTTTTAACAGTTTGGCTTCTCCTACAATGTTATGATCGTAAGTCCAAAAGTGATCTGCAACTGCCGATTTATCCACTTGCTTATATCTTAAATTTTTGAAGTGTTCTTTGTTCCTTGTCTCCAAATTTCATATTGTTTTGCCTATATATATATATATATATATGATTACACTCCAAACAATCTATCTGATACACTCCTGACTTCTTGCTGGGTGGAATAACATTCTTTTTGGTGCTGTTCAGAAGCTTTCCAATACTAAATTTATTTTGTGCAGCCAAACTAATATCATAATTTTTAAAGATTTTCATGAATGCCCTGTTTGCCCACGGATGATATGTGAATCTTTTAAAAACCATGTCCTTTTTTATCGTGGAGAGAGTTGTGGTGTTTTTAATATCTTTCTGTCTTTCAAAATGTCTGATCTTCTTATCAACTAAAGAGCTGCTGAATCCATTGTTGAGGGCTGTTTTGATGATATAACGGTATTCTGATGAATACTCTTCTTTGTTGAGTGGGATGTTTACCAATCTATGGACAAGGCTCTTTATAATGGCATGTTGGTGTGGTTTATGGTTGAAACTGTTATTCTTTATGTGATTATCTGTATGTGTAGGTTTCCTATATATGCCGAATGAAATTATGTGGTTTCTCCTGTATATTTTTAGGTCCAAAAACGGTAAATAACCATTTTCCTCCAATTCCATAGTGATTTTAATATTTTGGTCCTGCAAATTTAGTAATTTTAGGGCATCTTCTATTTGTTTTTTTTTTGGTACTATTGCCAGAATGTCATCCACATAACGATACCATGCTTTGAAGGTTAAAGGGAAAGCCTTAGTAATGTATGTTTCTTCAGCACTCATGAATAAATTTGCCAGAAATGGAGAAAGGGGATTACCCATAGCTAAGTCAGAAATTTGTTGGTAAATTTTTCCATTGAACATAAAAAAGTTTTCGTTTATACACAGTTTAGTAAGATTAGTATAATCCTCAATTTCTTCTGCTGACAAGATTATACTTTTTAGCCAATTCTGGAGATTAAGGAGCAGTTTTTTTGTAGGAATACTTGTAAACAAAGATGCAACATCAAACGAGACCAAGGCGTCATTTGGCGAAATCCACTCATTATTAAATTGGTCCACAAGTTTATATGAATTGACGATACTTCTACTTTCGAATTGTTCTAAAGATGTAAATTTTTTTACTAACCACTTGGCCAAATTGTATGTTGGTGAATTGATGTTGTTAATTATTGGGTGCATGCTCTTGCCGGGTTTGTGTACCTTCGGCAGGCCATAAATCCTGGGCAAATGTGGGTTATTTGTTTTAATTTTCCATTTGTCGTTTTCTGATAATGTTTTGATCTGTTTCAAGGAGGAGTTAAAGACTTTAATACACTCCTTCAATGGATCATGGCTTATCACCTGCTAGAGTTAGTCAGTCCCCAGCTGAAGATGAGAGCGAATGCTCTTGAAACATGTTCTGAAAAACATAACAAATCATTATTGAGGAAATCACTCAAATTTCACTAATTTAGTTCCACTTACTTGGACATGTTCTGAAGAATTAATCAATTAGTGAAGTTTTAGTGTCACCTAATACTGATTCATTTGTATAAATATTAACATTTTCTAAAAAATGGATAAAACTGAAATATGAGCTGTTTTAGAGTACTTTGTTTTGATGGGTTTAACCTCAACAGAAATACAAAAGGAATTAGATTCCACTTTAAAGGATTCATTCCATTTGTTTTTGATGGTTAAAAAGTGGGCTGCTGAATTTAAGTGTCGTCATACATCCATTCAAGATGATGAGTGTTCAGGGTTTCCCAAAACTGTTAGGATTGTGACAAAAAATCACAATGTTCTACTCAATGATTGCTGATTGAAGATATGTAAGTTGGCTGACTTTGCAAAGACTTTGATAGGCTCTGTGCACTACATTTTACATAATGTTTTAGGAATGAAACAGCTTTTCGCTCGATGGATGCCGCATTTGTTAACACTGGACAAAAATGCATTTGAATGAACATTTTGCAGGAATGTTTTTTAGACTTATTTAAATGCAATTCCAGTGAGTTTCTCCAACATTTCAAAACAGTAAATGAAACATGGATTCATCATTACATGCCAGAGATGAAGGAGCAGTCCAAACAGGAGTAGCAACAGATGAAAGTGCACCAAAGAAAGCAAAAATGGTTCCATCTGTAAGAAAAGTAATTGCTATGATTTTCTGGGATTCTCATGGTGTGGTGCTTGTAAATTACCTCCAGAAGAGCAAAATCATCAATGAGGAGCATTACGCTTCACTACTAGACCAACTGTATTCAGGCTAAACGTCTAAAGAAAGAAAGAAGTTCTTTTTCATCATGATAAGGTGCCTTCAACATATCTGGGATTGTTGCTGCAAAACTGCATAAACTTTGCTTTCAAGTGCTTCCACATCCACCAGGTTCCCTGGATTGGCTACTAGTGATTACTTTTTTTCCCAAACCTGAAGAAATGGCTGGGTGAATGAAGATTTATATGAAATGATGAGGCTGAAATTGAGACAGATATTTATTTTTGACATTGGACAATTTTATTTTACTGAGGGTATTAAAAAGTTGGAATGAAGTTGGATTAAATATGTTGATTTACAAGGCTACTATGTTGAAAATAAAAGATTTTTTTTTTTAATTTTGTGGTATTTTTGGTTAGACCAAGAATTATTAAAGCTCCCCTTGTTGTTTATATGGCTGATGCTGCATTAGATGCTAGGATGTATCTCAAGCTGCTCTTCCTAATTCATTATTTCTTGATGGTTTGCAGATTTTAGGCAAGGAAGGGACTTCATTGAAGATGATGACTGCACAAGATGTTATACTACAGCAAGAATGGATGAAAATGTGATGAAAGCAAAGTATATATGCAGGAGGATAATTGCTGCATATATTATCACATTCAAGAAGCCCTGAATGGATCAGCAGCACAGAACGTAATTCTCAAAGAAAATCTTCATGTCAGGAAGCTTTGCAGTCAGATTCCTCACCACCTTACAGATGAGCAAAAAATGCACTTGTAAATTGCTGCCAGAAAATTTTGGAAAAATTTGATTGAGGAAGATTAAAAAATACATTCAGCATCACATTAAGCGATGAAAGCTGGATACACCAGTATGATCCACAAACTGGGCAACAATCATCAGCCTGGGTCTAACCCAACTAAAATGAGGCAAGTGAGAATCTTTGGCAACAAGGTGATCTATTTATTATACAAATGAGTCAGTATTAGGTGACTCATGTGTATATTTAACAACTTCACTGTTCCTAACTTCTTTTAAGTTTATAATTTACAAGGTGATCTATTCTTCAATTAAAAATGAATGTAGGAACCCACACAGTGAAACTATCATAATCTTGTTGAATTAAAAGTAAAACTTCTAAAATCATATCAAGAGAGTTTAATATGATTTTAGAAGTTTTACTTTTAATTCAACACGATCTATTCTTTCTTCTCAGCTAGTAGCCACATAGTGACAATTCTACATGAGGGACAAAACAGTGTCATTGCCAGATGGTACATGCAAAATGCCTGTCCCAAGTACTAAATGTACCGAAAAGAAAGTCCTAAGATTGATTTGCTTGAAATCCTGTTGCATAACACCACCTCTGTTCATATTACACTGGAAACAACTCGGTTTCTGCATGAGTCACATGTTTACCACATCCTTTTTTTTTATTCCTCAAATTAAAAATAAATAAGATGTGTTTTACATCTGAGTCACTTGACACTGCAGTAGCTGCATATAAAGAATGTACTTGCACCTTAACTGAAGAAGCATAGAATTTAACATTTACAAAATGGTTTGTATAGAATATAATGGAGAATATTTTGAAAAGATGCAACGATCAGATCGCATTGCTTTCATTCTCAAATGAAAGTTACTCCCGTAAGCAAATACCTGCATCCAAGTGTTGTTTTTGGTATCAAAGAGTCGAATATCATTCAGGGGACCATTAGTGAGAGAGAAGCCTCCAAACATCCATAAGGAACCTCGTGTGTCAACAACCAAGCTATGTCCAAAACGTGGCAATTGTTTCCGCAGATGGTCCAAGCTCTCTGAGAGACGGGCAACGTCAAATAACTGTGTGAACACCAGCTGCTCGCCATTCAGTATAACAGAACAGTCTTCTCCACCAAATCCAGCTGCACATAAACATCTGCCATATCCCTGTCATCAAAAAACATTTATTGTTTTAAGATATATTATGTTCTTAAGTTATAATACAAGATCTCTGCTAACCAGAATAATGTAACACAAGTCATTGTAATTGCAATTTTAAAAAGTGTAATACGAGTTGGGGAGAAGAAGTTTATGCTAAAATTAAAACATTTTTTTTAAATTTTATTTTATCAATGCTCAGAAATGCTTAAAATTATTTTAAAACTCTTTTTAAATTTGTTGTTGATTTACTGTAGTTAGAATGTTCTAAAGTTCTAAGTAATACAAAATGATAGTGTCATTAACTGTTTGCACCATACAAGAGCAACAAGAATGAAGGGATTGATAAGTCTACTAAATTTCAACAAAATGGCAGGAAATTTTATTAAGTGACATAACTGTTGGTAACCACTATTCTTGTAATAGTTTTGTTCAAATTTTCAAACAGATGCAATGCAAATTCAGAGCTATTTTATGAAATTGGTGTAGCATGTTTCGTAGAAATGGATAAAGATGAATACTGTCCAATGTAAAATACTTTTATTTAAAAAAAATGGATTGTGTCTCAGATACAAACTGAGATGAAGGAAGTGCATGGAGACCCTGCACCAGCACTCAAGACCATTTATTACTGGATAAATGAATTTAAATGTGGCTGTACGAGCACTGCTGATACTGCATGTTCTGATATTTCTTCTAAGAAATGATTGTTGCATTAAGATTCATGAGATTGCAAGGTGAACCACTTCCTCTCCTACTTCTGAAACCTACTTGCATAATGTCTTGCTTTCTACAACTCACAAATGGTAATATCAAAATTCTGTTTCACATTTATACTGTAAAACCCAGACACTCCATTGTGAGCTAATACAGTTGAGACAAAAAGGGAAATGTGCACACCGTTTGATCTGTTCAGAATTATGCCAAGCATCTGTAAGGGAAAGGAGAACATCTGCAATTCTATTGCATGCAGAATATTTGATTTATTTGGCTTATCTAACTACCCTGTCTGTCTTCAGAAAAATGAAGAAACTTCTTCATGAATGATGGTTTTCAACTACTGATAAACTTTAAATTGCTCTGTTAGTATTCATAAGGAATGGTTTTATCCTCCCATTTGCACTAGCAGTGACATGTTGATCTAGGTATATCTGGGTCACTGAAACTTTCCACTTGACAAATAGTTTTTTACTTGGTCAGTCAGTCATGATATAGAAGTTGCTATGTTAGTAGTTTTTTTATTGCCTGTGCAGCTAATTTATATTACATGTTTGTAATTGAATTACTGTGATTAATTGAACTGGTTCGTTTTAGTAGTGAGAAAATGTCCCAAAGAGAGATCCTTTGTGTAGGTGTTATACAGATGTTTAATACATTCAAATCATTGTATGATATGTTGAACTAAAACACTATGACACAAAATTAAATTTTATATTAAAACACTCTTATTGCTTAACTTGCTATGAATGTGGTACTAGTTTCAAGAGCCTCCACCTACGGCCGAGGATGAGGTCAAAGGTTCTTGAATTAAGTACCACATTTCCTAGCAAGTAAGTGGAGCAATAAGAGTGTTTTAGTTTGACATATCATATAATAATTTGAATGTATCAGTTGCTTCACTGTGATAGTTTCTATATGGACATTTTAAAAAATTAATACATGTTTACTAGGCGAAATTAAAAACTCAACAATTTTAGTCATTAAGCAGTGGTGGATGTTACAATGTCACAACAGCAGCATAGCCAATATTACATGAACTGACACTAACTTTCAAGTGCAATATTTAGGTGGCCTGGGTATAAGGAATGATTTGTATTTATTTGGTTTATTTATGGATGCTCTAAAATCTCTGGTCATCACCATCCCATTCAATTCAGGGTGTGAAATGGCCAATAAATTTTGTTCAAGAGGTCTCTTATTTCAGAATTGAGACTCTTTTACATGCTGTAAATCTACAACAAGGGATCAAAGGCTTTACTTCCCTTCTGAAGGAAGCCATACTTAGGATTTTTATGCCCCAAAAAAAACCCCTTATTGAGGCCAAAAAGTAGGGCCTATGAGGCAAGTATGTTATACTATACCACCAGGACCAGCATATAGGGAATTAGCCGAACATCCTATGGCATAACTTTATGTCACAGGGCTAAGTCTTAATCAATAATTACTGACCTTCGTACTACTCCTAAAAATATAGATCTACTGCATGTATCTGAAAAATCTAAAATGTAGCACTTTATAATCTAAAAAGCATGTTCTAGTATCTAGATATAATAACATCTGAAATGCATACAATTGTGCAGGTTTAAGTTTAAATTTCATAATCTTGTTATGCTGAGTTTTGAGTATTCAATCATTGACTTTGTTCTTTTCTTATAATTGTCAACAAACCTTGTCACAAATTCCTTGCTTGTTTTCACTGCTGCAGTTGTTGGGACACATATTGATGGAGCAATTGGTACCTGTCCATCCATCTACACAGATACACTGCCCTGCACGACACACTCGGTTACCAGCACAATTATTGGGGCAGCTCAGTATCTTGTAGCTGGCATTAAAACCTTCGGAGAGATCCCCTTGCTTGTAATACACTGTCAACACCCCTGGAAATAGATCACAGCTTGTAATGTGATTATTAGAGTCTGGATTTTTATGTAATATTATTCAAAAAACATGTAAATAAATATGAAATAAAAATCTTAAAATATGTACAAAAATATATAATATCAGAATGGTACAGGGACTTAAAATGTGTACCAAAATTGGTTTTATTTCAAGTTAATACAGACTAAAAGATTAATTTGACACATGTCACAAGACATGCTTTTGATGCAATTTTAAAGTCAATCATGAAACATGAAATACAACGTAACGAGATATTTCTCCACAGAAGCTCTAGGTGATCAGCAAGTATGTTCCTATATAGTGAAAATATTTCAGAATAGGTTGCCTTATTAAATTCTTTTTATTACCCAGAAGGATTAGTGTTGCGGCCCAGACACAAACTGAGTTGGAGGAATTTTATGGGGACTCTGCACCAGCCCATTTATTACTGGATAAATGAATTAAAGCATGGCCATATGAGCACTGCAGAAGCTGCACATTCTAGAAACCTGATTCAGATTTCTTCTGAAGAAATGGTCTATAAAATTCATGGTATTATGATAGAAGATTATCGCATTAAGCTTTGTGAGATTGCTGAGATAGCAGGCATCTCATATGAACAGGTACATAATATCCTGTATGAAGTTCTGCATATAAGCAGTTAAGTGTATGATAGGTGCTGCATTTGTTGAAATCAACAAAACTCAGGGAAGGAAAATCATATTTGGAAAAGTTACAACATAATCAGAATGACTTCTGGTGTCATTTTGCGACTGTAATCAAAATTTGGATCCAACATTACACCCTGGAAACAAAATTGCGCCAAAACAGTGACTGCTGTTATTACGTAACACAAATGAACCTTTGCATAGTGAGTTGAAGCAGAAACGATCAAGATTGGCATGCAAAAAAGGGCTCCTCTATTAGGACAATGTGCCTGCTTACATATTGTACATTAAAGTACACAAACTGGACTTAAAAATAGTTTCCCAGATTTAGCCCCATATGCTAACTTCTTTCCTAACTTCAAAAATTGGTTTGGGGGAGGGGGAAGAATTTCTTGTTAAATGAAGAGGTTATCTGTACTATAAATGAATGTTATGCACAGCTCAAAAGAATTTTATTTCTCTGGGGGAATAAAAATATTGGAATCTCACTAGACTAAATGTATTTACCTCAGAGGAGATTATGTTATAGATAAATTTTTGTTTCTCTCTCTCTCACACACACACACACATGCACGCACGCACACACACAGTTAATAACTATGTTTTTTACCAGATTAACCAATCTGCCTTCCTAAAATTGAGTACTTAAACTTTTTTAATAATATAATTGTATTAAATTGTATACTTTTTTATCATTTGAAGAATATAACTACTGAAATAAATTTAAAAAACAGGCACATACATTATTACAGTGTAACTAATTAATAAATGTATAAACACTCTGAGAAAAGGAGTGCATGGTACCTTCTGGTTCTTCTCTAAGTTACTATTTTAAATTCTACAGAGCTGAGGCTTAGCTGAGAGATTTCATAATAAAGCATTGATGATCAGAATCAACAGTAGAATCTTTTCTTGTGTTAAACTTTTAGGAATATTGAAATGAATGAGGATATCTTGTACCTTGAATAATTAATGATTTTGTATATCTTCTTGCCCAACAATATATTTTTAACCTGGTTTTTAAATATTGCAAATCTAACATTCCTAGCTGTGATAAGGATGTTGTTGGTTATGAACACTGACCAGACTTAGCCTCCACCGTGACAGGATATTTTGTGTCAATACTACAGAAGATTCCCAACACATGACTCTGATGACTGTGGTTTGTGGAAACAAAGTCTGGCAGGCCATCATACACATAGACACTGTTCTCCTGACAGCTTATGTTCACATCTTCATGTATTGTGAACTGGATCACAGAACTGCAACAAAAGAGAAGCATAAGATAATGTTTTCTGATTTGATTTCACCTTAATAAAGCTCAAAGCTTAGCATTATTATGTACCTATCATATGTTGAAGTTCTGTTCTGTAAACTGTGAGGGCTTACGATCCACAGGCACTCTCTGGTTGGTGGAGCACCTAGCCGTGACTCCCATGGAGTGAGCTGACCCAAGCGACTTCCCAGGCCCTGTGGTTCTGTGCCAGTCAACATTCCTCTAGATACACATTGATAGTAACACATGCCTCCATTCCTGTAATATCACAGTGAAATGTTAATAAAGTTCTAAGTCTGTAACCCAGTACAGAGAATTCTTTAGAAAGATATAGGAACAACTAAACAGAACTACTGATAGTTCCTGGTTTCCCTGACACAGACCATACAGGAGGAGAAGTATGGCAATAGCTGCATTATTGTCGATATCAATTCTTTGCAAGTGCCTTCCCAAAAGCAACTTATGAGCTGTATGGAAAAATTTAATATTATAACGTTTCAAAGTACTCTGAGATATTGTCAGAAGAGCTGAATACATAACTTGGGCAAGGTCCTGCATTTCTTTAAGCATCTGAAGTTTTCCAGCCTCCATTATCATGCACAGAATCATTGATTTTCCTATTTTTGAATTTCACTACCTCCATTCCTTGAATATAGGAATAAAGGATCCAACATATATGTGTCATAGTAAGTCCCATTCCTTGTTATTCATTATTTATTCCGGTATGTAGTCAATAATAATAATAATAATAATAATAATAATAATAATAATAATAATAATAATAATAATAATGAGCCCAAATATTCCTATGAAGGGGAAAGGTCTTCTACAAGAGGATAGGTCTTATTGGCTAATGTGTTAAGCTAATTTAAATTAGGATTGTGTGCAGTAGTATTGTCCTATATGCTGCACTTTGTTACACTTTTGTTTATTAGGTTTCACTTGTTGCAAAGTTGATCCGAGTGGTGTTCCATGTACTTCTGCTTCTTGCTATTCTGAACCATGGACATGCCTTTGCAGCAAAGAAGTCATCTCATCTCCATTTTGGCCTACCTCTGTGTCATTTGCCTAAGCATGTGTATCACATAGTGTCTTATATATCCATTTGTCATCATGCATCCCTGCTATGTGGCCTCCCCTTTTCTACTCAGTATGGCGACTCTGTGATATCTGTTGTTGATGTTATTTGGGCTAACACTTCATTGGAGATTTTGTCCCTATTGTTATTTCTAATATACTGTGTTCCATTTTCCATTGGTTTATGCATTGCATTTAACTGTCTGTCCTGATCAATCTGGTATCCATATAGCATTACTGGGTAGATGCGGGTTTCTAGTGCTTTAAATTTCGGGTTTGTACTTATTTTCCTGTCGGAGAGTATAAACTGATATAACCATAAAGCCTTCATGCTAGAGATATTCTTTTCACTTCTTTTTCCGTCTTGTCTTTGAAGGAGATTAACTGTCCTAAATATACACATTCCTTTACATATGATAAGAATTATTCCATCTACTATGACTGAAGTTTCTATTCTATTTATCATTAGCGTTGTTTTTGTTTTATTAATTGTTAGGCCTGCCACTTTGCTTTTTGTTTGAGTAGTTGTAACATCATTTGTTGTTTGGTTGTTGTTGTAACATCATCAATTCCCCTGGTGTTTTAGTGCACAGAATCGCATCATTGGCAAATCTTAAGTTTGTTAACCTACACTCATTTATGTTTATTCTGTAATGCTTATTCCATTGCATTTTTCACATTATGTCTTCCATAATATATGTAAAAAGTTTCAGAAAAATTATTTCTTTTCAGTAAGAATATTAGTCCTTCCCTTTCTGTTTTCACCTTTGCAAAACTGTGTTGCGTGTTTGACTAAATTGAAGGTTTTGCTATAATTAAAGATGATGAAAATGGTGGTTTGAGTTCTTCTACCTTTTCCAACAGTTGGTTTATGGTTTGTAAATTGTTTGTTGTGCTGAAGCCTGTGCAGAATCCTGCTTGTTCTGGGGGATGGTTCTCATCTAAAGTTTTCATTATCCTTTTTCTCATTATTTTATTGGTCATCAAACTTATGGTCTGCAGTTGTCTATGTCATTTCTTGTGTATAAGGATGATTGTATTTGTCTTCCATTTGATAATTTCATTACAGATTCCTTCTTGACCACTTTTCATTTCTGTGATCACTGTTCTGATCTCATATTTCAGAATCAGAGGAGTGTTTCTGTTGTGGTTCTTGGTATGGTTATTTGGGTTTGTTATTGGGTGTGTTTGGAGATCTTGTCTATTAGTGATTTGATTATGTCATTACTTGTTGTTAGGTTTTCATTTGTTTGACTTTTTGTTCCTGGTATCCATTGTCTTCCTCTTTGTAAATTTTCCTTTCTTCCTTGATGATCTATAGTTTTTGAAACAATGGGCCTGAATATTGCCTACAATTTCTTTTTTAGTGTGTTTGCCTAATTCAGCATATTCTGTGCTGTTGGTTTCCAACTTGTCTCTATCGTTGTAGTCTTCCTCTCTTTTCAATTATTTTTATGGTGCTTGCTCTTAGTTTGTTTCTGGTTGGTTCCTTTTTGACTCTTTTGGTTGCTTCTTTGCTTGCCTTTTGTTTGGTATTTTCTAATTCATTATATTATTTTTGGGCTGTCTTTCAGGACTGTATCTTCCTTGTTCTCATTGTTCTTTTAGTTCTGTATGCAGTTTGTCTTTGTCCAAGTTCTCTATTTCAAGTTTATTCTTTTTTGCATAGTTTCTTTTTCTTCTTCATTTCTTGATTTTTGCTTATACATTATATGATATGTGTATGTATTGTATGGCTTGGATGTCTCTTATTTCTTCTAATAAGTTGCATAGGATGTAGTCTATTTAATTTTTTGTTTTGTCATCTGGTGAGTGCCATGTCCATCTTAGCAGGTCTGTCAGATGCTGCTAGTTTCTTCTTACTCCTCTACTCTGTGGCTTTTACATATTCCTTGTTTTGCCTTTAGTATTGCTGTAACGCCTTGATTTCAGCTGTTCCTACTTTTCTGTTACTACATAACTTTGTTGTCTTTTTCATATATTTTAGAATTTGTAATGCATTACCCTTTAGTAATATATATGTTGCTAACATCAACTCTAGTACCATGTTTGTTCTGGTCTTATTCAATATTCTCTTTTGCCTATGGCTGCAGCGTTGGGAACTTGTCTTTCATTACTGTGATTCTTTTAACTTTACTTGTTCATCATTACAGTGCTATCTGTAATAAACCTTCATAAATAGTTCCTTTTACTCCTCTAAGAAGCTTAGTGCCTTGAAGGAAGCTTGCCATAACTTTTCAGTTTGAACTATGTTGCATCATGCTATTCTTGGTGCCACTTTTTCTATCTATTGCTTGAGAATTCCATTGTAAAGTTATAAAGATAATACTTCCATTTTCTCTCCTCAATGCATGTCCTATCTATTTCAATTTGCCAAATTTTATTTCTTTTCAAATTTCATGTTATTCAGTTATTTCTCTTAGTTTTTATTTGATATCTTCTTTGGCCACCAGACTCCCATAATAGTTCTCAGGTCTCTAGTAACAAACATTTGTAATTTCTTTTCAATTGAATTTGTACAATGGTAAGTCATTAAGTTACAAGAGGATATAGAACTTAAACAAATGAGAGTACTGATGAAAAATACATTTATTTCTTAACTTAATCTCCATGTACATTGAGGTACTTTTCCCATTGTTTCATAAGCCCCTGAAATCCAGCAATATAAAATTCTTTGGGCTGCTGTTGGAACCAGACAGTGGCTTCCCTCTCTACAGCTTCATCATTGGAAAAACGTTTATCTGAAAGGTGATGTTTAAGAGGGCAGAACAGATGGTAGTAGCTTGGAGCAAGGTTGGGACTATATGGAGAATGCTTGGGAACTTCTCACTTGATTTTTTTTCAGGCAATACATTGACATATGCTTTATCTTGGACTGGTGATGCTGAACCAAGACTCGTCACCTGATACAATGAACAGGCCAGCATTTGGTGTCCATTGTGATAGAGATTGGGATGCTGTAATGCCAGATACATTCTTTGCATGTTATGTTTTGGGGGTCAGCATGTGCGACACCTATTGTACACAGACAATGAAAACCTAACCTGTTTTGCATTATCAGATATATTTTGTAGGTTTATCATATTTAATAACCACTGATAACCCAATACAACTGTGGTCCAAATTTTTTGGTTCATGATAGTAATGAAAACAGGTGTTCGTTGAGTCTTGCTAGAATAGTGTCAATTTCATCAGTATGACAACGAATGTAGATTTTTAGATCATCAGCATAAAGGTAATATCTACAGTGTTTTATTGAACCTGAAATATTTATATAAATTGAGAAAAGATCTTAATTTACATGATTCTTTGTCAGTTTGTTTTCTAATTATTTATTAAATTTGCACCATTTATCATTTATAATGTTTTTGTAAATTATAATGGGAAATGACTCCAAGATCATCTTTGAGCTTAGAACAACGTATAGCAATCAACATGTGTGCAAAAGGTTACAGCACTCGTGAAACTCCAAAAAAATTGAAAATTGTATGGTCTTCTGCTAGTCACACAATCAGAAATTTCTGAAATCTGGATCAAATCTTAATAAAAATAAGCTAGTGGAAGACCATGAAGCACCTCTACTTTTGACCAGCAGTATAGTTTTGCATTTTTTAAGAATTGTTGGTCACAACATCTGGCTTCATGTTGTCAACAATACTAACTAGTCAAAGAAACAGGAAGCTTACAACCCCTGAAATCCAGGTTGAATTCAACACCAGCCATAGCTATTACATTTCTATTAGCACTGTCTAGTGTTGCCTTAGAGCAGCAGATCTCTAGCAGAGTTGCAGCGAAGAAGCCATTACTCAGACTAGTCAATAAGCAAAAGAAGCTAAAATGAGCAAAAGACTGCAAGAATTGGTCCAATGAAGACAGGAAGTGTGTCCTATGGACTGATGAGTCTAAATTTTCTTGCTATTTGTGTTTCTGATTGTTGATCAGCAAAAGAAAAGATGTTGCCAGACTGTATCACACCTACGGTGAAACATGGTGATAGTGTGGAGTTGTTTCTCATACAGTAGGACTGGTAGAATTCACATAATTCAGGGAATATTAAAGACAAATTCATTTTGAATAGATGTGCTATTCCATTAGGGCTGGTTATGGATTTCTGTTTCAACAGGAGAATGATCCCAAACACCCCTCTAAGATATTAAGATACTGTTCCTTGGCAACAAAGAGGAGGAAGATGAATTGAAAATAATAGATTGGCCATCTTAATCACCGGATTAAACCTGTTAAGAGTTACTATGCGATGAGGTTGCCAATTCTGTTTGTAAAGAATGTCCAACTTCAGAGGAAAGGCTCTGGGAAATTCTTCAGGCTTCCTGGAACGCTTGAGAACAGTGTATGTGAAAAATTTGTTCTTAGAATGGCAAGAATAGTACAAAAGATGATTTCTGCAAAGAGTAGATTTTTTTGATGAAAACAAAGTGTAAGACATTGTATATAAAACATGTTAGAATCAATCTAGTTACATACATTTGCATTGTTTACCTATTTAATACAGCAATTTCAAGTTTAATTTTCAAAATAATGCTTAGTATCCAAATAATTTTGACTGGCAGTGTACAACTTGGATGAAAACATGCAGACAACATTAAACTGTACTAATGAAAATGGTTATATATTTCAGGAGGACTATAGAAATACCAAGATAGCTGAAAGTGAAGATGACAGAGATAAAGATGGGAGTTCCACATTACTAAAAAGGCCCTAAAAGACTGGGCTGATACAGAAAATTACAAATAAAAACTTCAGGGATAAAAAGGACTGAATTTATATAAGTTTTGCAACATTTATATATTGTTTGTAATGTAGTGTATCCAAATGTGTTGAAATGTTTAGTATTACTCATCTTCAATGTTCTGTCATTCTTTTATAAGTGGCACAGCTCCAGCCACACTGCTGTGACAGATCAAGTTACATTGAAATTAGCTGTAATCAAATTACACTATTTAATATGTGTAGGTATTTGGCAGCAGGATAATATGATTGATAATTCTATCAAATTTAATTTAAATTAGTCTGCTTCAACTGAAACAGCTCTCTTGTTAAGACAATTTCAACTTTCTCAACTTTTAATGATTTCTGGTAACAGAAATCACTGATTTGTTTATCACTAATTCATAATAAAAATTACAACAGTTCATTAATTCAAGCAAATGATTTGATTGTATCATGCTGGTGTTTTGCAAGTGCTTGCATTGTGTTTCAAAGCAGGTGCATATTTTTAAATATGATGCAGATGTTAAGCAAGTAAAGATCTACAGTTGGTGTCTTTCATGAAATAAAACAAAACAAAACTAGGTTATTCAATGCCAGACCCCACCCACTGTTATATTTTTGAAAGCTTTATAATTAGCTTCTATTGCATTTGCTGTTCCAAAAAATGTGAATTAATTTTTCTGCTGCATAAAGAGTTAATATCACATGAACCATTCACAATACAACCAACTATATCAAATTGGCATTTAGCACTATCAATAATATCACAGTCTTTTTTCTTACCTGGGATCCCCATAATAGCCCGCCTTGCAGCGCTTACAATTGCTGCCTTCTGTGTTGTCTTGACAAAAACACACTCCTGTTTCTAAATCACAGATCCCCTTTGCTTCGCTGCCATGTCCATTACAGTTGCACACATGGCAACCTCGTCCAGACGTTGCATTTCCATAGCTTCCTGGCCTAGTTCACAGCAAACAAAAGTAACCCAATAGTCCCTATATCATTATAAACACCTATGTTATGTAGAGCTGAATAACAGTGTTTGTTATATAATTTAAAAACAATTTTTTTTATCTCCTTAGATTTCTTGTTGCAAAATAAGGATTACGTCCTTTAGGACATTCAAAGAACCCAGATGATTAAAATAAACAGAGCAACAATAAAACCTCATTAACACTCAAGTTTAACATGAACTAAAATTTGGTCCTGGCACACACTGGGAGGAAGGAATATCTACGGCTAATTTTATAGCTGTGGCCACAATGTTATACAATGTCATACAAAGGAGCTAAGCAATGGCATTTATACCACAGATTAGTTACATGCTTACCTCCCTCAAAACAAATGAACTAGCCCTCCTCCTCCATGAGTGAGCAATGGCAACAAGAATACAGCAGTTGTGAATGAGCAGTCTTGAAATACATTTGCAATGTTTTCCAAGCAGGAGCAGAGGAGTTAGGTATGCTAGAGAATGCACAGCATGACACCAAAAGGCTTGCGATGTATCTCCATGACTTTACCAAATGGTTGCAGAGCAGGATGTGCAAAATGTGTTAGACATATCCATCAGTAAATGATGAAGCCATTCAGAAACAGGTCAATTCATGAGTTGGCCCAACATACAGAATTGGCAACTTCACATCCTGAAGGACTGCCTGAGAAAGTGAAAAATTGCTATTGATGGGTTCCCATGATTTAACAGACATACAGAAATGGCTGTGATATGAAGCTGCTTGCACTAAGTTACAATGCTATGAGTATGAACGAGAGACTTTCTTGTAATGTATCATTACAATTGATGAGAACCTGGGCCTGATTTTATGAATGAGTGGCGCCATTACAGCTCACCGCGAAAATCAACAGTTCGGTAGATCCTTACTAATGTGAAAGCTATTGGTGATTCTTGCCTATGATTAAGATGGTGTTATTGTAAAGTACTCCATTCTCCCAAGGCTTTTATTATATTTGGTTTATTTACTGATGCTCCTTAACATCTCAGGTCATCAGTGTCCCATTCAATTCAGGGCAAAAAATGGCTGATAAATTTTGCTCAGAGGCCTTTTCTTTCAGGCTTGATATTCTTTTACATGCCGTAAATCTATGACTGATGGCTTTACTTCCCTTCTGAAGGAAGCCATGCTTAAGATTTGTAAGTCTGAAAAAAATCTCTGAAGTCAGAATATCAATGTGCAGAACTACTGTTTGTTTTTGCTACAGCACACATACAGCAGAAGCTGTGACCTGTTTGTTCATTCACTGGAGCTAAAAAGTGCTCTACCAAGCCCCATACTTTCCAGATTTAAGTCCCTGTGACTTCAACCTAACCCCCTAAGGTGAAGTAACCACTTCTTATAATTCACTTCCAAACAGTTCAAGACTTTCTTCAGATAATAAACACTCACTATCAACAGAGTAGGCAGAGTCAACGGAATCCAATAGCTTCCTCATTACTGGGAACATGTAGCTACATAGAAGGCCTGTAAAACTTAGAACCTGGTATGCGTAGAATGCATCCAGAAAATAAATAGTTGCCACTATTAACAACTCAACCTATGTTTATGTCATCAGCTAAAGAGATGATTCTATATAAAGAGATAAATGAAAAAATATTACATATTTTAGATCTTAAAAATGTATTTCAAACAAAACAGAAAATTAAAACTTAAAAAGTTTTGTCAATTTTCACAGCCTTATACAGAATGTTTACAACAAGAATATTAAATGACAATGACAGAACAGAGTTGGTTAGAATTTTTGTTCTCTTCACTTTCTTCTTAAGCATGTATTGCCATGATTTAGCTTTTTTAGTGTATAAATCATAATTTTTAATTGTTACGACAGTGCTGGATTGTGGGATTGGGGGAGTTCAAAGAGACATGCATCCTGACTTGTATATACTCCAAATCAACTTGGATAAGGGGATGGGTGCTCTGATCTACCAATATGTTAAGATTCTTTCCACTATTATTCCTTTCCTTTCTACTCTTCCTAATTCTACCATACTTACCCTCATTCGTAAACTTTTTGGTAACCCCAGAATCTCTCTACAAAACATTCTATGCACTACATCAACCTTTGTCCATTCTTTTGACACTCCTCAAATTTCCACTGCATAAATCATCTTCAACTTAACCACAGCCTCATATGGTCTTTCTAACCATTTCATTGACAATGCTGGAACTTTATTCAAGTTTATTCTAACAGCTTTCATAGCTAATTTACCTTTTGCTTGTGCACATTTAGACTGGACCTCCCAACTTCCATTACTCATAAATCTCACCCTGAAATAATCAAATTCTTTCACTACCTCTACTGAGCTTCTATTTATAAACCATCTTTCATCTTTTCTTAATTTTGTTGCCTTTTAAAATACTTTTATCTTTGATTGATTACTATTTATCCTCAGGCCCCATTCTGCACAATATCTAATTATTTCATCAATGGATATTGTAATCCTATCATAGTTACCGCTTTATAAGATCATCCTCAAAAAGCAATCCGTATTTCCTTTTTTTCAATAATTGGACAATGTACATTTTTTTCCTTAATCCTATCTAGGATATCATCTATAAATAAATTAAATAATATCGGGCTCAATTTACATCCCTGTCTCAAGCCCATATTTTGAATTATATAGTCTGTAGATCTTTTACCTTCAAATCTAACACATTACATTACTTCATATACCTAAAGTCCGATAATAAATTTATTACTAACATCTCAATTTGTATACCAATGCAACCCTATTTATTGTATCAAATGTTTTATCAAAATCTGCAAAGAAAATATATGCCCTACCCCCTTTTATTTTTTAAATATTTACCCAGTATAGTATGAATGTTGAATTATCTTGTTGTTCTTCTTTCTTTTCTAAAACCTGCTTGAAATTCTGATAATTTACTTTCCATTTCTGCCCACACATGCAACCTTCCTGCTAATATACCAGTGTATATTTTATTTATCATTGATAGTAGACTAATTCCTCGATAGTTACTTGGGTTATTTATACCACATTTCCCTTCATTTATTGGAATGATCATGCTAACTTTCCAACTCTCAGATATTACTTCTTCTTCTTAATTCTATTTAATAATTCTGTTAGCAGTTTAATACCTCCTTCCATTTCCCCAAAAGCTTTCCAAAATTCTCCTGGAATTCCATCTACTCCTGCCGCCTTTTTCTTCAATTTTTTAATATGGTTCTCTACCTCATTCATAGGAAGCTCTTTATGTAAACTTTCTATCCTAGTCACAGTACTATCAAAATTGAATTCATAACTTGGGATATTCCTGCCACCGAACAGGTAATTAATTCTTCCATTCCTTGGGATTATCTTATTTTCTACCCTTCTCTTCCTTAATAAATCCTTCACAACTGACCATATATATTTATTGTCTTTAGCTATCGCTGCTCCTTTAATGTTTTCACCCATTCTCTGTTGCCATTCTTTCTTTTTATCTTGCACTAAGCACTTATATCCCCTTTTTTGAACAAAAAAATTTGCCTATTATTTTCATCTTCTGACCTTCTTCACCTCATTAAATCCTTACATACTTTTTTTCTTTACATGAACACCTCTCAATCATACCATCCATAACCTTTTGCAATTCCTCTTAGATTCACTTCCATCTTACTTCCTGCCCACCTAATCAAAGACTCCATCTATATTCCCTACCTTCAGCGCCTATAGAATTCGATATTTTGTTATTTTCCCCTATTTTGGATATCAGATTCTTCCAGAAAAGCTCAGCATACTCTTCTTTCCATCTAAAATATTTTATATATTTAATTTCTATGCTTCTTCCTCCCTTTAGCATTCCCCTAAACTCAGCCTCATTTTTAGTAGAAAATGTTCACTACTTGTTATCACGTCCAGGACTTTGAAATCTACCAACACCTTGTTGTTTCCTTCACTACATACCATATAATGTTTTCCTTACTGAGGTTTTACTAGAATTTATTTTTTTGCTATTAAAAGAAGCATTATGGATAGGAAAAGTAAAAGTGTTCACAGCTTCAATTCCACTATTGCAACAACTAACTCCTTCAAATAACTATGTCATTAATAATGTAATGTACTTTCCAAGCATTGAAAATTTAACACTGTATACAAACCTACCTTAAAGACTTCTTTATACAGTGCACAAGAAAAATTTTAGCTTTCAGCAATTAAACTTTGTGCAATAAAGGTGAAAAATATAGAAACTTAATCACAACAAGGCAATTAAAATATTGACAGAAAAAATGAAGCAAGATACTTGGGTAATAAGTATTACAATTAAAAAATAAAACAGCAATTGCAAGCCTCCACACACAACACATGCTACAGGTTGATCCACATAAACCTAAACCATTTTACCTTTTCTGAAAAAGTAACTAGAAAAGGACTGCATTTGTGAAAGTTATGTGTCCTGTTTCATGAAACAACTAGTTATTAGCCATAAGTTCACCCGTTCTAATAAAACCTGTTTCACAAACATTTATTATACAATGTTAGAATTATAAACTTTTGTCATTAGTCACTTGTCAAAATTACTATTGTAGCGACTGTATTCTAGCACCAAGAAAGCTGTTTTGAGGATATTTTATTACTCTATGAACTGTTTGTTGTTGCAATTTTGTTTACACAGCATATATTTTAAATCCTATATTCAAGCCAAGAAAAAGCATTATATCTGCCATACCTAAAAGAATCTCTAGCATTCAAAACAAAGTAACAGTGCTGTATTTAATTAATGAGCTTAAATATGTACTATTTAGGCAATTCTCCAACAAAATTATGAAGAAAGATATTGTGTAAAATAATAATGCAAACTGTGAAAGGTTGGGGTTAATTACATTAGAGAAATATTACTCATATGTGTAGGACACAAGGAAACATGTCAGTCTCGATGGTGTAGTGGTTACCATACTTGCCTCCTATACCCAAGAACGCGGGTTTGAACCTGGCCAGGACCGATGGAATTTTTCGGGCATAAAAATCCTAAGTATGGCTACCTTCAGAAGGGAAGTAAAGCCGTGGGTCCCGTGTCGTACATTTACGGCACGAAAAAGAACCTCAAGCCTGAAAGAGAGGCCTCTGAGCAAAATTTGTCGGCTGTTTCATGCCCTGAGTTGAATGGGACGCTGATAACCTGAGATGTTTTATTTTACATTCATATTATTATTTACAAATAAGGTGTAAGTAGCTCAGTTTCAAGGTATTTTTTCAGGTGAAACAAGGTAATGCAAGTAGTACATGAATGGGTGGTAGATTTAAGACCACAGTTTGCATAAATAACCGTTAATGAGCTTTATAATTAAACTGCATCAAGCTTAATTGATAGGATCAATACCTAACCTATGTATACTATGTAAATTCATTATTCCACTTGTTCACAATATACAACATTACAAGATCAAATGTTTTGTGAAACAGAACACTGATAAAACAAAATATCATGCTGATAATATCAGTGTGCCACACTAAGAACTAGTAGTTTATGCTTGTAAGTTCTAGAAACATACACACATTTGTAAAATAAACAAATAATACTAGAATGGAGCCTAGTTTTACAAGCTTTATGAAACAGAGTACAGAAGTCACACAGAGCTATATTTAGAGAGTAAGGTGCTGGCAAATGATTGCAATGCCCTTTTTTGTCACAAAATTTTGAATGTTCTCAGATCCTGTCATACCAGACAAATAAAAATGTGATGTTATACAGGAATACTGTCTCACTTGCCAGCTACCTATCAGTGACTGATGGGTTTTCCCAAGCCTAGCAAAACATGTACTTATGCATTACATTTCCCTACACCCCTGTGCAGAGTGTTGCGAACTATTATAATTACATTTTGCAGAATAAAATAATGTATATATCTAATGTTGTACTGTAAATTACATAGTAAAAATGTTTACCTGCAGTACTGACAGTGACTTCCTGTAGCCCAGTTCTGGCATTCATCACATGTGCCAATGCCTTTATGGCAGGTAGAGTGATTGTGGCAGCCACAGTTTAGCCCACAGTCTACACCAGTCCACCCCAGGTCACATTTACAGGAGTACTCAGGTGCCCCGACGCAATAGCCATGTATACACTTGTTGTAACATCTGCCAACACAATATAAGATTGGCTATTTTGTAGGAAAAACATTTGTTATATAAAACAAAAAACAACCAGAGTTATATAGTGTTTGGTAACAGCTTTAATAAGCAGTGATAAGCAATTAAAAATAATAACTGGTTAAATGAATAAACTATATGTATGAAGCTTTCAGGGTATGAAATTATTATGTAAATTAAATATTCTTAAATCAAAAGTTATTCTAAATTATTATTAAAATGTTTGCTCTTTATTTCTGCTTCATACATAAGATTAACATTTAACAGCAATGGTCTGACTGCTAAGCATATATTTTTATATTCATTTAAATGTGGATTGTTGTATAAAATTTGGGAGGGAAGCACTGGCCTGGGTGCAAATAGGAGCATTGTTTTTGAAGAAAAAAGGGAAGGGTGTGCCTGAGGGAATATTCCATTGTTTGTTAGAAAGAGGTGAAGGGGTAAAGAGATTGAGAGAGGGTATATGGGAAGTAAAATGGAATAAATTACAGAAAGAAAGCGAAGCACATAGAATGTTGACATATGGGGACAAAAAGAAATAAAATGATAGGGAAATTCTTAGGAAAAGTAAGGGAGAAATGGATTAGAATAGTTCAGAAAGATGAAAGAATTAGGATATGAATGATAATATAGAGCTAACAAGGGAAATATAAGATGGGGGGTTTCATTATACAGTAACTTGGGTGTATAATGAGGCTTCATATAGTTAGGTATTACATTTATTAATAAAGGACTGTCACATAAAAGCTAATATTGAATCCCATCGGCTACCAGCAGCACTCCCTACTCTTTTTCCTACATTCCCCTACATTTTTAATATAGTGAAAAAAGAATTTGTTGAAGATGCTTTGAAGCTTTTAAAAATACAAGATAGGAATATGTCCTTCACACTGGAAACAGAAACAAAGGAAATGTTGCCATTTTTAGATATAAAAATTAATAATAATGATGGAAACTTAGAATTTGGAATCTACAGAAAGGATACCCACACAGATAACTATATAAAATCAAATGGGTTTAACCCTATAGCTAACAAGCACTCAATTTTCAACAGCTTAACATACAGACTGGTGAATTTACCAATCAGTAAAGAGGAGTACAAAAAAGAATTTGAGAAGATACAAGAGAATGCCATTATAAATGGTTTTAACAAAAATTTAGTACACAAAAAACTTAATAGATTCCTAAAGAAGAAATTGATCAAGAATACCACCAACTATTAACTGAAAAAGAGAGATCGGTTTTTAAAAAATTCGCTTACCATCCAGTAGCTATGAATAAATTCCAAATTTTTTTTAAAGATATTAACATTAAATTGGCACCTGTTAGCAGATACATTCTGAAAAATGCTTTAGTGTACAACAGTTTTAATAACATTCCACAGGAGCAAAAGTTAGGCATCTATAAAATAACATGTACAGAATGTGATAAGATATACCTTGGAAAAACTAAAAGGAACATATGAACATGGTTAAAGGAACTTCTCAGGAACGTTAAGTAAAAACAGATTGATAGGTCAGCAGTGGCACACCATTTTTAGGAAGATAATCATAACATAAAAAGGAAATAAAAGTTACTAAAAGAAGCACTCGGATGTACAGAATTGGACACATGGGAGAAGATTTACATTCATAAACATAGGGATCATCTTATGAATTTCGACATTATAGGAGAATGTAAAATCAATTTCCAGTTTATAAAGAAAAACCACCACCAGGATGGAGCCACGGGTCCTCATAGATGTTAGTTTCTCATACCATTCGTCAAGTTGGTTGAAGATAGAGAGGATGTCTCTTTGAAACCGGTCCCCCATATTTAAAAGTAAGTGAAGCATAAAGAGTGTGTTAGACGATAGATTAATTATAATTTACATTTAAAAAGCTTCACTGTGTAACTTCCAACAGAATTTTTTAAAAATGTCTTATTTTTCTAAAGTTCTTAAATGATATAACAGTGTATCTAATAAATATTTCCATTGATGAAGGTGTGTTTCAGAATTGCCTAAATTTTGGTATCGTCAAACCAATATATAAAATACGGGGAAAAAATGAAATTTGGTGAATTATAGACCAACTAGTCTGTGCTGGCCAGCACATTTGAAAAAGCTGGCCAAATATTTTTATAAATATGTTAGTAAAAACACAGGATGGTTTTTATAAAAGCTAGAACTTCTTCATGAGGTACTAACTCATTTAGATAAAGGAAGACAAGGTGATGAACTTTTTCTTGACTTGCAAAAGCCTTCAATAGTATAGCATATAGTTTTCTATTAAAAAATTAGAAAGTTATGGAGTAAGAGGGAAAATGCATGACTTAATAACATCCTACTTGACAAATCAAAACAGTACAGAGATACAGAGCAAAACAGGCAGACACATCAGAACAGCCTCATTACAATATTATATTATTAAGTAATAGAGTTCCATACTTAATAATATAATGATCATTTTTTATTTATGTAAATGGCCTTTTCCAATTTAAATATTGTAAAACTATTCCCTATGGTGATGGTAAAATATTCCTATTCTGGCATAATTCCCTAAATAATTACCAAAGTATCCATTCCAAATGAGAAAGAAAGAAAAGAAGATCATATCAGACAACCCTACCACACCCAGAGTCTATGGCCTACTGAAAATACATAAACCTGGTAACAAAATGAGACCTATAGTAAACGAATGCAATTTACCCAATTACCTTTTAAAAAAATGAAGACTTTACCAAAATACAAAAGAAGCATGAATTACTCATCAGAATTAATAGAAAGAATCAGGCAGGTGAAATCAGAAAACAGGGATTTGCTGTGGTCTCTCGGTTTCTAACATACTCAAAGAAAAACTACTAATTGGTGTAAAGAAATGACTAACCTCATTAAACCTATCTGGAGAAGTAATAGAACAATATCTAAATCTGAAAAAAAATTGCATTAATCAAACCTACTTCACGTTCAGAGACAACATCTATACACAAAAGATGGGTCCAGCAATGGGAAATCCACTCTCACCATTCCTGGCAGATATGTATATGAGTTTCTTAGAAACAACATTAGTTAATGCTTTTCCACATATATACAAATGTTGGTACCATTATATAGATGATGTCTTTACAATAGTAAATGAAAAATGGAAAGAGGATGCAATAAAATTACTTAACCTAGAGGACAGCAGTGTTAAGTTTACACGGAAATAGAAAACAAACAACATTCTTCCCTTCCTGGATATAAAAATTATATAAAAAAGGCAATGCACAGGAAATTAGCATATTCAGAAACCATACAGATAATTACATAAAAAACAACAGCCACAATCCAAAACAGCATAAACTCACAATAATAAACAGCCTCACATTCAGATTAACAAACCTACCAATAAGCAAGCCAGAGTACAAATCTGAGTACCCAAAAATCATAGATATAGTACACAATAGATTTGGTCAACTAGAAAATAGAAACATTCAAAAAACAAATAAAAGACCACACTAAAAGTCTACAAAGGAGATCACATATACAATAAATTTACATTCCACCCATGGACTGACCAAAAATTTCAGAAGATTTTTAAAGATGCAAACATTGTTTTGGCTCCAGTAAACAAACGCAGTTTAAATACCTCCTAAAAACCAACATAAAAGACAAAATTCTCTCAGGAAAAATCAGGCATTTACAAAATCAGTTGCAAAGACTGCAATATGAAATAAACAGGCAGAATAAAAAGAAACATTAACTTGTGGTTTAAGGAACACATGAGAAATGTAAAATATAAACACACGGAGAAATCAGAGATAGCATACCATTTCTAAACAAAAAACAAAACAACAAAAATTTCAAAATGAACCAAAACTTTTAAAAGCTCTTCAAAAACTGACAGAATTAACAGTGTGGGAAAATATATTCATCAACAAAAACAAGGAAAATGTAACTGAAAATGTTAATTGAAACTAGTCAAGCTAGTCATATAATTAAGATCATTATATAATTGAAAAATCTACTTTGGAAAAACAAAGAAAAACATAGGCACATGGTTACAAGAACATTTCAGAAACATAAAATACAAGCAACTGGAGAAATCAGCAGAGGCATCGCATTTCTGGGCAGAAAACCATGACATATTAAAATAAAAAAACAATTATTAAAATTAGTGCAAGGACCTACACAATTAGCAACATGGGAGAAAATGTACATTTACCAATACAAAGACAGTTTAATGAACTTCGACACTTCCGGGGATGAAAACATAAACTTTAAGTTCATCACACCACCACCAGAGCAGAATACACATTCCCACAGCATAACAAATTATCCAGCAGTCGACGGGTAGCTGGAGATGCGAACAAAGGGTTTGTGAAACTGGTTCTACATGTTATAAACAAGTAAGTGGAGCAATAAGAGTGTGTAGTTCGACTCAATCATACAATGATTTGAATTAGAGAGAGACTTATTTTTCAAAGGAGTTATACTATTCAATAAGCTATTTGAAAATCTTAAAATAATGAAAGAAACCAAATCTAAAAATAAGCTTAAAAGATATGATAAATGCTTGTATAGACTTGGTGAATTGTAATTTAGCATCACTAGATAAATTTAAACTACTTGTTAATATTAGTAATTTCCATGTAATCAAATTTCGTATATTTGTGATTTTGTATAAAAGGAATAATCTGTATTCAAAGAAAAGTAAATTTGTTTTTGTATGCCTCAGTCTTAATGATATTACAGTATTAGTATTCATATGTATATATTATTTATAAGCTAATTAGGAAAAGTAATTGTTTTCTATAAACCTTAGTCTTAATAATATGAATTACTTTATTTCTTCCCACTTCCAATTTACATGCAGATGTAGTATTTTTAGCATATAAATAGAATCAACTTCCTGCAGTTTTAACAAACAAGCAAACATGTTAAAATCAAAGTATAAAATTTGCATTTCCACATTATCAATGCCTGTAAACTTACTACTATTAAAACCTTTAAATTTCCCACTTAATAGCCCTCAATTTATGGAGTTGCATTCCTTACATACCCCATTAAACACCAGGTTGTATATGTAATGGGGACGTACGTCCACTCTTAAATAGTGCCATTATCAACAGTTATTCTCATTTGTCTTCCCCACGTATTTTCCAAGTTTTTTATATTTTCATCTGATTTTAAATTTAAAATTCTTCTGCCTCTTTTTTCACTTGATAAGTTTTCTACTTTTGTAAAAGGAACTCTGATTATTATCTGCCTCTTCACACTTTGGACATATTCCCTTGATATATCTATTCCTTATCCCACCAGTGATAATTATAATCATTGCTGAGGCTACATATGATGGTATTCCTATTAGTTATTTTTATTTTACGTGAGATGAAATGATAAAATAGGAATTTTTTTTAAAGGAAGGAAATGTTCCAGGTCTAAGCTTAGGGTATTTCTCCAGGATTTGCTGGGGAAAATCTGGAAAACCCCCAGTCAGGGAGATGGTCCAAGCTGAAATCGAACCCCAGACCTCTTGCTCACGAGTTCACACCTTAACGACCTTGGCAACCCATGGAACCATCTGAGTTGGTACATAGTGGAGAAAATTATTTGTTGCTCATTTTGGATCTGAATGTTCCACTAGTGTGAAATTCCCTGTTCTTGTTGTTCTATTTCCAGGCTTCATCCCTTACCAGATTGAAGTAACTAACACTTTTTGCAATCACTTTCACTCTTTCAAATTATATTTTATAGACAGATAACGGCAAACTGCAAGAAAATGTAAGGAATTAGTTTAATGATTAGTCTACTTGTCTGTTTATTTAATACATCTTAATGGCTGAAAGTACTTACGTCTTGGTGCAGGTTACTTTGCCATCACCAATGAAACCCCTCTTACATTGGCAGCTATAAGAACCATGTGTGTTGGTACACTCTGCTTCCTTATGGCAATCATGTAGGCCCAAATCACATTCATCCACATCAGGACATTGGGCATATGCCCAACTTGCTTCATGTTCCTCTAGAGTAACATTGTGATGTTCGTTGATAGCCATACTGCAAGAAGCTAAGCATACACACAATAGACAGAACTGAAATTTTGATAAAATGGATACAGTTACACAGAATAAAATGACAGTTAACATAGAATAAAACCACAGTTATGTTCAGATAACATAATCAACATGATATTTCATATTATGTTCTCACAGACTAGCAAAATAGTGGCATACTTTACATTTATTTAAACATATTACAAGTAAAAAGTGACAAAAGCAATAATAGAGAAGAAAGAAGATGCTGAAAGTATGATTTGGAGGCTCAATTATTAAAAATGTAGGGCAAAATAAAACTGATATGAAAGTGAGAGGAGAGGTAGAACACCTGCCAAACATACTAATTAAAGAAATTACAAGGGAAACTAAAACAACAGTGCCACATGTGGGCACAAATGACATAAAAAGATTAAAGGGACCATATGAGGCTATGGATAGCAGTAGCAGTAGCAGTAGCAGTAGCAGTAATGAGATTTAAGGGCACACAACTACAATGGTAGTTAGCATCCCAACAAAATCGGTGCATGGGAAAAATTACTGAACTATTGAAAAAAATAAAGCTTAAATTCATAAAAGGAGTAGCTTGTGATATAATTCTAAATTAAAACCAAATGGAAAAAGATTTAAGTAAACATTTAACAAAAAAAATTTAAGGAAAAAAAAATGCGGGGGAAGAGGATAAAACTGGCATGCAACAATAAAATCACACAAGTCATAAGTGTAAATAAAAAAAATATTCTATAAATGTACCAAACATTAACTTAATTTCCACATGTTGCTGTGCCAACTAAAATTAAAAACACAGTCAATTAATCAAAACAAGCCCAATGGCAAGGGAAGTAGTAAAATGTGTGGAAGCTGAGGGAGGATCACCCTTAAACAGGTGATCATGACTAAAACAACATTGGCAACGCTCAAACAACACCACTTCTTCCTGATGTTTTATACAAGAAGTCTCCCAATTAAAAGGAAGACTTGAGCTCTTGAAGTTTGTTCCTCTGCAGAGCAGATCAGCATGAGAGAATGGCTAAAATCATCTGGGACAACAGTGGGAATAAAATGATTATAAGCTACAATAGAAGCTTCATTCCCTGTCAAACTAATATGACCAGGAACCTATGTTAACTATTCCCCAAAATGCAAGCAAAATACTTATGTCCTGGATATTTTGAACAAAGGAATGGCAGCTGCGTAGAATTCAAAAGCTCTCCAAGGTAATGAGTGAGTCAGAAAAATTCACACAGATACCAACCTTTAGAGCCTTAATATGTAAAATATGTAAAAAGGTCATAAGTAAAGATTAACATAGCTGTGTTAGAAGTATATGTAAAACTATGGCCATTCAGAACATAGGTGCAACCTGCGCCTATTTTGTCCTTACAGACATCAGGTAAATATATACTCTGTTCTACAGTGATGGCAAGAGCTACATAAAGTGTTGCCAAAGAACACTGGTGGTATTCCTGGACTTCAAAAAAGTTGTGAACTCAAGATGGACTTGAGACCTTGATTGTTGCCCAAGAGAAAAATGGGTTTCCTTCATGGAAATTGCAACATTCAGTTTCTAAAGTGCCTTAAAATGAAAGCTTTAGAGAATTACAGCTAATATATTGGCTGTTGAGGATTCATTAAAGAATGTTTCATATGTCAGCTGATTAGGCAGAGCAGGCATAACCACAAAGAATTACATTGTGGCAAAATGACAGAAGGGGGTTGGGCAGATTATCTGCAGAGTCTAAAAATGGGGCTAATTTAAAAGGCTCCAAGAGCAAACTGGATACCCTTATAGTGAATAGTATATAGCTGTCGCAGAATGCATGAGCATGTTATGGGGGAGGATTATAATGCTATAAGATGTGTGAAAAAGTGTTTGGGGAGGAGAAAGAAGAAGAGTGAGAAGGGGAGGAGGAGGGGAAGGAGGAGGAGAAAGGAGAAGATGTTAGCTGTTACTCATGAAAGACATAAATGAGGGGTATGATAGGCATGCAATTCACTTCAATATTCAGGCAATATTTATGGACACAAATAGATACATAGATGAGAACTGTCTGGGAAGAATTGAAATGTCAAAATAGAAAAACTGCAAAAAATGAAAACAGTTAAATATAAACAAATTGAAAAATCAGCAATTACAGTGCATTTTTGGTCTAAGAATCACAACTTTAAAAAGCAGCTTAAATTATTAAAAAGCAACTAAGAGTCCAGCAGAGTTGTCAACTTGAGGAAAAAATTGTATTCTTAGAAACAAAGATGTCATGAACTTCAAGGCTCACCCTAAAACTGTGTTTGACCGAACTTATCCTTCAGTTTTAAGAGGACATTGATGATGGGAGAGATTGCTATTGAAACATGATTTGAATTTAAATAGTAAGTGAAGTATAAAGTGTAAATATTGCCAACTACTATGTGCAAATATACCTGTGATATTAACAAATGGAGGTAAGTGTTAACAAAACATGCTGTAACTGAGTAAAATTTTTTTTTTGATAACAGCTATATATTATATAACAAATTATTTATGAGAAAGTCACTCAAATTTACTGCCACGGGTGGCCGAGGTCGTTAAGTCTCGGACTCGTGAGCGGGAGGTCTGGGTTCGAATACCGTCAGGACCGTCCGTCCTGACTGAGGTTTTTTCCAGGTTTTCCTCAGTCCTCACAAATGGCAAATGCCGGGGAGGTACCCTGAATTTAGGCCTGGAACGATTCCTTCCTTAAAAAAAATCCTTTCCCAATATATCATTTCATCTCATGTATCACCAGTGTTCATCGCCTGTGGTGCCTCTGTAGCAAAAACGGGCATTAAACACTATTCATTCATTCACTCAAACTTCACTAGTTTTATTCCACTTACTTGGACATGTTTTAAAGGCAAATTTCCTTCATTGTCAGCACGGTTCCACTGTCAGCTTTCCAGTGTGGTATTAAGATGTTGCTCTTTGGATTTTATAAACTTTTTGATAAGGCTGCTGTTGTTTGGAAGATCAAAATTAACTAAATTTTCTTTGTTTTTATTCAAGAATATATTTTCCCACATCAATAATTCTATGGGTTTTTGAAGAGCTTTTAAGAGTTTTGGTTCATTTTGGAATTCATGGTTTTTTTTTTGCCAGAAATGACATGCTAGTGCTGATTTTTCCATATGTTTATATTTTACACTTCTCATGTGTTCCTTAAACCATATGGTAATGTTCCTTTTTTTAATCTATATATTTATTATTGCAGTCTTTGCAACCAACTGATTTCATAAATGCCTGATTGTTGTGGGATTTTGTCCTTTGTGTTGGTTTTTAGGAGGTTTTTCAAATTGCATTTATTCACTGGAGCCAAAATAATGTTGGTCTCTTTAAAAATCTTTTGAAATTTTTGGTGTGCCCATGGACGGAATGTAAATTTTTTTATATATCTGCTCTCCTTTGTAACCTTTCAGTGTGGCGATTTCTTTTATTTTTGTTTTTTTAACTTTTCTATCTTTTTCTTGACAAGATCTGTTGTGTAGTCATTTTTCTGTGCTATATCCATGATTTTTTGGTACTACAATTTGAATTCTGTTTCATTTACTGGTAGGTTGAGGGGATTCAACTTTGGAGTAAGAAAAAACTGCAAGATTTTAGATATTGGTTAGAATCACAAGGGGAGAAGTCAGATATGCCAGAGACAGAGTTTGTCTTACTTGGGGATTTTAATGCCAGAAATGGGAATATGCAAGCAAGAGATTGTCGTATATCTTGGGATAGCTTTGCTGATAGAGTGTGAAGTAGGCATAAGGAGGAGCAAAGATAGAACTGTGAATGAAGAAGAACTCAGACTTATTCAATTTTGTGAAAACAATGGGTTTTTGATTGTTAATGGTGCAATGAGGGCAGATAATGGTGAAGTTATGAGTGCTAATGCAGGGGGAAAGTGTTGTAGTTTCCAGCTATGCAGTTGGGAGTTGCTATTTGAAGTGTTAAACTTTAAAGTAATGAACCTAATAAGCAATAGTGCACTTTTCCTAATATACTTCAATGAGGATGTAAGATCAGTGATTATAAAATATAAAAAAAAGAAATGAGTGAGAGCATTATTGGGTTTAAATGGTTCCAAGAGTTTTCAGGACATTTTTATGAAATATTGAATTCCTCAGTGTCAGGCTCATGTGTCCATGGTATTAACTGGCTGATTGAGTTGAAACTAAGTAATCATGCTCTGAATTTGGTGGATGAAATGGGCAGGTAACGAGATGGTAAAGAGGGTGGTAGCTAATTAAGTGGGGACTGATGATTGGTTTGATAAAAAGTGTAGTGATGTGGAAAGATCAGTAAAAAAGGCTGCTTTTCGATGGAGGGAAAAGGACAGAGAAGATGATAGGATAAAAATGAATGTCCAGAAACAAGGGAGTGGAGGAGACAATTGTATGAGATCTGAGACGGCAATCAGCAAAATTGTTGGGGATAAACCTGAATTAAGGAATGTAGGAGAATATTTGTATAGAGTCCAAAATAAATGGATTTATAAGTAAAACATCTTTGGTCTTATTGTCTTAGAATGATGGAGGTGTTTGAATTGGGTAATATTGTATTTTATTGTATTGTGGTGTACTATTTTAAGATGTTATTCACTGTTTTCATGTCAGATATTCATAGCCTGGGAGAGAGCTAGGGCTGAAACCAAACTGTTAAGATTGTAATTACTTGTACCTGAATAAACAACACATACTATATAAAGTGTTTCTTACCAACACCAGCTTGTGTGAAATCTCCCTTGACGCATACTCCTAGTATGGGGTTGTCAACACTATAGCACCAGCCACAGCTTAGTGTATGAAGACAGCTTGAACAGTTGGCATGTCTGTTGCAAGATTTGCACTGCTGGCTTGTGTGTTGCTGGAACTGCAGCAGCTGCTGCTGTTGTGACTGTTGCTGAGAGTGGTGATGGTCTGTCCACTCTCGACATAATCCAAACTGATACTCTGATGTGTACACAGAGAATGAAAAGCACTCCTGTGAAGGAGACAGAATTAAGTGATATCTTAGCAACAATATACTTTGAGTACAATATTATTAATGTATAAATGTTAAAACAGGTTCTTACAATACACCTTCAAATGTTAATATATTTAATATTGAATACTTTAACTAGAAAATGTTAACTGGAACTTTTACAGTGAAGTTAATTATTTGATTAAGATCTTTGTGTGATTGAGTCACATTACACACTCTTATTGCTCCACTTGTTGTTTATAATATGTAGAACTAGATTCGCATGTTCGCATCATCAGTTAACTGTCGGATTGAATACTTTAATTATTAACTATGGAAAGAAAAATACAGTGAATAGAAAATACTGTAAATTCTCAATATTTTCAAATAAGTTTACAGAAAATGGGAAAGAAAGAGTAGGCTTGCAACAAGGCTATAAGTTGAGTTCATTTTTGTTTAATTTGCTTATTAACAACATTATGGAAAGAATGTTAAACAATAATACACACTGTCAGTTATTAGAAAGAAAGAAATACCAGGCCTGCTTTTTTCAATTTCAATATATTCAGGAATCAACACAGTGAAAACGAGTATAAAATCTCCAATAGATAAAATATTTTAAAATGCTAAAAACATTCCTATGGCTGCACTTCCAATGAACAAGGAAGCACTCTGAGTTAAAAACATTTAAAATATTCATACAATGATAAAACACTCCTAACATTTAACTCTCAAAATTAAAAAATTTAGGACATATTTCATGAGACCTTTGTCAACTGTTAAACGACTGATGCATGGTGGACCATATTAGGTTAGAAAGGAGGCAATTGTGGTGAATCTGGTGGTCTGTTGATGAACTTATATACAAAATGTTGTCTGCTTCTGGAATGTTGAAATTCACGAGTTTATGTTCATATTTCTTTATGAAAATCTTTTCCTATATGCCAAGTTTCTTGGGATGTTGAACAGCTTTTAATAAAGAGATGCCTTTTTCTATTTCATGATTATCATTCCAGAAATGTGCTGCTATGGCTGATTTTTCTATCTGTTTAAAACAGATATTTTTCCAGTGTTTCTTCAATCTGATGCCTATATTTCTCTTGGTTTGCATATGTATATTTTTTTGCAGTCTTTACAATTGATCTGGTATATACCTGATTTTTCTTCTTTGGGTTTGGAATCTGCTTTATTTAACTTTAATAATTTGCAAACACTGTATCTGCTCCGAGATGCTAATGTAATGTTGTACTGTTTGAAAATTTTTTGAAATTTACTTTTGGCTTGTTGAGGTAAGTGAATTTTTTGTAAGTTTTTTCTTTTGATAAGGCAGTCAAAGTGGTAATTTGTTTAATTTTCTTTTACTTTAGGATTCTTTTACTTTTGTGATCAATCAACTGTTTTTGAACCCATTAGAAATGGCTGTTTCTATTATAGGCAGGTATTCTTTTTTATATTCTCCTTTATTAAGTGGTACATTAACTAATTTGTATACATGGTTTTATCATTGTATCAATAATTTAAATGTTTTTAACTCAGAGTGCTTCATTGTTCATTGGAAGTGAAGACACAGAAATGTTTTTAGCATTTTAAAATATTTTATCTACTGAAACTGCTATTTGCAGATGGTTTAATGATAGGTGCAATTATAGTAATAGGACTGCAATGAGCTATAAATAAGATAAGTATATTTTGTGCAGAATGTGGATTAAAAGTTAAGAAATCAAAAATAATAAAGAAAGAGGGTAAATTAAGAAGGGATGAGAAATGATTCTTGAACTGAGAGAGCTTGGAAATGGTTAAAGAATTTGATTATTTGGGAGTGAAGTTGTCAAGTAGTGGAGGGTGGGATGCACAAGTGAAGAATGTTATTGTTAAAGGCAAATTAGCCATCCTGAGAGCAATTGGAATATGTTTGAAGAAAATTCCAAAAATGTCAATAAATTGGTGTTTCAGAAATTGTACGAAGTGGAAGTGGAATAATTTTTTTTATTTACTTTTTTTGTTCATTTATGGATGCTCTTTAATATCTCAGGTTATCAGCATCCCATGGAAATCAAGGCGTGAAATGGCTGACCATTTTCAGTCTTGAGGTTCTTTTTCGTGCCATAAATATACAATATGGGATCCACGGCTTTACTTCCCTTACGAAGGAAGTCATACTTAGGATTTTTACGCCCAAAAAAATCCATTTACTCTGGCTGTGTTTGAACCTGCAATCTTGGGTTTAGAAGGCAAGTATGGTTACCACTAAATCACCAGGACTGAAAATAGTGGAATCAAAAATGTTATATGGAGTATATCGGGAACCTCTGTGAGATGGTTGAAATTTGATTTAATTCATAGGATGTTTTATAGAGAGGGGTTGGGATTGCCTAAACCTTCACCAAAAGGAATAGCTTTAGCTGAGTTAGGGAGGAAGGGTTTCTTGGTGGAGACAATTTTAAAATATTGGTACAAATTTTGAAAATAGGAGACCACAATGTTCTAAAAAAGAGTATGAAATATTCAAAGAGGAGTAATTAATGAGAGATATCAGCTGGATGAGAGAAGTGGGAAAAATATTGGGAAAAATTGGTATGGGGGAACTGGAAATTTGGAGATGAAAATAGACAAGGATTTTGGAAGGAAGTAAAGCAAAGAATTGAAGATATAGAGGGGCAAGAGAATTAGGGTAGTTTCAGAGATAAGAGTTCTTTAAAACTGTTCAGAATAATTAAAAAAGAAGCTGGGAAGAGAGAAATATATGGATTGTTGTATAAATTTGGGAGGGAAGGACTGGCCTGGATGCGAGAAGGAACTTTGTTTTTAAAGGATTTCTGAGGAGAAAATGGGGAAGGATGTGTTATGTGTAGAGAGCCTGAAGGAATATTTTTTCATTGTTTATTAGAGTGTGAAGGGGTAAAGAGATGGAGGGAGAGTGTATGGGAAGCGAAATTGGATAAATTACAGAAAGAAAGTATAGTATGTAGAATATTAACTGATATGGGGACAAAGAGAAATAAAATGATAAGGAAATACTTAAAAAAGTAAGCGATAAATGGATTAGAATAGTTAAGAAGATGTGAAAATTGGGTTATGATTGATAAAATAGTGCTAACAAGGGAAATTATAAGATGGGGGATTTCATTATGCAGATAGCCTGGGATTGTGTTTAATGAGGCCTCATGTAGTTGGGCATTAGATTTATTAGTATTATGATGTAGGTTGTTGTTGCTGTTGTTGTTGTTGATTTGGTTTATTGTACCTGTGTACCTTGTGTCAATCAGCAAAGCACAAATCACATTGAGACAATGTGAAGAAGTTGTTGATGCAGACATGTTTTGATTAGTTTAATAAGTGGAACATAAGAGCACAAAATTGAATCACTAGCCTAATCTAGAATAAGAGAATGTTCTTTGTTGCTGTAACATACCTGGGTAGCCTCACACCATACACAGCGACCTCGGTCATCCAAACAGCGTAAGCAATTATTGCGAAGATAGCAAGGGACTGGACATTGAGACAGTTTCACCACAGCATTTGACCACCTTGAAACACAAGTGTTAGTTAAATGTTACAATGTGAAAAAAAATGCACAAAGCATCCCCCCTTGTTAAAAGGACAAACATATGTGAAGTTATTTGAGTTATGGGCCATTTGAATGTAGCTGCTTTCACAAATGGGAGATGGAATCACTGCATGTAATGTATAGTTTGCTACCTACACATGGCCTTGATGACTAGTTTCTATTAGTACATAACCAAACCGTGCTGGCCTACAACTCAAATGACCTCACTGAATTTCTTTGTAGCGTGGTTTACTTCACACAGATAATCTATATTAGTTTTACACATCTTCTAAAATTCAATTATGCAACTGCTGAGCTTAGGAGAATGAGCAACAACAATTTTACAAGATATGCTGCATGTTTGAGAGCACGAGGTATCATTATCAGCACCTACTAAAGTAAGGATTTTACTATGCCTCTGCCGGCACCATTTCCCCAGTGACAGTTGATTCTCTCCTGGAGTGGAGAGAGAGCCCATGAATAGGTTATCATACAAAATAATAACCCAGTAATTTCTTAAATTATACAGAATATTTCCTGACACCATATTTGAATTCAATATCATTAACATTTGTATTTTGGTGCTATAACTATTTTCCATTTTAAGATAACAGAAACCTATAAAACTGCTGTTTCAGATACCACCAATTATTTTAATTTTTATTGCCTTCCCTTCCTTATGAATTTTATATCTTATTAATGAAAACATAACCCCAATCTATTAAAACCATTGGTCATTAATAATATTGAAGCTACGAATATTTAGATTTCTTAAATATTGAATTTGATTCCTGCATAATCCCTCAAAATGAATTGAATCAGTTCTCCAAAAGTCAGTTCTTTGATAATACAGAAATTCTGTGTAGCTTATGTATTGGAATTCTGCTATGAAATTAAGAAGAATCATCATAACACTGGGCTTACCTGCCACGCCTGTCACATTTGGCTTCCTCTGTCCACCATTCACAGAGGCTACTGTTCACACAGGATTCACATGTAATGTAGTTTGAACAGTTTGCACAACTAAATGGCAGCAATGTGAAATAATGCCATTCATCAGGATTTGTTCCTACAATCATGGAAATATGCAACAAAATATGTACTCTATTCTCTGCCTAGTTGGAGAATTTATTTCTGTCAGGTGCACAAGACTAACGCTACACAACTGAGGTAGTGGTACATCTTCATAAAGATATTTAAATAATGTCTCCAGAGACCTATGGGGCGAGCCAAGACACAACATTTTATTATCTTAATTTGTTTTTAATTACAAACTTATCACTTCAGTGGTCATCATGAACATATACTATTGTACATAAATGTTATTTAGGCATTTGCCACAAAAAGATTTAAAATTTCAAAATACCATGTATAAATACACAAAGGATGAATGCTATGAATGGTCCATTCATTGTATGATTTTACTATCACATCTATCATTTCCATGAGACTGAAGATATCACTGTGTATGATATCAGAAAATTAAAAACTATCATGTACTATAAACACATTTTTGTATGATGATTTCAGAATTGTTTATGGGTTTCTTTTGTCATCAATAGCATTTTCTTAATAAAACCAAGTTGACTACAAAGGTTTATTGCTGAGAGCAGTATATGAGGGTGAATAAAATTTAACTAAAATTTTGATTTAACCTTCTGTGAGTAGTATCAGTGATAGATACCCTTGAACTGTTACACATGGGGGTTTCAGGAATAGGAGCACAAATTGATTCAACTTTCACTGTAATTTTGTTTGTAAGCAGCATAATGTCCAAGCAAAATGTACACTTGCCATTGTACAATTATTAAGTTTTTGGTATGAAAAAAACCAAAATTTTGCGAAGATTATGGGCACAGTTTGGGGATAAAATGTTGTCTAAGGAATAAGTGTAAAAGTGGGAAAACAAGCTTCACAAATGGATAAGAAACTGAATAAAATGAAAGTCACCAGCATCAACTTCTGTAAGTGTAACAGAAGCAAATGCTTGGGCCATTTGGAACCTTATCAAGTGTATCAACATTTGATGATTCTGAAATTGCTTCTAATGTTGTTATAAGTTATGGAAGGTTCAATCTATCATTTCAGAAGACTTGAATTCTCACTGATAATCAAAAGGATGCAAATATGAGAGGGTGTCAAAGCTTTTCAGCTCAATATTAGGATCAAGAAGAAATGATTCTGCATCAAATCTGTGATTAACATAGGACACCACTAACTCCTGAGTTGAAGCAAGCATGGAGTGGAGGAAAAGCAAAGACCTGTCTATCAGCTGGGAAGGTATTACAAATTCTGGGACTCTGGTAGTAATAGGCTGCACTGACTGTTGAATATTCATGAAGAAAACCAATGAACAAAGTTCCTATCGATGAGGTAGCATGTTCTCTGCACATTAATCATGTCCTGCATGCCAAATCATCTATAATGAGCTTGTCTTCCACAGTCTGTAAGAGATAAGTGTCAAGAGAGCTTACCACAAAGCACAAGCATAAATGTGGTGAGATGTGTCAACGTTTATTCAACTGCTACAACAATGAAGGCAGAATTTTTGAGCAGAATACTCACAGGGGATTAAAGGTGGATCCATCACAAAGAGCCAGAACCCAAGCACCAGAGTATGGAGTGGAAGAAATTCAAGATTCAATCTTCCACAAGAAAGGTGATGCAGTTTTTTGGGATTCAAAACAACCTATACTGGAAGGAAAGTGGTGTATAATCAAAAATGCAAGATACAGTGATTTGCTGCCAACATCTTTAAGTCAGTATTTCATTTCAAACACAGAGACCCTATTGTTGCAGAAAGTGTTGTTGTGGCATGACAATGCAACACATGGCTAGTCAAATTTTGAAACCATTAACCATTGGATTTTGAAATATTGGAACACCCTGGCTACAGCTCAGATCTCACCTCCTCCAGCCATTTGGATCACTCAAAAATGTTTTATGAGGTCAATTTTTTAAAAATGAAGAAATGAAAGAAGAAAGTGCACAAATGGTTGCTTGAACCAACCAAAATCCTTCCCCTTACAGGGAAGAGGCAAGTCTGTGGACTGCTGGAACAAGTGCTTCGAAAAGGAAAGGAACTATCAATGTTTTTTGTTCAATCTTTTGTAAATAAATTATAGAAGCAAAGACATACAACATTTTTACATTACCCTGTACTTATAATATACTTATGTTATAAAAAGTTAGACAATTAGAATATCAAGTAATTTTTTTAATGCATAGTTTTATTTACAAATTCAGATCCAATGCAAGACAGGTTAATGTTAAATTTGGTGCATTGTAAAAAAAAAAAAAACTGAAGGTGTGCAATTCAAATAAGGACTACTGAAATTTTTTTTGACAATTTTTGTAACATACTTGATATGCAGACTTCTTTCTCATTCATAGTGCGTGGATAGCATTGTTGTTGGAGGTCACACCAACCACATAATGAATCTGTGAGACAATGCAGACAGTTGGAGTACTGATGGCATGATCCATTTTCATATGGTTCCAAATACTCAAATGTAAATACCTGAAATATAAACATCCATGTCTGTATCACTTCTGTTTCCCATCATTCACTTGTTTACTAACTATAATAGAGACAGGTACATACCTTTGCACTTTCTTCACTTTTATTGTGGTGAAGCTCCATCTTAGAATGTGTTGCATAAGGCCCTGAGCTGATTTTGTTACGTGACTCAAAATCTACCAGATAACGTCCAGGTAACAGCATGACTGGACTTCCTGAAGGCCATTGTGCTGCTACACACTGTGACATCTCTGTTGTGAGATTAGCAACCACTTCCTAAAATGCACAGGCATGTAATGCAATTGAAATTTACTGTCCTTTACAACTGATTATTATTTTTTTTGTAGTGTTTTAGGCCCGTTTTTACTACTGAGGCACCACAGACAGTATAACTGATTATAACTCCAATTCTTTGAGCATTGTATCTTTCTCATGCTGCTCCATGAATGACAAACCAGAGCAACATGTTGAGAAACAAAGTCCACCAGAGTCTACCAATGGAATATGGAAAAGAAAATTCTAAAAGCATAAAAAGTTGAGGCAGAAATTGAATGGATGAGATGTTTAAAAGATATAGCATACCTAAAAAGAAGAAGAGAAGGCCAGACAAGACTACAGAAGGACTAGTTGGTTTATGCAGCAACAACATGGTACCTTTGAGCAGTATAGAAAAGTAAAGTCTTCAAAGTTTGTTCTGAAAATACACTTGCAGCAAGAAAAATATAGCAAGACAAGCAAAAGTTTTTAAAGGCTATTAGTGCTATCAAAACTAATATAAAATAGCTAAAATCTATACTTTTACAAACAGAAGAAATAGAACATTTAATAAAAAAACTCACAAGCCTTTGCATACAGCAAAATCTTTTTGCATTCAACCAAAAAATATAACACCAAATATCAGGACTGGTTATGGGAAACCCAATTTCTCTTTTCTGCATGTATTATTTTGAAACACACATCATAAATGCTTTTCTGTTAACTTTTAAAATGTGGTACAGATATATTTGCAATAATGCAACGAAATATTCATCAGATGCTCTAAGACTCCACAATTTACAAGAGAAACCATAAAACTCACTATAGAAATTAAAGAAAATTATTAGAATTATTATTAGAAACTCAAACTCAACTTTGATACTAATAGGAAAGGTACATACAGATAACTACATAAAAACAATAGCTATAACCCAAATCCAATAAATATGCCATTTTTAATTGTTTGATACAGACTAGTTAATCACAAAGACAGAATAGAAAAAAAGAAGTACAATTATACACATAAAGAAATCAATATAAGGTGACACCATACTTCAAAAACTGCTTAATCCATCAGAACATGTTTCAAGAGCTTTTGCTCTCAACCTCAGCTGGGAACCGACTGATGCTGGCAAGTGACAATTTCATCTCTGGTGGTTCCAAAAAAAGTAAAACAAAAAGTCAATTCGCAGGATGTTAAAGTTGATAACATGATGCTTATTTTTTAAAATGAAAATTATTTTCCATATTGCTAATTCCTTGGGATTGTTGGTAGCTTTTAACAATTTAGTTTCTTTTGTGATGTCCTAAAATGATCTGTAACTGCTAATTTATTCAACTGATTATATCTTGAATTAAATGTACTTACGAAGCTGTTGACACAAAAAAATACAGCAGAAAATATAATGGTATCGTTTGATGTAGAAGCCTTATTTCCAAGCATACCAACAAATAAACTTATGCTAATGTTAAAGAATTGGTTAAAATCCTTAGATCTACAAGCACAAGAAATTGAAGACTTGATAAAACTTACTAACATTTGCATTGAACAAAATTTCTTCATTTTCAACAAAAATACTACCATGTGGTTCATGGCAGCTGGCAGGTCAGCAGTCAGAGCAGTAACTCCTAGTGAAGTATAAACGATTCAAGTTCTTGCATTTATACAATGAAAATAAGCAAGTACCTCATGGCAGGAGACACTGGAAAAGCTGTCCTTCTGTTATTAATATACATCAGCTCATCTTTCAAAACTGAGTAAATTTCTTGCCTTATAATTTATTTCTGGTTCTTCTAATGTGTGGGAAACTTTCCCATAAATAAAATTAAAATATCTTTCTGCAAATATGGTATTCTTAAAATATTACTCTGTATGTATTTACACCAATATTTTTTTGTCATGCAATGGGGTTTTATGTATAAAATCAGATTTTTCTATACTACAATATCTGTTATTTTGCATGAAAATATGACCATGTAAAATAGACCCATGCTTTATCAGTAGAGAACAATAACTGTGGACTAATTACTCTTATCATTAATGTGGCAAACCTCTCACCAAGATATATTTACCCTTCAGATATTAACAATTAGAGACTTAAACTTTCCCTATAGTTATCTTTGCTTCTAATGGTTGCTATGACTCACATGAAATTACTTAAAACCATAGTTGTCAATTTGACCTTGTTAGTTTAAAATAATTGATGATTTTTCATTTGCAAAACTGCTCCGCATGGTGAACAGGAGTCATAGTCTGCAGCTATGATTGTCGTGTGAGTTATTACTAATACTTAAACACTTTATATTTAGTCACCATTATCAAGCAAGATGATGCTGGCACTGCCTCTTCCTTCATTTTCCATACATTTCTGACATCAGCCTATCAAATTAACCATTACCCTCTGCATTTCCCTCTTAGAAATGGAAGACATTTCTTCAAGAATGTTATTTATCAGATCATCTAATGTGTGTGGATTTGTCTTGTACACTTGTACACTTTTTTCCTTTACTGCCCCTCAGAGATAAAAATTGCAGGGCATTACATCGAGAGATTAAGGGGACAATATGTTGTTAGTAATGACTCTATTGCAGATATAACCAGAGGAATCTTCCAGGCTGTTATGCCGCGGAATGTTGGAGATAAGAGCTCCACATATTTCGTCCAAAACTTCAGTGGACATCTTTAATGGCATGGATGAAGTCTCCTTCGAGAAGGTATCACTGCGTCTGATGCATTGGCAGTCAGTATCGCTATATTTGTACTGTGAGCACCCTCTGCTGATTGGACCAGGGTGGGCAGAGATTGGGTGGCTGATGGGAGGAACCTGACCTCTCCTATGTTGTTTTTCTCTTCTGATTGGTTTGCTATATTTTATTCTGTTATATGCCTTATCTTGTTTACGATTACTAGATGTCAGTTGCTATTTAGTTTTAGAGCCTGTTCTTTATTATTGAAATTATTGGAATGTTTGTAAATTTCAATAGCTTCCTGTTGTAAACTAAACAGCAACTGGCATCCAGTAATTGAAAGCAAAGTAAGGCATATAACAGAAGAAAACACAGCAAACCAATCAGAAGAGAACAACTTAGGCCCCGCCCATCAGCTGCCCAACCTCTGCTCACTCTGGTCCAATCAGCGGAGGGTGCTCAAAGTACAAATATAGTGATATTAACAGCCAACACATCAGACGCAGTGATATCTTCTCCAAGCATACTTTGAAGATGTCTGCCACAGTTGTGGAGGAAAAAATTTGAAACTCATACCTCCAGCAGATCATGGCATAACAGTCCGGAAAATACCTCCAGTTATATCTGCAACACCGGCCATGAAACCCTACATTCCCAAATGTCTATTGTCAGATATTTCATTAACTGCATGTAAGGAGACAAGAGCTGTATGTGCCACGCAGAGTCCTGTTGGAAAGCCACGAACCTACATCCCCTTACAGAAAATTTACAGAAAAGGGGATGCAAAATATTTTGACATACCTATCACTATTGTTTCTTCAAACAAAATACAGAGAAAATTAAATGCAAGAGCACTTTAAATTTCGGTTTTCAATAAATCTCTAATCCTAATGGTCCAATTTCCCTAATTTTCAGAAACTACTTTTTTTTTTTTAAATTTAAATGGTATATATAAAATATGTAGTGAAGAAATAAATATTGGTGCCACTAGAGCAATTTTTAAATTTTGGCGTCAGGTAAACCAAGTTTTAATGCCCTGATATCCCTGATTTTCAGAAACTATATTTTTTAATTTATTTAAATTATACATATGGAGTTTCATGTGAAAAAACAACTATTAATGCTGCTAGAGGCATTTTTAATTTGAGTTTCAGGTAAATCCCCCTCCTCCTAATAGTCTGATTTCTCTGATTTTCAGAAACTGTATTTTTAAATTTATTTAAATTGTACATATGGAGTTTAATTGAAAAAAAAATTAATGCTGCTAGAGGATTTTTAAATTTTGGTTTTCACATAAAACCCCCCTCCTAACAGTCTGATTTCACTGATTTTCCGAAACTAATTTTTGTATTTTATTTCAATGGCATATACGGAGTTTCCTTTAAAAATGTACAATTGTGGTCAAGATAGTAATTTTAAAATTTTGCTTTAACCTTCACTCATTTTTCAGGTATATTCCCCCTCCTAATGGCCAGGTTGCCCTCATTTTCAGAAACAACATTTATAATTTTTTGTAAAAGAAATTTACGGAGTTTCATTGAGATAAACAAAAATTGCTGCTCCCAAAGCGATTTTAATTTTTTTAAAAAATTCTGCTTTATGTTAACCACCATCCCCAATGGTCCAATTTTGCTGACTAAGGAACTCAACAAATCATTAGTTTATTGATAGTTATATGCAAGGATGAGTTTTATTGAGAAAAAACAAAAATTGTGATCTCTTGGGTAAAAAGAAGAAGAAGAAAAACAACCATGCAAAGCATGCACACATATACTTTTTTCTTTCATTGTAGGTATGATTAATGCTGATTTGGATTATTATGGGTATCACTGTAATAGCTTACATTCCTTCGGAAATTGATAAAAAAAATAAAATACATATTTCACGAGACCAACCATAATTCCTTTGGCATTGACTAAAAAGTTATAAATACCTAAAAAAATGTTGCTATTAAAGACAAATACATTCTTACATAACAAACCTCAAACCCTTTGGAGTGCAATAAAAAAAGAGACTGTTAAATATCACTTAAAAGATGAAATAAAAGAAATGACAGTAAATCAAATTATGATAAAAGGTACGTAACAAATAGCAACCTTATTTAATGAATATTTCATTCAGGTAGCAGAAAATTACTGATAAGCAAACAAAGAAAAACCGAATTTTATACCTAAATGGAATGTGATTGGAAAAGTTAACTTCTTTAGAGAGTACCCATAAGTGCAACTTAAGTAGATAAAGTAATACAATCCCTCAAAAGCAAGGATATGGTAAAAAATTACAAAACATTAAAAAAATGTGCTGACAATATTAGGAATTCCTTAAGTGATATAGATAACTTCTTCTTTTTAACAGGGACATTTCCATACAGGTTAGAATATTCTATTGTCAAATCATTAAATAGAAAGGGAAAAAAATTACTAATATCGAACTATAGACCATGTCATTACATTCAGCTTTCTTCAAAGTATTTGAAGAACTAATGTTCCAAAGAATATATCACCATCTAGATAAAAAATAATAGTTTAGCAAGGGAACAGTTTGGATTTAGGAAAAACATGTCAACTAAAGATGCCACTTTCTAGTTAACTATTGAAATTCTCAAATCCCTTGATAAAAAATTTCATACACTAGGAATATTCTGATATTTATCGAAAGCTTTTGACTATATAAATCAGAATAAACTCTTATAAAAATTGTCCTATTAAGGTATTAAGAACAAAGATCAATGGAGTGCTTCACACTTATCTAAAAGAAAGCAAAAGGTTATATATTGTTCAGAAATTATGAGTACTCGCAATGTTCAGTAGTAAAGTACAATGTGCCTGAAGGTTCTATTTTGTGTTCATTATTATTTTTACTACATATCAATGATCTCCCCTCGGTAATAAACAAACATGTTTATCCAATTCTTTTTGCAGTTGCTAATAGTATTCTCATTAAAGAGCAAAAAATCAGTTGCCTTTTAGGTTTATCTAATTATAGTTTCAGTAACTAAATAACTGGTTTGACAGTAACAAAATACATATAAACTTTAAAAACTAAATAAATTAATTTTAACACAAAAAATATAAAAAATTGTACAACTAAAGATACAACATGAAGGTGATGAAATCATCAAATCTAGTAACATAAAATTTCTTGGTCTTATGATTGATCATGATAATTGAAAAGACCATATTGATTACATTTTATTATGCTTGGCATGTTTTGCAATCAGATCATTAATTCATTTTATAAATAAGAGCATTCTAAAAACAGTATATTTTACTTCTATTACTTAATTACTTATAGAATAGTGTTCTGAGGAAATTCAATAAATGTTAAAAAAATTATCTCTTATGTAAAAAAAATAACAATAATAAGAATAAGAATAAGGGCAGGGGCAAAACTCATTGTAAGCCACTATTCAAAATATGTGGAATTTTATCATTAGCTTGCAAGTACATTCTAGATGTACTTTTATTTTGTAGTAGACAATTTAGAAGTATTGATAAAAAAGCTCAGATATACAGCAAAGAAACCAGACACAGACCAAGTAACAAGTTGCAAGCACTCCATAAAGGTGTTTACTACAATGGTATAGTATTATTATTTAATTCACTTTCATCATAATAGGTTTAGGTTGGCATTGAAAGAAACCTTATCACTCACATCTTCTACACAATTGAGGATTTCATACAATTTACAAAATAAGGGTAGATTTTCTCCATTGAAATAATTCAGCTTTGCAAATATATTACATGTAAATCCTTTAAGTCACCATTTTGTAAATATTCTAGATGTAAACAATTTAAGTTACAATTAATCAGATTTTTCTTTCTAAGCTGGCATATTAATATAAACTCTATAAAAATGACTATTTATGACAATCTCTATATCAGAGTTAAATTTTGTGCTATGAAGAATATGATCATTTCACCAAATATACATAAAGTATATAATATTTAACAAAATCTACATCAACTTAGAATAACTCTGTTAGAGTTGCTAAACTCATTACGAACTCATAGATGAATTGGTATTACATGACAACTTCAGTAGTTTACTGCTTATAGAGCTGACTGAACCAAATTTCATTTAATTGGGGGGGGGGGAGTTAACCAGTATATCAATTAATATTGTGTCTTAGGCCAAATTGTTCTGTTTTAAAACTTATCTGCTGATTCAGCTGCTCATCATTGCAATGATATAGATAATTATTATTATAAAAATGTTAAGAGTTTCATTTCAAGGCTAAAAGTTACAGTTTTGTACCTCTGCTATGACTACTTCAGATATCAGACTTACCAGTTTTCCATACTGCTTGTTGCCTGACATGCTCAGCACAGCATGGGAATAGCTGGCACAAACTCTTAGCATTTCACGTGCGGAGCTCCAACTATTGGGTGGATGCAGAAATCCCAGCAGACGTGCTATAATCTCCCCACCAATGGCCTGTTCTGTTCGTGATATGAGGCTTACCATGTTAAAGTCCACTGTAGTTGCATTTATTATCGTCACCTAGATTGTGAATAAAAAACTTTTACTACTCCATTTGTGGATCATAATAAACAAAAACCATTTTAATATACATTTAAAAAGTAGAAATTTTCACAATGAAATGTAATATAAATTATTTATGAGAAAATCACTCAAATTTCACTAACTTTGTTCCACTTACTTGGACATGTTTCAAAGGCTGTTGCCTTCACCATCAGCATGGTTCCACTGTCAGCTTCCTAATGTGGTATTAAGACATTACTCTGTGGATTTTATGAACTTTGTGATGAGGTTGTTTGAAAGATCAAAATTAACTAAATTTTTCTTGTTTTTGTTTATGAATTACGTTTTTTCCCACATTGTTAATTCAATAGGTTTTTGAAGAGCTTTTTAAGTGCTTCATTTTGGTATTCAGGTTTTTTTTTAAACCAGAAATGATATGCTACTGCTGATTTTCCTGTGTTTATATTTTACATTTCTCATAAGTTCCTTAAACCATAAGTAATTCTTTTTGTTTTATATACATATTTCATATTGCAGTCTTTGCAACTGATTTTATAAATGCCTGATTGTTTTCCTGGCAAAATTTTGTCTTTGTGTTGATCTTTAGGTTTTTTTTTTAAACTGCATTTATTCACTGGAGTCAAAATAATGTTGGCATCTTAAAAACTTCTGGAATTTTTTTGTGTCAATGGATAAAATGTTGAATTTGTGTGTGTGTGTGTGTGAGTGAGAGAGAGAGAGAGAGCAAGAGAGAGAGAGAGACTTTGTATCCTTTTAGTGTGGTGATACTTGTTTTTTGAATTTTTCTATTTTCTTCTTGACCAGATCTGTGCTATATCTATGATTTATGGTACTCTGGTTTGTATTCTGTCTTGCTTATTGGTAGGTTTGTTCATCTGAATGTGAGGCTGTTGATTATTGTGAGTTTATGTTATGTTGGATTGTGTTGTTGTTTTTTATATAATTATCTGTACGGGTATCTTCTGTGAAGGGAAACAATCAAGCATTTACGAACTCAGTTGCAAAGATTGCAATATAAAATATATATATATATATATATATATATATATATAGGTAAACCAAAAAGAAACATTACCCTACTGCTTAGGAACACATGAGAAATGTAAAAATATAAGCACATGGAAAAATCAGCAATAGCAGACCATTTCGGGCAAAAGAATCGCATATTCCAAAATGAACCTAAACTCTTAAAAGCTCTTCAAAAACCCATAGAATTAACAGTGTGGTAAATATATTCATGAACAAAAACAAGTAAAATTTAGTTAATTTTGATCTCCCAAAAAACAGTAAGCTCATCACAAAGTTCATAAAATCCACAGAGCAACATCTTAATATCACGCTGGGAAGCTGACAATAGTACCATGCTGATGATGAAGACAACGGCTATAGAAACATGTCCAAGTAAGTGGAACAAAGTTAGTGAAATTTGAGTGATTTCCCCATAAATAATTTGTTGTAAAACACATTTTGTTTATTATTTAGGAAGATTTTAACAGTAAAGTTTATTAGGTTTGCAGGACTGCTCCACGTATAGTTAGCTACATTTGACCGAGCTCTGCAGTTCTCATCTCATTCTCATGCTTGAGAGCTGGCCAGGGAGCTGGAGGGGAGGTCAGTAATATTTTAATTCCAGGATGTAGAGATGTGCTGTGTGACAGTGTATTAAGTATTCACTAAGTAATGTAATATAGTGCATTAATTACGTTAATATGGCTTAATTTAGGTATTCTATTTCCCAGAGGGTAAGGATATTTATTTACATTTTGTACATGCATATAAAATTGGTTATTGATATAGCCATATGTATTCGCAGCAGTGCATTGTCAAGAAGCATATGAACTATCGATTTAGCATTCTTTGCCTTTTTTCCTTATAACATTGTGTAATAAATGCAGTAGCTCAGCATAGTACTTCAGAGTTAGAAGTAGCATTTCATTTATGGACAGAAAACCATGACATATTGAATAAAGTAAAATTATTAAAATCAGTACAAGGACCCTCAGAATTGGCAACATGGGAAAAAATGCACATACACAACGAACTTCAACACTTCCAGGGATGAAAACTTAAGTTCATCACACCTCCACCAGAGCAGAATATACATTCCCACAGCATAACTAAGTATCCAGTAGTCAACGTTCTAGCTGACGATGCGGACAAGGGTTTGTGAAACCGGTTCTACATTTACAGAGAAGTAAGCGGAGCAATAAGAGTGTTTAGTTTGCCTGAATCACACATGATTTCAATTATATTCTTTTTTATTTTTTGCCAGTTATTTGAAACAAACCTTTAGGTTTGTATCAATGTAAGAATCATTTTAATATGGGGGCTATTATTTTTTCAACCTTTGATGCAGCATTTATTTATTTATTTTGTTTATTTACGGATGCTCTTTAACATCTCAGGACAATCAGTGTCCCATTCCATTCAGAGCATAAAACAGTTGATAAATTTTACTAAGAGGCCTGCCTCTTCTTTCAGTCTTGAGATTCTTTTGCATACTGTAAATCTGCAACATGGAATCCATGGCTTTATTTCCCTTCTGAGGGAAGCCATACTTAGAATTATTACGCCCGAAAAAATCCATCAATCCTGATGAGGATTGAACCCGCTATCTTGGGTTTAGGGCATTGATTATGGACCCTGGCTCCATAAAGTCAACCAGTAATACACCTTGCCATTCCCATAACACTGTAGCCATCAGTTTCTTGTTGCTGAAGATGTGTTTAAGCTTTTTGGGATTGTTATGCTCTGCATCCACTGTTGTGACAGCTGTTTGGTTTCTTTATTGTCAAAACATATCCACATTTCACCTACTATCACAAATGTTCTACGTCTTGCTTGTAACACAGCAGAAATGTTAAAGCTGATGTCATTCGCAGCTTATTGTGGTTGTATGTCAGCATCTTGGGTGCCCACCAAACACAAATTTTATGGTATGCAAGCTAGTCTTTAACTATGTTGTACCGGGTTAAACTTGAAATTTCTGGAAAGTCTTCAAATATTTATAAATAGTGAACAGTTACCTTTTACACCACTTGATTCCCTAGCTCATGAGTTTATCTCCTGCCACAGACTTTCATCCTGAATGCCATCATCATGAATTCATTTAGTATCTCTTAATTTTCTGCACCTCCCTTCACAACATGCTATCACTCTTAACATTTTGACCATATACATGGTTCATTCTCCAGTGAATTACAGTTGCTTTATACCATTCTGCCTGTAGAAATCAAATAACACTATGCAACTTGCACTTGGCAGGAGAGTCAACTGTCGCAGATATCTTTATGTGTCCATAAGATGAGTTGGCTTTGATGATGGTGGTGGTGGGTTAGACCTTTCAATCAACCCCACCCATGGCTCTCTCTATTTACACTTTTAAGTTACTCATAATTCATTAGTTTAAATTAATTTGTTGAACATGATAGTAGAGTAGTAGTCTGTTACAATCTGGAAGTAACTGTTTAGCTGTCTATTATTGTTCACGTTAAAAGTTAAGCACGTAATGACAAGATTTTTTTAATTGCTGGGTCTTCCATGGTTTTGTCACCTATTTGCCAGCAATCAGAGCAATTATTCCAGCAAAGCAGATGTAATATCTGAGCAACTGATCCCAATTCTGGCAACTATAATTACAATACAAATGAAAAAACATATTTATCTTATGATAAAAGTTGTAAGAAATGCTATCCTATTATAGGGTGTCCCATAATTATGCAAATTTTTGTTTTAAGGACAACACACATCATTTATTTGAAAAGTGCTAATATTATTAAGTGCTTTTAAATCACAAACATTGCCATTAAACATAAAATAAAACATCAAGCAAATGTTCTCCATGGTTTTGTTTGCACACTTTCACTCTGTTGGAAAATTTTCAATGACTTTAGAACAAAGTTCCAGCTCAATTTCACCCATGACATGTCTAATTCTTGTCTTGAGTTGAGGGATGGTTCGTGGATTGCCCACATAAACACAAGCATTGTTTGCTCGCCATTGCAAGAGAGATAAATATTCAAACTCTGCAAATGATCCATTGGTTTCAGCTCCAGTAATAGTTTGAACTTAAAAGAATGCATATGCAGATCTTTTGTTAAATTTTGAATGCAAATTGCTTCTCTGAATAGTTAATTGTTGAGAAAAGCAGCTAATTGACTTCATTGGACTAGTAGCAACCCTCTTTCTGATGAGAGCAACATTCTCCGTTTCAGGTAATTTGATGTTCTCTGTCAATCCTGTATCCTCAAATTTCCTTACCAGTCTCTACATTATTGAACATTAGGAGCATTTCATTTACCAAAAATTACACGAAGTCTTCAAACGGTCTTTGCATAATATTTACCATACTTAAAATGCACTTTCAGAATCTGGACATGTTAATCCTTTGTGTATCGCTCCAATTTAGCTGCTAACAATACACACAAAAGATGATAGTCTATAAATATTGTACTTGTGAAGCTGTTGACAATGGAGTGATAATATATCCTAAACTGTATTCATTTTTTACACTAAACTCCACTTACATAAAACTAAGATGCATTTTGGGAGAATCTCTCCCATCTTCATTTGTTCACTGAACTGCCATTACTTGAAATGATGGCTAGACACTCAGATGTTCCTGAGTTTAGTGTAAAAAATGAATACCTAAGTTTAGATTAAGTTACCCATAGAGTATCATTTTAAACATAAATGCTATATTGATTGAAACCTCATATTTGATATAAAAGTGAAAATGTCATGATTTGCATCTACATCCCTCAACTAATACTGTTTTCTCTGTATTTTTAATGCAAGAAGTTTACATTCACAAATTATCTTCCCTTTTTTTTGTGTGTTAAATTGTCATCTTACCCACAGTTCTTACTTTGATGAAAATCATAATAAATATAGTATAAGAACCAATCAACTTACATAGTCTGGCTGTGACCAATTTGCTGGGGTATTGTATTTGAGGAAGGTGAGCCCAGGACGGCGATCAAGCTCTCGACACTCTTCTACTTTAATTACTTCTGTTCCTTTCAAACCCCACCATCCTGGTACTTGACTTGGGGTATCCTCTCTCAATCCACACACTCCATAGTTATCTGAAAGAAATAGAGCATGCAGAATAAATTATAGGACTTTCTTAAACAGGAATCAAATTACAATTTATTCAGGATAATTACGATGCATTTTTTGAGAAATATACCAAAGAAGAACAGAAAAAAAAACAGGCTTAAAGAATATCATTGTATGATTAGCTTCACTGTGCAAGTTCCAATTTACATTTAAGGCTTAAAGAACTTTATATCAGCCTTATAGAGTCTTACAATTTGCTTTTCCATTTATTTGCTCATCTTCTCAAATTATATTTACAAAACTTACAAATTAAAATGTTTTAGCTGGGAATCAACCACATATTCTTATTTCTCTACTTACTAATGTCTATTCACTGAATGTGTTTGTTTCATGGACCATTGTCCACATCCTCAACTGCTAGTTGACCGACTGGCTGACTGCATTGCATCTTGGATGCTTAAAACTGACTTTGAGATGGTTACAACATTTTATAATTAATCTGTCATCTATTGGGATTTTGAAATACATCCATCTTCACAATTCTTGATTTAAATCTTTTCCCATAAAATAAGTTCCCATGATTGGTACGTTAGTTTTAATAATTTTTATTATCTACTGAAATATGGCCAACTTGATAGTAACAAACAAATGAAAAATAATTTGGAAGTTCTTTATTGGAAAGCTAGGGAAAAAATTATAAATGTTAGCATCCCCAATCACTAGCAACCATTAAACCAACAATTTTTATTTCTTTTCTTTTTCACGATTAATTTCTCAAAAATGGTTGGCTACAGCTGATTTATCTGTTTGTTTATATCTGATATTCTTGAAATATTCTTTAAGTGGGTCTGTTAGAACATGAATATTGGCATGCACCATAACTGAGAGTGGAGACATTATTAAAACATGATGTGAACGGAAACTAGAAATGTTAATCGGAACTTGTACAGTAAAGTCAATCATATAATCAAAATCATTGCATGATTCAGTCGCATTAAACAATCTTATTGCTTCGCTTACTTGTAAATGACAAACTGCTATAGATGATGGATAGATCTATCTTGGTGAGGGAAAAAGAAAGACACATGAGAGGAATTTGTTATATTAATAATACAACATCTAAGTCTAAACTGTAGACTATTCACATTGTATAACTGAACTCATTGCCTGATTGGGTTGAACTAAACACTCTTATTGCTCAACTTACTTTACAGGGTACATCTATGCATCATCTTTAGCAGTTTGTTGTTTATTTTTCAGTTTCCACTTTTTACCATATACCATTTTTGGTGCAATGGTGATGGAATTGTAGAAATAGAAAAATATAACAGTACCATTCATAAACTTAAACCCCACTATAAGTTAGACATTAGTTTCATAAGGATCCTTGTAAAACAAATACTTATCATATGGTCAGGTCAGTTAGCCCTTTGCTCAAGTTGGTTTAAGAAATTTTTGAGCTTTACTCTTTATCCCTGCTTTTGTCAGTGCTATGTAATGCATTTTATCACACAACTGGAAAGTATATATTGATGTCTCATGGGCTGTATCTACAGGCAACATTTGAATCCCAATGACCATGACTGTCTTTTTTATTCATTCTTGCTACTGCTACTACTGTGACATCAGCACAATATTCTGTCATTTTGTCCATCTTGCATAAAAGTAGATGCACTTTTAGGTGAGGTGAGTTGGAATACTAGCTTTTAATGGAATCAAATTATCTAAATTATGTTTTTATACACCCTTCTATTATTCTAGGTTAGTTGAAAATGTCTATCTGTGTTTTGCATACCCATATTCAAGTTTCAAATTTATTTTTATTTTTCTAATGTATTTTTTATTACAATTTGAGCAATTAATCTTAAAGTTGCTGGTTTTCTTTCCTTGGGAATTTTTTCTACAATTTGAAATTAGATACTAATACATATTATTATGAAATAGAAAAGGAAGCAAAATTATTAAAATCAGCATACTGATCATTAGAGCTTATCAGAAAAGATATACATTAAGAAATATGAAGATAGCCAGATACATAAGAATTTAAAATGATTGAGTCAAATTTGTAACACTTATATCACTAATATTTTAAAAAAGGAAAACTAAGTTTCTGGAGCTAATCGCTCCCATCTTCAGTTCCAGATCGACTGCCGGCCTCATTTTTCGTGGTTTGGTTTGTCTCTGGTCACCATGAAGAACAAGGCCGGCAGTCAATCTGGAACTGAAGATGGGAAAATTAACTCCAGAAACTTAGTTTTTCTTTTTTAAAATATTAGTAATTAAGTGTTACAAATTCGGCTCAATCATTTTAAATTCTTAGTATTCACTGTTACAAAAGTCTACCGTATTTAATTAAGCCAGATACATACTGAAACGGATGGCTGAAGTTGTTAAGATATGGATTCATGAGCAGGAGATCTGGGGTTCAATTCCTTCCAGGATCATTTTTCTTGACTGAAGATTTTTCCAAGTTTTTGTCAGTCCTCATAAACAGCAAATGCCAAGAGGTACCCTAAACTTAAGTCTGGAATGTTTCCTTCCTTTATATTAAAAATAAAGGCTAACTCATGTATCCTAAATAAATAAATCAACAGTGGCCACTGTCTGCGATGCCTCAGTAGTGAAAACTGGCATAAAAAAAGCTTATAAAAAGATGATTTAGACAAAAATTTAAAAATAATCACTGAACTTTCCATCATATCAACTGATCCTTCACAATATATAGATATCAGTGTGAAACTAAATTGGATACACAGTCCCCAAGAAGAACGACCTGCTTGGCATTAAGATTGACAGAACTTAGTACATTAAACAATTATTGAACTGATACATGGTGTAGAGTATATACGGATGGATCTGTTAAAAACAGAGGAGCAGGCTTTGGAATATACTGTCAAGAATTCTCTATATATACATCTTTGCTAACAATTTTGATGGCAAAATAATGGCGAATAGAACCGAATTAAAAAATATACTGTAAAGATCTAATGTAAAAAAAAGAATTTCTTAAATTACTCTAAAGAAGCACTACAAAGTACAATGAATTACAGTTATTCACCAACATACATTATAAATGAAATAAGAAAACTATATCATAAATCCAGATCTGGATACAATCCAGATGAGAAATACAGAAATAGTTTTATAATAGTTTCCGAGTCCCATGGGATTAAAGGAAAATGTGATTGCTGATACTTCAGCAAAAAAATTAAAACCAGTTTTTGAACTAGAGCTTCCTTCTAAATTGAAACTTTTAAAAAGATTAATAACTGAGCAAGAACAACATCCAACAAAAACTTAAAGGAAAACTGTATGAAGATGTAAACACTTTCAAACATCTTTTATTGAAACCAAGAAAAATTTGACTTGCCCAATTCTGCTTAATTATCAGGCAAATTGCCTTTTAAAGAATCTCTTCAGCATGAAATTAATCATGGATTGTTACTGCCCACTGTGTAAGGATGTGAATCTATCCTAAACATATTACATCTACTGAATACAGTCAACTTGATAGCAACAAACAAATTAAAAATAAATTGGAGGCTCTTTATTGGGAAGTTAGGGAAAAAATGATAAATATCAGCATCCCATTCTAGAATAAAAATCACCCTTAATGTTGACCATGATCAGCTTGCACCCATTGTATTACATCAGCAAAAATTGTGCAAATGGAGTATTAAGTTTTTCCTCTTATCAAGATAGCATCTTTGAAAGAACTGGATATTAGGCTGATGTTATAAGAGGGCAATCTGTAATACAGTGTTCAACTAGAATAGAATTACTGAAAAGCAATTTAAAATGTTGTTACCTGCTTTATTGTGACAGCGAGCATTCTGAACACACCAGGTACATTGGTCCAGGCGTAGTTTGTGTGCCACTGAGGATACCTGCATTGTATGTCCTTTATCTTCTGCTGCATTTCCATGAATCAGACAGGAATGACAATCACCCAATGCAGGGCAAATGCCAGGGCAGCGTGTGGTTTGCAAGTTTGTGGTGCAGTTGATACCTACAGTACGACCGTAACATACTTCATCTGCTGAACACCATCCACATTCTGGATTTGCAGTGCATTCTGTGAGACTGTGATGTCTGGAACAAACAAAAAGTATGTCACTATATTATTGAAGTTAAGTTGTATCTGAACCTTAGAAGGATAATACTTTCGCAAATCTGTTTTCATGTCATTTATCCAAGCTAGAAAAAATCTTGGATAAAATAAAGTATGTTCCATATGCAAATCTGAGCTCACTTGTTTTATTTTGCTGTCAACTGTATTTATGCACTACTATACAAATTTCCTAAGCTAGTAAGGCAGGAGTTTTGAAACAGGGTTGCCAGGTATTCCAGATTTTGTGGGACAGTTCTGTGTTAAGTAAAATATCCTATTTAAAATGATACACTATGGGTAACTTATTTATACACTTCATATAGTAAGTGAAGTGTATAAATAAGTTACCCATAGTGTATAATTTTAAATATGATGACTTCACTACAAACAGCTTAAAAAATTATACATATAAAATATCCTATGTCCAGTGACTTTATTTCATGTATAGAAAATATTCCGTATTAGCAATAATTATAAAATAATACAGTAGTACCTCAATCTTTCTTTCCCAGAGTCATTGTTATCCCAGATGTATCATTCAATTTATGCAGTCTCAAAAGTTTTACATTATAACTTATGTAGATAAAACCTGCATTCATCATTCCTTGAAGTATCATTTTCCCACATATTTGTTAAAAATGTTCAGTCGCAAAGAAATTCTATTCGTGAAAGATTGTTTTCAAATGCATCAATTAAAGCTATTCATAATTACAGGAATTTAAAGATAAAATTATGCCATCAATAAACAAATGTTCTCACCTGCTGCAGACCTGTTCTGGCTCAAAAATCTCTCCCTCCCTGCTAACCAACATTGGTGGTAATGTATATGCTAACAGGTCAGCATTTACATTCCCATGATACCCTCCAACAACCAGGAGGGTGTTTCCATTGCGAACATCAGCAGCATGGGCAAATACCCCCTGCTGTTTGGGATAACGCCAATCTGTTGAAACAAAAACATTTTTAACATTGTTCACAAATATGAAACACAGCCCTCCAGAAACAGAAATTAAGTACAAATGTTAAGAGAGCATCATGATAGCAATCAACATGAAACTTACAGTGTGTAGTACAATCATAAAATTTAACAGAAATAACTTGATATGAAAACAAAATAAAGATCAGTTATTTTTTTAACTTTCCTTCAATTATTATTAACTTTCAATCTATACTAAATTCTCATTATACAATGAATTAAATGAAACAGCCCATTTCTTGGAATTTTATGAAGGTAGTTCAGAATTTTGTTCTATGGGCTAGGAAAGAGTAGCAAGAGGTGCAGGGCCATAGTGGTAGTTAGGTCAGATATGTGGAAGAAAGTAATCGAATGGTAATTCTGCAATGGTCAATCACCAATAGTGTTAAATCTGAGCAAGAGGTTGCACCATCTGTTTTCTAACCCAAGAAGAAGAGAAATCTGTATGCTAGGCTGTTTAGGATGGCATACTGGTATATTTTGGGATTAAAGCTATTATTTTAATGTAATTGTCACTGTGGGTAGGTTTCCTAATATACTGGTGAATGTTCCACTGAGTATTAAAGAATACAAAGAAGAATACCAATATATTATCAACACAGCACTATAATAAATAATGATTTCCACAAAAAAAAAAAAAATTAAAAAAATTAGTAGATGATATAATTATTTATACATTTTAAAAAATTAATGATGTCAAAGATAGAATTTTGCTATTATAAATAAAAGAAGATAATGCAATTTAAAAACTTACAAACCACCCTGGCACATTCAATAAATTAAAAACATTTTTTAAAAAATACAAAATAATTTGGGCTTCTCAAAATGTCCACAGCATTGAACATTTATTACAATCTTCCTGTAAAGATCCCGTAAGTTCTGACCAGAACTCTGGTATCTTCAAATCAATTGCAAAGGCTGTTATCAGGTATATATTGGAAAAATGAAAATGGGAAACCCATACCAAAGAACAGTTTAGAAACATCCTTTACAAACAGATAAAAAAAATCAGCAGTGGCAGCCCCATTTTTGATCATAAAACCACAAAATTGATAAAAAACAAAATTAATGAAACACATTTGCACACTTTGGAACTAATGACATCAGAAATAAATTACATCGTCAAAAATAAAAACCACTTCATGAACTTTTAGACATCATCATGGGATATGTTTGATAAATTTCTCCAACCACTTACAGACTATGCTTCTACAGTTGATGTTCTCCTGATGATGGGTGCCAATGTTCCCGAACATGTCCAATTAAAAAACCAAGTAAATGAAGTATGTCACCACACCAACGCTATATCAACATTATTTTACTATCTCAATATTAATTAAATTTGGAATCTAACACAGTGAAGCAAACATTATTTTTCTCTTCTGAGTAGAACTATTTAAACACACTATATTTGCCTTTACTTATTGGAGATTTACTCAGGACATGTTTCGTGAGTAAATATCCTGTAAGTGAAACCAAACAGACTGTGTTTAAAATTTTCAAGAATCCTGCAAAATTAAATATATTTAAGGAAAATCTTCATACTTAAGTTTCACTGATGTCTACAGTTATTGCTTGTCACTAGCTGAGGATAAGAGCAAAGGCTCTTGAAACATTTTCTGTGAAAAATTATTCCTAACCAATGAAATATTTGTTATAAATTGCTGACCTTCTGAACCTTAAAGGTTTTGTTGCTCTGGAAAATAGTGTCTTGTGTGATTTGTCTTCAAAACTACTCTTCTTACTACAAAGCACTTGACATTTGTGTATATGTTAAAACTCATACCTTTGTCTGTATTGCCAAGTATCTCATGGCTAACCCAGGTGTGGCAGCCAAGATGATACAGATACATCTGGTTGTCATAGCAAATCTCCTCCTTGTTATGTCGATGTGAGTAGCCTCCAAACACCACCAGATAGTTTCCTATAAATATGCCCAATATTATGGTGCTATGTTATTCCTTATCACTGAAGGAAATTTAAGTTCTAGTGGATTATTTAAAATAATCAGCAACAATTTCTTATAATTTAACTTGCAATATTGAAAACAAATATCTTAACCTATATTTTCCTGAATGTGCTATATCTGAAGTTTAAATACGTCTACAATTGTATATGCCATTTGAGAATAAATGGCATTCATCATTATTCCACTCAGCTTAGGCAGTTTAGCAAACTTTGAGCATGAACACAAAAAATACCATACATCTAAATCAGCCATCTGTTGGCAATTCTTTCAGGCCATAAGGCTGTCGAACTGACTAAATACACAGTATCAATCCATAATCTTTCTTTTCAAGATCATTATTTGCATGCATATCTAGAAACAAGAATAAAATGTTTTAAGAAAGCTGAGAGCATTAAAATAAAATACGAGGGTAAATCATTAAGTTATAAATTGACGTGGGCCACTACACGTTTGTATGAGGCACTTGAGTCTATTTCCACTAGATGGCAGCATTAGTTTGATGGCAATTGGTGACAAAGAGACAATCAGTGTTTACAATAGTTGTAAAATGGCAGTGCTTTGCAATTTTTGTGGGCAAAAGGAATGGGATCAAGGAATATTCATATTCCCATCTACAGTGAGAAGTGCCTGTCATTTCATGCTGTTTAATTGGTTGGAGAAGTTCTCTGAAGGGTGGACATGTATTGAAGATGAACATCACATCAGTTGGCCAACAGAGCTTGCACAAGGGAAAAAAGTGCATCAAGTTGAAACTTAATCCAAGCAGGCAGAAGAATAACTATACACACTACAGATGCTGCTATTGGTTGTTCACGTGGCATGGCCTACCTTGGGTTAGATTTTCACAAAGTTTGTGCATGATAGGTGTTACATGTGCTGACCCCATAACACAAAATGCAAAGAATGGGTCTGGTATTGCAGTGTCTCAATCACTACCTCGATGAAACACATGATATGCTAGTTGGAATTGTTACCAGTGATTGGTCTTTCATTGGTTCATCATTACCAGTCCAAAACAAAGCAGTAGAAACATCCTGCATTGCCTGCCAAAGTAAGTTTAAAGTGAAATCCATCTGCTGGAAAAGTGATTCTCACAGTCTTCTGGGATAACGCATATTGCTCACAGCATTTCAACCTCAAGAACAAACCGTAAATGCCAACTCCTAATGTAATCCTCAGGACACTTTGTAAGGCTATTCAAAGGAAGCGACCAGGACTCCTCACTAAAGGCATGTTGCTCTTATACGACATCCTCATGCTGTCAATAAGACAAATGAGATCTGCTAAATTTTAAATAGGAAGTCGTCGTGCATTCTCTGTGGGGGAACATTTTCCAAGCAATGAAGCTGTAGAAAGGGAAGCCATCTCTTTGTTCTGTTCTGACAGCAGCCTAAAGAAATTTATACTGGTGGATTTCTGGGGCTTGTGAAATGACAGGACAAGCCTCAATGTATAGGGAGATTATGTTAAGAAATAAGTATTTTTCAAATCAGTACTATTATTTGTTTGTTCTATATCGATTTGTAACTTCCTTAATGACTTACCCTCGTACACATAACTATTGCTTGGTATTTGGAATTGTATAGTGACGCTAATCTCATAATTAAAATCATTATATGATTGTATTGAACTAGACACTCTTATTGGCTCTGTTTATGTGTTTAAATTTAGTACATGTTTCACAGACAATTGTCTGTATCATCAGCTAACCATTGATTTAAACAAGTGGAGCCAATAAGATTGTGTAGTTCGACTAAATTGTATAATGATCTTAATTATATTACTTGATAATTAAGCTATTACATACCTATGATGGTACTAGTGTGAAAAGCCCTCTCACGAGGAACATAGGTATCTCTCAGATGAGCTCGTGGGTAGTGTATCTCTGACCAAAGTTTGCTACTGAGATGAAACAGGAACATGCGGTCACTAAGTTTGGAAAACCTTGCCACACCTGCTACGATGCCACCATAAACCAACAGAGAGTTGGTTCTTTCATGATACACAGTGGAATGTGCAACCATACGCACATCTAACTCCTTGCCACCACGAGGTCGTACCTCCTCCCATTGTTCATCCTCCACAGACCCCAAGTCCAGCTTGATGCGGTATAAGCCTGATGAAAATTCTCCACCTTCCTTGCTTCCACCAAAAAGATACAGCCAACCATTGTCTCCTCCCACAAGACTCAGTGTGTGACGAGTGAGTTTTGGTGGTTGGAAAGTTGAGTATAAAGCCCTCAGTGACCAATTACGGGATGTCACATTGTAATGCCATAATTCATCAGAAATATCTCCACTTTCAAGTTTGCCACCATACATAATGAAACCTCCTCGATAACTGAAACAAAAAATGCTTTTAGTAACAGATTTCTCTTCTATGTAAGTGATACGGAGGTATAATTTGTTGTTTGTGGACTTAGATTATTTTGCGACAAAATTTCTAGGGAAGCACTTTGGATCAAACTGAGAAAAAAAAGGAGAACTTTATAAAGGTAAATTAAAATGTTTACATGGAAAATGAATTTTGTATTAAATATGAAAGGGAGAGAGTTATAGATAACATATCAAACAATGTAGGTCTCAGACAAGGATGTAAATTAAGCCTAGTGCTCTTCAATGGTAACAAGTATAATCAGATCTTGTGTAAATAAAATGATTAGAGAGAGTATGTGGTTTAATAGTGGAGAATAGAATGATGTATGGAATGGAAATTTGGGGGCCAGATGGAGAATGCAAAGCAATAAACTTGATAAATAGACTACTTTGTAAAATTGTCCTAGTTTACCTAGATCTTCACCTAAAACGTTGCTCCAATAGAACAAGGAAGATTGGGCTATAAAAGCAAGGTAATAGAAAGAGTAATGCAATATTGGTATAGAATAGGGGGATTAGAAAAGGAGAATATCATGAAACAGTGTTTGAGAACAACAGAAAAAATTATGGGGAGAGAAACTTAGATATATAAAATACAAAATTTATATTTATATTCTACAAGATGTGGGCATGGGATCGATATGGTATGATGGGGAAAGAATGGGAAAAGGATTTTGGAAGAGATAAAAACAAGAATTGAGGATATTGAAAAACAGGAAATATGGGACAATCTTAATGTAAAAAAAATTGCTGAAATTATAGAGCACAGTAAAAAAGGATTAGGGAAGAGAAAGCTGCATTAAAACCTGTGATAAGGCAGGGAGGGAAGGACTGGAATGATACAAGAGGAGTAATAAGTTTAAGTGGGATATATTAAGGGGAAATGTCGAATGTGTGAAGAACCAGATACTACTAGGCATTGTGCTTTAGAATGTAAACAAACCAAGTTTTGGAGGGAGCAGTTCCTTTTATGAAAGTGGGAAAACTTACCAAAAGAAATAAGAGGCAAAAGAATTTTAAATATTAAATATAAAAAAAACTTGGAAAATGCATCAAGAAGGTGCGCAAGACAAATGGGAACAACAATGTATATTCATTCCTATATAATACCATCACATACACAACCTGGTGTTAATTGTAATTGGATATAGAAGGAATGCAACTCGATAAATTGAGGGTGTTTAAGTGGGAGATTTAAATGCTTAAATAGTAATAAATTTATCCTACCCTAATGTATTCAAAATGTTCACACTAAATCCACTTAGTTACATATATTAGTGCAGGATATATTACCACTCCATTGTCTACAGCTTCGTAAGTACAATTTTTACTTAACATGTAAACTTGTTACTTAAGAAGCTGTAGACAATGGAGTGGTAATATATACTACATTAATGTAGTATAAGTTTACATGTGTTATGAATATGGAAATGTGAGTAGTTTATTTTGATTTTAACATATTTACTTGTTTGTTAAAATTGCATGAAATTGGTTCTATTTATATTTTAAAAAGACTAAATCTGCATGTAAATTGGAAATAAGAAATAAATTCATTTATTCCTTTATGTATGCAATATTAAAAACTGCTTTTATTAACAGAATTCTTCTTCTGAGTAAGTATTATTAAGTTTTCTAAATTGTACTTACGAAGCTATAGAAAATGGAGTGGTAATATATTCTATTAGAATTTATTAAACATGTTCACACTAACTTCACTTACTTATACAACATTAGAACATGTTTTGATTAGGTTCCACAGTAAAAGATACCATAACAATAGAACAGAAATCTACAAAATTAAATGTGCAAGTTGTAATAAAATACATTGGAAAAATGAAGAGAAATTTATATACTCAGAGAAAGGAATATTTGTTTTAAACAAATTGATAAATCAGCAGTGACAGTTCACTTTTGGACACAAAATTAGAAATTAAACCAGAGGCTAAGGTGCTGAAAGAACTTCACAATCCAATAGAGCTATCTAGATGGGGAAAATTTTCATCCTGAAAAATAAAAAAAATGTAATGAATTTTGTTGTTCCATCCATTGATGAACTCAGCAACTTCCTATTTAAACTATCAGAGGCCACCAGAAGTAGAGAAGCACCTTGGGATCCAGCCACCACACCGAATATGAGGAGTTGGTCAGCAGCTGATGATGTGAATGACTGCTCTTGAAACATGTCCTAATGTTGTATAAGTGGAGTTAGTGTGAACATACTTAATAAGTTCCAAATAGAAAATATTAAGTTTCTGCAACTAAAAAATGTGTTTTAAATTTACTTCATGTTCTGGGGAGATGCCCATTTAAATGAGGTATCATCATGGAAAATCACTGTTTTTGTTTCCTTTACGCATAACAAAAATTACTGACATTTCTGATATTGTTCTATCAAAATACTTCCAACCTGACACACAAAATTCCACAGAAGTTTTAAAATGTCATTAAGAGAAAGAGAGAGCACTATCTATGGATAGGCTAACCAACTAACTTACTGTGGTTTTTTTTATATATGAGAGCAGTCTGAAAAGTTCTTGGCTTCTCAACATAATTATTTTTAACATTGGTATACCTGCATTTATTGAGTTCAGTTGAATTTATTGAAAATATCCCAATTGACTACATAATATACCACATTCAAATATGCATAATTTATCAATCCATTACAAAATGAGATCTAAAAATAAACAAAAATAATACCACTCTTACTTATTAGATATTTTCTTTTTATAGTTGCTTGTTTACATTCTGATCCCAATACACATAACTCTAGGTTATTAGTGTAATGGTGACTATCATATTGCTGTATTATTCTATCTTTGTTTATGCTTATCTGACCTATTTACTTCTAAGGTTACTGTAATCTTAAAAGAAGCTAGGAACAGTGAAGTTGTTAAGTTGTTATATATATAAATGAGTCAGTATTAGTTCGGTTGGGGAGCTGAAGATGAGAGCGAATGCTCTTGAAAGATGTTGAATTAAGCTGAAGAATTAACCAGTTATTGAAGTTTCAGTGTCACCTAATACTGATTCATTTGTATATTTCTAAGGTTACGTTTGCCTCTATCTTCCTCTTAATCATTCTTATCCATTTCTTTCTAACTTTGCTCAAATAGTTCCCTATCATTTTTGCATCATTCTCTCCTTTTACAGTAAAAATCCAATTTATATTTTCCCACCTAGATTTTTCTATTTTTACTGCCAAGCCTCTTCTCTCCATAACTATGTTTGCCTACAGTATAATAAACAACGAAAATCCATATTTCTTTCCCCATACATTGATAATTTTTTTTACCTCTTTATCATATCCTAATTCTTTTAAATTCATAATTCCAGTTCTGGCCCATGCAAACCCTTCCTGACCTACCTTATCACATTGTTCTATACATTTTTCCCTACCCATACTATTTTTATTTTCCTATAAAGTCTCAATGAATTCTTTTTTCCCATACTAACAAATATTTCTTGTCTGTCAATATCTTCCAACCTTAGGTTTATTTATTTCCAGAATCCTCTCTTTTAGTATTTCCTATTCATCCATAAGATTCCCATACCTATCTGTTGTAAAATTTCCTGCATTTTGAGATACAATGATCCTTTCCACTTCCACTTTTCTTGGATAATAAAACATTCTTTAATAATATCACTCTCTTCCAAAGTATTTCTTAATTCTTGTAATAACTTTTATCTTAATGGAATATCTACCTAATTCTAGTTGTGCTAGACCATTTGGGGGTGCTATTGATAAACCTGAGATCAATTTACAAAAACTTCTATTTATTTTTTTCAATATTTTTTCATGCATCCTCTACACCCACATTTCTGCCCCATATAACATTTTTGCTTCTAATGCGATTGTGTAAATTCTTTCAAGCCAATTTGCTTTCATATCAGAAATTTTTCTTAAACATGCTCTTATAACACTCACAGCTGCTTTTCCTTTTGCCATTTTTTTGCTGTTCATTCCAACTTCCATTAGAACTCATCTTGTTCCTAGATAATTAAATTTCCTTACCACTTCTATTTCTCTCCCATTTAACTGCCATTCCTCATCTTTTCTGAATTTATAACCTCTTTTAAAAACCAAGATCTCTGCTTTTTTTTTTTTTTATTTATTTTCAATCCCCATTCTTTACAAAAAGTATTCACTATTTCAATTGCCCTTCTCAATGCTCCACTAGATATAGATACATTTACTAAATCATCTGCAAAAAGAAACCCTGGTATTACTTTATGATTTGTTACCAGTAAAAGCACCTTTTCTCTTTGAGTCTCATATAGAATGTCATCAATATAGAGGTTGAACAGTACTGGACTTAATTTACAGCTTTACCTTACTGCTGTTTCACTCTGCATATAATGTTTGTTAATTACCTGCAAATTTGATACAAAACAGGTTCTCACTATATATCTTTTGTAATAGTTTTACAAATGCTCAAATCTTCTGAAAACATCAGCAATTGTTATATGTTGCTATTTCTAAATATAAAAATAACCTTAAATAATAAATCTGCATTTATAAAAATATACATAAATATTATAAAAGTGTAAGCAAAAAATACATTTATGTATCTAATGACACAATTCAACACTTTTGGTCAGACATGTGGACATTCTCTTACAAACTGTTATAACTTTACCTTTAACAAGTACAGCTTTTAATTATGCTCTCATAGTTGTTCCATCAAATAAGATATTTATATAATAACATTTATGATTTTCATATTAGTTATTCTGTTTTAAAATCTGTTTATGTCTCTCATAAATCATACTATCTTAAAGTACAATTCTATAACGTAAATATTAATTTAATTCGGAATCAAACACAGTGAAACACCCATTAATAATCTCTTCTGAGTAGAATATTTAGAACACTCTTTATGATTTCACTTACATTAGATTTACTCAGGACATATGTTTTGTGGAACTTTTTCCACATCATTAGCTGTTAAACAACTTAATTTGTTTAACAGCTGATGTGGAAAAAGTTCCACGAAATGCGTGTCCTGAGTAAATCTCATGTAAGTGAAACCATAAAGTGTGTTCCAAATATTCTACTCAGAAGAGATTATTATTCTACAGTAGTGAAAGGAAAATTTAATCATTTCAGAATATTTGTATTTGTCATGGCTGTAATACAAATTCTTGCTAATTTTGAACTATTATTAACATTCCAGTACACCAGTAGCGCATGTTTTGATTGTTCACATGGCTGTTCAGGTGAATCCAGGCCTTGTTTGCAAAGAATAAAAGCAATGGATCTATTAAACCTTCATTTACAGATGAAAAAAAACCACTCACAATAACACACTCTTGCTACTGAACTTTTTTCAAACAATGGATATGTGTACACTTGTGCAGTTTGAGGTTCAATCATTTTGTTGCCTTATGTGCAGAACCCACTGAAACCCTCATTTTTGCGCTAATTTAGGAAATGATTTTGTTGGCAAATGTTCCAATTTCCTCTAGTTTACTTTCTGTTAAAACTGTACATTTTGCAGGTTTTTTGTTTGTTTGTTTGTACTGATACTATAGAATCAAATTTATTTGCAATAGCATGAATTGCTTTTTTGGAAGGAGACAATTAACAAGGGAACTGCAAACAACATTCTGCACAAATACAACGATCTGGCTTCTATTTGTGATAACATTTAGACATGAAAAGGCGCTGCTCTACAGTCAACTGTCCCATCTTGGCAAAGCTCAACTACTGCACTGCCTTGAAGCAATGTTCAAGGGCAGGAGAGGAGACTTGGAGAGGAAAGAGTGGAGATTACTGCTCACTGTCGATGGAATTCAATGCGTGAAAGCTGTTATTTTTTTTTCATTTCGCCAAATGCACTTCAACAGTTATAAACACTACAGCTCTTTGACAAAAAGATAAGTTCCTAGAGTGTGACATAGTAACAAACCTTAGACTACTTGTGGGTTATTTCCACAACTATTCGAATTAATCTTGTGCATATAAGAACTGCAGAAATTATTGATGAAGTGTCTATATTAACTGTCTTTTTTTTTTATTTGTATGCAATTTTATAAAGATTTCACAGAATGTAATTACAAATGAAATGTTTTAGCTATCATATGCTGCCAATAGATGTTGGCAAGTTGAGAAATAAAAGCATACCTGCAGGCAGCATGACCATAGCGAGCTGATGGTTGAAGAGATCTCCCGCTGTCAAAGTCATATGACTCTTGCTCATCCACCATTTCCCTGGCAGTTTCATAGTCCTGTTTGTAAACTGAAGACCCTGGAGGTTCTCTAGTTGGCATTATTCTAGGGACATTTTCCTCCCATTCCTCACTTTCCTCACCACCATGAAGTGTGTCTCGTCCCAGCCTTAGAAGATGCCCTGAGGTATCTCCTGGTTGTATCCTATGTCTCAGTGTAAGAGTGGAGTTATCTGCTATGGAAAAGAGAAGATTTCGGAAGAAAGACCTCGCAGTGGGTACTCCCCACCTCTCTTCACCTTGTTGCAAAACGGTTGCTATGATATGATGGTCTGGTTGCCCAAAGCCATCAACTGCATCTGTAAGAATAAGTGCTCAGTCTCAAACACATTCTATTAGCCAGAAAACTGAAAAAATAACATCCCTTCTAGAAAAATACTCTTGATAATATAATTTAAAGGTAAAGATAGCATTACTATTTGATTCTTATAAATATTATTATACTACATTTTAAAGAGTTCATTGATATACAGCAGTTGTTTTAACAAGATGAATTACATTTTATTTTGCTAATGATATAACAACACTTAATGTATGTTTTGTGTACATGTTTAGCAAATCCCAAAGGAATGTAGTTATTGCAATTGTACCCATGTAAAGATTTCTGAAAAATTTCTTCAATCTCCTCAATTCTGCTTACTAGTTACCAAAAATGATCCGTGGAGTTCATAACCAGCAAAACTGAATCACGGAGGTTCAGGGTTAAACTAAGCCAAAAATTTAAAAATTGCTCTAGCAGCTGCAATTTTTGTTTTTTCTAAATGAAACTCAGTATATGCCACTGAAATAAAATAAAAATATTATGAAAATCAGTGAAATCAGATTATTATGAGTGGGGACTCACCTGAAACCAAAGTTTAAAAAAAATATTGTTTTTTTTTTTGCAATGAAACTTGGTATATATCATTTAAATTAAATAAGAAAAATCATTTCTAAAGATCAGGGAAATCAGAGCTTTAGGAGTGGGGGAGTACCTGAGAACAGAATTTTTGTAATTGCTGAGGATTTGATTAAGGTGGCTTGGGGGAGATGTGGGATATGGGGGGATTGTTATTGTTAGCATTCTATATATATATATATGCCAAGCGATAAACTCATTGGTATCATGTAAAAGAGTATGGGAGAATAGTCTGTGCATGTGCATGGGCGAATAATGGACAGGCAGATAGTAGCTATGCTGCAGCTTCAGTACAGAATGGCAGAAGAAAAAGCAGAATTTCAGGGAATGCTAGAGCAATGTACAATTCTTAAGTGGTAGTGTATGCATTCAACCAACCTTGGTAGGTAAAGTGTACAATAAATGCTGGCAGAGAGAACACGACAGTTTTGGAACACAGAAAAATAAGTAATTATACACCTAAGATAAAATGTGTAGCTTAAATGTTAATCACATTCTGTTTTAGTTTTATATAGCTAACAAAATAACACATAAAATACGACAAAAGTCAAAAAGGTAGTTACTTGTTTTTTGCTACTTCTCTGCTCTAGCACTCTGTAATAACCTTCTCTAATTCAACTTTCTAAAGAATTCGCTTAGCTTAAGCAACTCCTGTATGACAGACTTTTTCAAAATAAAAACTTAAAAATATTATGATATTTACTAAGAAGTCATTGTAGTGAGAGAACCTTAGCATACACCAAAAATTACATACTTTTTACATTACTGCCACTGATTGTGAAATACCAGGTCTTTCATGGTTATGTTGCCCACTTCATGACAGCTGGTTGATTGGCAGTCAGAGTGATAACTCCTAGATTCAAATTCTTTCAATCATAACTACAATTACAATGAAAATAAGCACATATCTTAGGACAGAAGATGTTAGCATCCTTTTAGAAGACATCAGTCACACATATCACTTCATTTTCTAAAACTTTGTCAATTTAAACTTGAAAGTATACAAGGTCACTTCTATTCACAAATTGCAAGCAGTTGATTCTGATATTCTGATTAATTTCTGTAATGAAATATTAATGACAGAGTAATGGATCCATATTTAATATTCTTTATTTTCATTTTATGCAGTCATATTTTGATGCAAAGTATTAGATATCAGAGTACAAAAAAAAAAACTTGACTTTGTACATGAAATTTCCTTACATGATGAAAAAATCAGTATGGGAAACCATGCTTCATCTAATTAAAAAAATTTAACCAAATACCAGAATCATCTGCCTGCAATTTGTGGATCACAGTGCTCTTAAAGGCTTTCAAGTTCAAAATGACTCATTTTCAGAAGATGATCTGATACATATGAATGAAAATTTTCTAAAATGATGCAAAAATCTGTGCCCCTTAGCAGGATAACATTTCCAGCATATCCTGTCAAACGGGCACATGCTTAGTATCTTCATACAGGGTGTCCCACATAAAACTGGTATGCCTCACTGCATTCATAAATAGATGCTGGCCTCATTGTCATTCTGAAATTCTGACACTAATATTTATGTCTCACTGCATTCATATTTAAAATTTGGCTACACTGCATTCCATTTTTGTAATTGTTAGAGTTGAATTTAACAGTAATTGTCGTGAATATCATGGAAGTGTTATGAAAGAAATGATGCAGTTTTTAGGTGAACCCTAATTGATTTTGTGGAATTTATATAAAGATAGGCTCCATTAAGGATACTAAAGATATGTTTGAGGTGAAATATCCTGATATCAAGCTGTCCACAGCCAAGTTTTCTTCTTCACAAATGGGACATGCTAGATGTTCTAAATTTAGGCCTGAAACACTTCCTCCCATGAAAAACTTCCTTCCCCAATTTATCATTATATGTATCATTCACCTGTAATGCTTCAGAAGTAAAAACAGGCATTAAAAGAATTACATTAAAAAAATAAATAAATAAAACTGGCCATATATGACTTAACCCTGCTTCATGTTCTTGAACATCGCTTTCTGAACCTGTTTGCTGGGAACACCTAACCTAATCATTTTAAAAGGGTTTTCTTCTAACTTAAATCTAATCCTGGGATTACACATTTTAAAATTTCATGCCTGAGATCCACAACATTCTTAAAATTAACCTCTAGATGAGCTGCACTGTTATATGTATGTAATGTTACTGGGTAATAAATCCACTATTCTGGTGAGTATATAAATGTATTGTATGTTTTAATAGTGGCAAAACTGTTTCAAGTAGCATAGTGCCATCTGCATCAGAAATGATTTATGTGACCTGAGGCAATTATATTTTTTTCATCCAAAAATTACAAATAAAAGATACAGTTACCAAAATATACAATAGCATTAATTCATGATCTGTTTTTGTGCAATGTGATACAATTGGAAGCCTTAGTACTGCCCAATCAAATTACCTTAGGACAACTTCACTTAGGAAACTAAAGACATAGCATTATATATAGCCCTGCAACCTCAATCCTGAGAGAACTAAATCTTATTTGCGGCATTGTCACCATAAGATGATGTCTACATAACAGTGTCATTCATTACAAAGTTAAATTTTTAATTATAACTTATTATAATTATAGTTCTGTGGAAGGTAATTATACATCTATTCCTTTTATTCCAACAAGAAATTCAATAACTAGAAATGCTAATTAGAACTTGTACAGTGAGTTAATCATATAATTGAGATCATTGTATGATTGAGCCAAACTACACACTCTTATTGCTTTACTTACTTGTTTATAACATGTAGAATTGATTTCACAAACCCTTTGTCTGCAACATCAACTAACCATCAAAGGGTTTGTGAAACTGGTTCTACATATTTTTTAGTAGTAGTAGTATTTATTTCTCATGCATCGTGCATTTTTTTACAAAATAAACACAAATAAAAAAAGCATTAATTTTAAATATATATAATATTAATTTTAAATAGGAACAGCACTTTCAGCAATTCCAGAAGACAATAAACCTAATCAAAATGTATTCCAATTTGAATGGGTCAGCCCGCCAGTCCCAATCAGCAGCTATGTAATGAAATATCCAGGTGAGGGCTTTGATCCAACCAAAAACAAAACACAACATTAAAAGTAATTTACACATCCAATACAATATTAAGTTACATTTCCTACAATACTAAACCTTCCTTATTTTTTAATTAAACTCATTCAGGCAAATTTCTATCCTTGAGAGTTGCTTATTCCTTAGGACATTATACACACTAACACCCTGGTTATTGGTGTATAAGAATACTGTTTAACTAATGCTAGATAACTAGTCCCATACCCTCCCCTACTCATTTCATCTCCTTTCACTATCTGACAATATTATTCTCAAGCACATTTCCTAAGTATTTTACACCCATAACCATTTTTGTTTTACTTTGTCTATGTATTTTCCCAGTTCCTTTATGTTTTCATCTGATTTTACATTTAAAATTCTTCTACCCCTTATTTCATCTGGTAAGTTTTCCCATTTTTGTAATAGAAACTGTTCCCCCCAAAACTTGATTTGCTTACATTCTAGTACACAATGCCAAGCACTATCTGGTTCTTTACACATAGGACATATCCCCTTAGTATATTCATTTTTTAATCCACTTAAATATTTTACTGCTGTTCTAAACCATGTCAATCCTTCCCTTCCTATCTTATCATAAATTTCAATGTATTTTCTCTTCCCCATAAACTTTTTAGTGTACTATATAATTTCAGAGAATTTTTAATGTTAAGATTTGCCCATATTTCCTGTTTTTCAATGTTCTCAATTCTTACTGATATCTCTTTCCAAAATCCTGTAACTAATCTTTCTCCCTTGTACCATACTAGTCCCATGCCTACTTCTTGTAGAATATTTTGAACTTCTACATATTATAAACAAAAGGAGCAATAAGAGTATGTAGTTCAACTCAATCATACAATGATCTCAATTATAAGAAATTCAATGTTTAAATAGGCTGTAACAACAGCAGTATGTATAATATAGATCTTGCTATAAAACAAAAACTGCAGTTTTATAATTTTAATGTGTTATTGTTATTAACATTATAAAATAAAAGTGTATGAATAATTTAAAATCAATTTAAATAAAATTATAACTAAAAATGAATTGTATTTAAATGTTTTCAAAAGCACTAATCTCAGAAGAAAAGCTCTATATCTTGTCATGTTTTCTAAGATCCTTGAAAAAATATTATTGTATTGGCAATACTAATGAAGGGCACTGTTCTATTAGGTACAGAACCTTCATTTGGATGCTTGGCCAACTTAAGGCTTTAGTAAGATTTGCCAATAGCCTATGAATTTTCCTTATTTTCTTTTGCATTTAAGATATTTCCCAAAAAGGAAAATATTGCATTAATGTCTTGCCTTTATGAAAACCAAATTGTGAGTGTAAAGTTATATCATATTTTTCCTTTGAAATAAATACTCAAAATATAATAAAAATTAAAAGTTGTAATCAGCTCTCAGATGACATTCTAACACAAGAGAAATCATTATACTAAAAATGTACTCAAATTTACTGTATAGATTTGAGTATTAGCTATCAGGATAAGTGCTCACCTAATTCATTGCCGGCTTCATCTTCCCATCGGCTTGTAGCAAATCGATATATCACCAGATCACCAAGAATCTTATTCAGATTGTAACCACCGAACACAAAGAGTGAGTCAGTCTCATTGTGGTAGACTGCTGTGTGAGCTGCACGAGGCATCAGCCCACTCTCAGAATGAGACAACCAGTGCCATCTAGAAAATAAATTAAACATTAGAAATAACTCTAACATGATATTAAATATGCCTGTTAATATTAAGAAATACCTCATTTTTCCCTAAACTTTTTTATTTTACCCAAAAAGGACTATGCTTATTAAAACCAGAAGGCTGTGTTATCATACTTCATTTTTACTCCCTCCCAGTTCAGGCGACTGTGTTTACAAGTAATGGAGTTGCTGAGATAGCATGCATCAAAATCATTAGAAACTAAAACAATGGTGTCATTTCCCAGAGAACAAAGAGAATTTGTTATTGAAGCATTTGAATACTGCTAACTATTGATTTGTTCTATTTATGGATGCTCTTTGACATCTCAGGCCATTGCATTCTATTCAATTCAGGGTGTGAAACAGCTGATAAATTTAGTTCAGAGGCCTCTTTTTACAGGCTTGAAGTTATTTTTTATGCTGTATATCTACGATATAGAACCCATGGCTTTACTTTCCTTCTGAAGAAAGCTATTCTAACGATTTTTACAGTAAAAAAAATCCATCAACATGGCCAGGTTTGATACGCAACTTGGGTCTATAAGGCAAGTATGGTTACCACTAGACAACCAGGACCTACTCAATTGATTGTGCAGATAATTGATATTACTCAATAAATTAGTATTAGACTAAGGAGTGTTGGATAGGAGTTTTATAATTCTATATCAAACAGAACCCAATTTTTAGAACTAAACTGTACACAGTGAACCTTTACACCTCAATAATATCTGGTGTTCCTCAGGGCCCTATTTTGGATTCCCTCGCACACTTTGAGGAATAACCCCATATAGGATGGTGCATATTAAATTCCCCCAAAAGTAGAAAAGGGAAAGATAGCTGGGAAAGAAGATGAGCTAGATCAGCCAATGCGATAGTAGCAGATGGAGGTAAGTAAATATTACAGACATTAAGGCTGGAAAAGAAAACAGTAGCTGCCACAGTCTGTATAGGAGGTGGTAGACTCAGTAGAGAACTATATATGTCATCTCTGATTAAGAGCAAAAACTATGCCATGCGCGAAAGTGCCATCTTCTGGTGGAAGGTTGAATCTCACCATGTGTAACCACAAGGGACAAATGAGCCCAATGGCGGAAGCTTTGTCTCCTGGAGACACACAAACAGAGAGTTAGTTGACCGTAAAAGCAACTCCAGTTCAAGTATTTGACTACATATTTTACATACATTCCACGATAGGATAGCCACTGTGATTAAATAAGTGGATAAGTTTATTGAGAGTCCCACCTTTTCACCAGTGCAGGACAAATCAGTAGTCCTTTCTTTAGATGCATGGAGCTAAGTGGCTTAAAGGAAGTGGGCACATCCTGCTCCATGACATCCTCAGAGGGCTTGCAACTGATTCCAACACCTGGAGAGAGGTGGTGACAGTATCATCTTGCAGGCTAGCTCCCAGACCCATCATGGGAGCTTAACTTCTGAGGAGGAGAAGGGCTGGAAGCCTTCTTCCTTTCAGCAGAAGTGGACATTGTTATAAAGTCAGTCTTGTGCTTAATGACATGTACATAAAAAACGACAGTTTCGGATTCACAGTACATTGCATGGCAGAACCTGGTGAACCAGGAATGCGAGTAAAAACAAAGTCGCAAGTCTAAGTGCTGCTGTCCTACTTCTGTGTTGCAGAGTCATATATGCCAGTCTAAGGTATCACAGGCTCTGATGAACTTTGAAAGCTTTTCCTTCACTCAGAGCTCTTCTCGATGGCGAGGACAGTCTGGGGACGAAACTGGATGATCTCAATGACAGTACACATGTTCCTTCATGACTTTCTTTACTGCAGGTTGCACATATAGAATTGGCACTGAAAACAGCACGTAGGGATGGGAATATACAGGCACACCTCTATAACCTCGTATCCAGCTTTTATCCTCTGAGGTAACTCAACCCTATTAAAAGTAAGGTAGAGAGTATGGGTTGGCTTTATCTCTCCTCTTTCCTCGGTTGTACACGACAAATGGAGGTGACCACTTGTTCCTCCAGGTAACCTTGAATTTCAGTACTGGATGTGTTGTCGAATATACAGTGTTAACAATTCTGTGAGATGAACTCAGGGTTCTGTGTTAGTTGACACAGATGCGATAGCCGTGGAGAATTGTCGCTTTTAGTATGGAATTGGTCTGGTTTAGTCGTCCCTACATCTCTACCAAAAGAGGTCCATTCCTTAAACAGGTACAGGATTTGACAGGGCCAAAAATGCTACGTATACCTTTCTGTAAGACTGGACCAAATGACTGACCATCTTCAGTTCGGCTTATAACTAAGTAATGAGGAAATAACACCTGTTACTTCTTTTATGTCCACTCTTTTTCTTTTCACTTGTAGGTGAGGATTATCATTTATCAGAGCAAATTCTGCCTCCACCATTGCAACTGTTTCGATGGTAGGCTGCTTCCTGGGCACCACCCGATTAGGTGAGTTGTTTTGGTTTGAACAAGTCGCCTCAGGGTTGCACCTCCCGGGTATAGACAGAGGGACCCAATCATCTTCAGGAAGTAAACAGCTCATGCAATGATCCCTCCCCAGGCGTGGCCTTTACCAGTGATACATTCCTGTCCTACATGATAATCCAGTGCTGGGAGTTATGCCATTACCCAGTCACCTTTTACCACGTCAAACATGGGGGCATCCAACAGACTAAGAACAGGGAGACGAGAACAATAAAACTAAAAAATAGGTGAAATAAAGAGGTCCAACATGCTGAGCATAGATCTGTGGGAGCAACTTGGGTGCCTCAGGGTCACTACACCCCATACCCAAAAAAAAAGGGCCCTTGAGGGGATGTTACAGAAAGTTGTGGTTTTTTTTTTAAAGGTAATCACTGCTGATGAAACTTGACCACATCATTTTGATCCTGAGACCCAACAGCAAAGCACTATGTGAAAATTTTCACCATTACAAACACCAATAAAAGCAAAAGTGATTGCTTCTGCTTGGATAGTTATGATCATCTGATTTCTCAATACCCAAGGAATGGTTGTACCTAAACACTCAGATGAACTGAGTAATACTGCAGAAAACATGCAAAAGGCCACATTTCCCTGCAACAAGCTAGATACTGCACCACAATAATGTATGGCTACACATGTTGTTGTTGAATATCTCACAAAAATAAATGTGAAGTGTGTTCCTCACCCTTCCTACAGTTCAGATTTAGTTTCATGTGACATTTTTCCTTTCCCCAATTGAAGAAACACCTTTATAGGAAGCATTCTATCATCAGAAACAAGTGGTAAAGACTGAGGAAGCAAATCTGAAAGATATGTCAATAAATGGTTTCCAGGATGTCTTTGAAGACTGGCAGAAGCTTTGGGACAAGTGCATTGCATCCAATGGGGACTACTTTGAGAAAGATCATCAATTTTTTTTTTGATTCTTTATTTAACAGCTCTCATATGAATGCAGGCTCTTTGTCTGGGCGAGACTTGGGTTTATTTGAATGACACAACTGGATCCAGTGCCATTTCAAATAGGCAACAGCGGTGCCCTATTTTGAGGTTTTATGGATGGATGTCTCGTCAAACTGTCAGATTACCCCTACCCTCCTACCACATGAAAGCTGCCGAGACTCGTGTCTATGAGACACACTTTACATTATTTCCTGTGAAGTCTCACCCATGAATTTTTCAAATTTCGGTTTTGAAGCAAGGTCTTGGTTCTAGACACTCCACCACCAGGGCCTTTGAAAAGTCTGCCAAGAAGTTTGGGCTAACATTCCTCTTCCCACCATGGTGTGATGCAGCCTATTGCAGTGTAGACTAACAGTCTAGGTTTGTAATGAGACACCAGTTGTGGCAAAAGGGAATCTTGTCAGCAAACAAGGTAAGAAATAACATCCTTCCATTACTGAAGCAACTCTTTGTTGCTCTGGATTATAGCCCCCAAATCTCTAGACTTCAATACTCTTGATTGCTTTCTTAAGAGTTATTACAAAAATACTATATATTCTAAACATCGTAAAACAATAGAACAGATGATACTGTACCTAAAATAAGCAATACATTCCATCACAAAAGATACACTAAAAATATGTCCTAATATGTTCAAAAGAGTAAATGCATGCAACAAAGCAAATGGATGCCACTTTCAGCACATTCTTTAAAATCTCTACCTCATTTCTGAATACAATAGAAAAATGTCTGATAATGTATTTGTTATTAAAACAATGATAGATAAGTATTTGGCTAATAAACATGACAGGTTGTATGCAGTATTTGATTTAGAAAAGGCAAATGATAGAATTAACAGAGAGGCCTTTACGTACAAATTATTGCATAAAGAGATGAATAAGCAGATGATTAAAATTTTTTAAAAATTGTAAAAACTTTAAAAAAAAATTTTCATATGGAACTAACACAGTGAAGTTCACATGAATTAAATCTGTTGTCTAACACTCTTCATGCTTCACTAACTTAAAAAATATTTGGTACTGGTTTCCAAGATATGTTTTCTCCATCTTCGGCCATGGACTCATTGAAGCATGAAGAATGTTAGACGACAGATTTAATTTAAGCAGATGATTGTTTTGTTGAAGGAGATTTACAAGGACAAGGTGTTTTGTGTTAAATGTGGGAAAGGTTTTGTGTCTGAGGAAGTAACCCAAGATCTGGGGCTTAAGCAAGGATGTGAGTTGAGTCCTCTTTTCAATTTGTTTATAGATGATATAACGGTAGTTTTACAAAGTTAAATTCCATAAACCAATAATAAACAAATTAGAAGTCCCAGGTTTACTTTATGCTGATAATGTACTGGTAACACCTATTTCAGTGATAGGATTAAGATATACATTATTAGAATTATGAGATATTGTAAAGAATGGGATCTTTTAAGGAATCAAGAAAAGATAAAAATAATGGTATTTAACAAGGGAAATAAGCTGCGAAAGGATGAGAAGGGTTTGTGTTGGGGAGGGAGATAGAGATTGTGATGGAATTTTCACACTTAGGAATGGTTCCGAGTCCCTCTGGTCAATGGGAGAAACAAAAGAAATCAGCATTAACCAGGGCTTGTTATTTTTTTAAGCTAATTAAGCAATGTATGTTTGTTGCACTAGAGATGAAAGGTGAATTGGTTAGAAAGAATTTATAAGGCACTGGTGGAGTCAAGGTGGGCATATGGCACTGAAATATAGGGATAGAGGAAAGTTGAAAATAGATACGCTACTCAATAGGTTATATAAGATTGTGTTGGGAATTCCACAAAATGCTGCAAATGCTGGGGGGAATGGGGAGAGTTGGTGTGAGAGGGTAGGTAATGAAGAGAGTTTTGAAGTATTGGTTTAGGATACAACAGATATCAAAGGTTTTTTTAGATAAATGAATATTTAAAATTTCAAGGAGTCTGGGCAAATAAAGTTTGGGAAGAGTTAACAAAGAATGGAATGGTAATGTATGGTTAAGAGGAAGTGATCTGGAGGGAGATTTTTGGAAATAGATTAGAGTAGGGTTTGAAGATAAAAGGGGATGTTAAGAAGGAATGACATGGTTCAGATTTGGAATCTGGAAGTAATTGTGAAGTGTAAATTTGGAAAATGTAGTACATACATTGTTTGAATGCTCAGGAACAAGCAAATGGAGACAAAGAGCAATATATGGTCAATGAGGAGAGAAGATCTGTGATTTTAATTGTGTTTGACTTATGCAATTGGCGGTAGTGGTATTGTGATTACATGTAAGTAGATTAAAGTGGATGTAAGCTGGTTAAGGTAGAGGTTTCATAAATGAAAACAGATTTATTGCTAATTTTGAGTAATTACTGCATTGTATAAATGTTATAGTTAATATAGTGTTTCTTTGTTGTAGAAAGAGCTATGTTAAAGACCTCTGGATACACCAGTAGGAAGCTACTACTGAACCGAGCACTGGGGCTCAGCAAACACCATTAAATGTAGTTAGTTGGTTAGTTGAATGGTGAAAATTAGTATGTTCATCAAAATTTGTATTTTGAAGTGATTTTAAATATTGGCCTTGAATAGAACCTGTTAGAACCAGGTCATACTGTAATATTTGCGAACTTAATTCTATTTAAATAAATATAAATATATAGTAGAAAGTAAAGAAATTAACAAAGCTTTTATATTTGTTTCACATTCTTTTGTTTTAATAAAATGTAGAATAAAGTGAAGATAACAATCATTGATAGCTACTCTATGGCAATAATGTTGAACATACCTTATCCATAAGTCAAAAATTTATATTAGGCACTACAGATGTGTATTTAACAAAAAAGAGACACAGTTATCTTTCCTTTTTTAGCTTAGGAAATGCTAGTTGGTAGTAATTAAAGTTAGTATAATAATTACATTGATCACATATATAATACACTCAGATAATGTTTTAGTTTAGAAATAAACAATTTTTTTGGTTCCTCCTTATGCCATATTTTTATTTACATGGTTAACTAAATAGGCAGATTAAATATTAATTTGTGACACTTTTCACCAAGTTATGGACAACTTACTTGTTACCAAACTGATCAGCACGATGTAAGCTACAAGCTTGTCCAGAGTACCCTGGGTTACACTGGCACTGATTAGCTCTGCAGATACCCCGTCCTTGATCCTCGCCACAGTTCTCAGGACACAGATCTCTACCACAGTCTGCCCCTCCCCAAGTGCCTACACAGTAACACTTGTGGTTGGAACACATGCCATGTCCTGAGCAATTGTTGAGGCAGTTTGTCACTGAGAACTCTGCCCGGAAACCATCCAAAACGTAGTTCGTGTCAGAGTACAGCAGGATCAACATCTGTTCAAAAACCATACAAAAACATTTTAGTTGTTGACAAAATGACATACTGAGAGAAAAATATAAATATTGTGGAGCTAAGAAAGGACATTTTGGAGTAAATCCAATATTATTTTAAATATTATAAGACAACATTTAATATCATATTAAACATTAAAAAAAATGCATAGACTTAAAATTATCATGTATAAAGCATTAAATTTGATTGATGATATCTCAAAGACACAAACTTTCTAGAAATAATAGACAAATACATAAACTGGAAACCATGCATGATGCATATTACATAAAATATAAAGAAATATTTATAATGCAACAATTACAATAAACATTAACACAACATAGAAAATATACTATGCATTTCAAATACTCAAATATAAAATGTGGAATAACAGTATGAGGAAATATTCCACTATGGGAAGTAAATATTTAGATTAAAAATAAAGGTAATAAGGATAATAGAAAACGAAACATTCATACACATACTGGGTTTCCAGAATATGTCCTCACTTTGCATGGGGTTTAGCATTTTGGCCAAGGCCAGTTCCCCTCCCTACTCCTGGCTATTCACTGCCTGTCCTCAAACTTCCGAGCAACGAACGGTTAACATGTGATCACAAATACTTTAGTGCAACATATTTTTGTGTGTAAATGTTATTATAAATGCAAATCAGCTTGTCACATTCATTAGGAATTTATTCAGAAGTTCCCTAACAATTGCCTTCTTCCAGAACTGAAATTTACTAGTTTGTAATCTTGAACATTTGCCAACAAAATCACTACTGAAATTAGCACAAGTTGGGGTTTCAGTGTCTCCTGCGCATACAGCTACAAAATTCTAAAATTCAAACCATTCAAGTTTACATGTTGCCACTTTCTACATGGTGTTCCTGTAGCATGTGTACGTTATTGTGAGTGGTTTCTTCATCAGTGTCTGAAGGTTTAATTGACCCACAGCTTGTGTTTTTTTTCAGATGAGGCATAGTTCCACCAAAATGGCCATGTTGGCCAGTTTGGCATGTTCAGCTGCATCATGTGAGCATTAAAGACGTATTCTGGAAGCAACTGAAACTTTTAATAGTTCCATGCATATAGAAGATGTATGTAAATTGATGTCAAATATTTTAGGGACATATTTCTATTACCAAGATATTTTAAAACTATCATATAAACATCAGCCTGAAAATCCTTCATTTCAATGTTATTAAAGATTTTCCCATTCATTTACCCCTGAAGAGTAGTCAACTGCTTTCATTTTGTAATCAGTAAAGATCGGACTTTCATGCACAATGAAAATTTGAAATGTGCATACAATCATGCACTATAAAGTTACTAGATATGAGGAATGAAATGCAAAAAACAAAAAGCATGCATTATCAAGTTTCCGTGTAGTCTTCAGAGTTTAATTTACTTCCTTTGGGTCCAATTAAAAACCAATAACATTTCTAAAATCTGTTAGTTCAAATTGCAGCATTTGTTATTTAATGTATGTTTAGTTTCCCCTGCATACAAGTTTCTTTACTAAACAAAGGCATATGTAATCTGGGTTTCATTCAACTAATTTGTTTAGCTTATTCTTAGCTACTAAACCACCTTTTGAGTTTTGTTTCTGCATTTTTGCAATATTTCCTGCAGATGGAACATGCTAGGGCCTGTTTCATAAAAGTTGACAATTGGACATATAATTCAATAATTTAACAAGTTTCTGATTCATAAAGCATGGCCAATTAACAAAACTGTCAAGACACTTGAAGAGAAGAAATGTCAAACATTGTAAATTCCATTTTAAAATGTAGTAATTTTATTTTAAAAGTATTTTCTATGTGTCCAGAAGCATACTTAGTCATGTTGTAGTCTGTACTAAAATATTTTCCTGTAAAAACTATTTTAACACATTCATAAGTATAAGACATCTATCGTTAAATAAAATAGTTGTATTATTGAGTATCGAATGATTTTACCAATATTAGCAAAAGCTTGCCGGGACAGAGAGTGCCACGTGAACACCAGCTGCTTAATCTTATTTTGATTTAAAGTAAAACACTAAAAATCATGTCGTCACATTAAAACTCTCTTTAAGTTTCACCAGCTGCTTGCTTAAACTTGCCCAGGCAGAAATGTGGACAATTGTGACATCACAAGCTGCTGTCTGATGTACATCCTCAGCTAACTGTCAATTGCCGGATTCTGATCTGGATATGCATCTCCAAATAAATACTGTGAATTATGCAGCAGTTGACAATTAGCTGAGGATGCAGAACATGTTATTTTTTCCATCAAGTAGGATTCTAGGTTGTTTCAATCTATATTAATTTCCTGATTTATTTACATAAAACTTCAACAAATATTTTTTCATATACAAAAAACTATATATTATATTTCTATTTTTTTGAACATAGGGAGCCTTGATATAAAATACTTACAGCTCCTGATGTCGCTGTGACATTTTGTGGCTGAGATTTCCCACTAAAACTACCCAATAGCTGCGACTCGAATGACTCTCCATCGTAGACAAACACATAGTCATACGAGCATTCCGTACTCATGGTCTGGAATGTGAGTGTAATGAACTGACTGCTATTTTCTGCTGCAATAATTAACATACCAATAACTATATTACAAATCTGAAAAAAATGTTAAAAAACACAAAAACAGCAATATTTTAAACTTGACTTGTTTATATTAGAAGTTAGGAAAAAATACTTTCTATGGAATTTTCTGTCAGAACTTAGGTGCTTGAAGCAGTAACTTGTTTTATGCAATGTACAAGCTCAAATACCTGCACATATAACTAGCACTTTGTTTTCTAATGGGATGCAAAAAGTCCCTAGGTACTGTAACCTGGCTAGTCCAGGGCAATGATACTATACAGGTACCAAATTTTGGATCTCAACATAACCAATTCTTTGGAAGCCTTTGTATGCCTTCTCCCTAAAACTAAATCACCTGTCACTCATTGACTACAGACCTATCAGCATTCTACCCACTATATCAAAAACATTAAATATACAGCTCATGGAATGCCTGAATGCTCACATTATTCTTGACATATCAGTCGTGTTTTAGATCTGGACATCACACTAGCACTATCGTATTGAAAGTTATTAAAGATACACAAACAACAACTTACAATATTAACACTGACTGATTTGAGAAAAGTTTTTGACTAATTCAACATTGAATATTAATATATAAGCTTGAACATTAAATTTATCAGAACATGTGACCTTGTGGTTTAGCTCTTGCTTTTATAATTGACAATAATTTGGATTTGAATTTATTTTATTGCCTGTAGACTTATTAGTATAAGTATTAAGCATTATAAATATAATCTAAAATTACCATATATGCAAGATTAGAGATTAAAAATACAATTCAGTTACAATATTTTCTTTCAGTAGTTCTAGACAATTCCTATGATCAACCTGTATAATAAATGATTAACAATCAATTTCTTAAATCTTCCAACCTGTAAGGGCATTTGTCAATTAAATATATTTTTAAGATATAAACAATGTATACAGTTTTTTTCACAATTGATTTACATAGACATACAAGAAGTGTGAAAAAAACTGTATACATTGTTTATATATATACCACTCCATTGTCAACAGCTTCGTAAGTACATTTAATATTTTTAAGACTTTATTAAAAGATTTATCATTTGAATTTTTAATGTAATTTGGCAATTTGTTATAAAAAATAGATCCCATTATATATGGCTCTTTTTCTGTTGTTATTTGGTTTATTACTCTGTGATGGTGGCATGATCTCAAGTGTAATAAGAGTACATATCTTTATTTAACAACAATTATTTCTTTTTACTAACTGTACCAGTTTATATGCATAATTAGCTATGATTGTAAGTATATTATTGTTCTCTATCAGTCAGTCAATAGGTGATGATGAAAGCAATGTCCAGTGTTATTTAAGTAAATGGAGTGGGTATGAATAGTTTGAATACATTAATGTAGGATAAGATAACTGTTTCTGCATAAAAGTGACATATCATTAGCATATTACTTTATATGCATTTCCTTCTGGAAAAGATATTTATGTAAATTAAAAATAGCAATGGACCTAAGACTTATCCTTGAAGAACACTCTTATGTATTTCTTTATAATCAAAGTGCATTGTTGTTATTCAGTTACCAATTTCATAATATATTTCTCAGTACTATAAGTGATATCTTTGATAAGATTGAAAAATAAATAGACTCCAGGAGTTCAGGCATTTATTTTTGGTTAAAATAGGCAGGCAAAACGACACTTAAAACACTGAAAATGGGCAGTAATAAAATAAGATAAGCATTTATTAAAGGTGAAAACAGAGAGTAACATCACTCCATTATTAACGAAAATGGGTTTTCAAGATACGTAATAATTTCTTTATTACACAATTAAAGTACTTAAGCTTATTTTTCTTGGTTATAAGCAACAACAAGATAGATATCAACTGTTATAGTCAGCTGCTTATGAGATAACATTTTTTCTCATGGAAAAAGAATGTTACACATCCAATGAAGTAATTGGAGCATACTTAAAACAAGCTATTTTGGACTCATACCAATTGCAAGAGAACATTTACCTTTCAGGACATCATAGAAATGTTGATCAAGACAAAGTAAAATAGGCATGGTAAAGGAGCAAAAGATGCACAGTGGTTTCTGGTTGAATTCATTTTCTGTTTATACATTTATAGGGGAATCGTTTTAGTATCTCTCTTTCTTCCATAATGAACACATTGTAGGGACAATTTATTGCACAGCTGTACCACTCTCATCTTTCTCTCTTGCAATTGTTTGTTACATTTATGCAGATGAGAAGTTACCCCCATCATAAATTTCCTAGAATTATCTTATGCAGATCGATACAAGGTCATTTGCCAGGACTATTCAAAACTACAGTACTTCCTTCATCCTCTCTATTTCCTGGTATTCATATGCCTGTGGTAACTGTGCATTGCTTTCACTAATGAAGGTTAGCTATTTAAGGAGCTTAAATGATTGGGTTTAGAGAAAGTTGTTGACTACTTGATAGGAAATAAATTATAACAAGATTATTGATAGATATTTTTGTGAAGTGAACATGTCATTTAATTTTTATAAATTTTTTTCACTTTGATATACTGAAATTCTTTATGTACTTTTTAAAATCACAGAAAAAATCCATAATGATCCAAAACAGGCAAAATAAAAACCGGCCCTACTGACGCCAAATGTATGGACATACATTGCTTTCTGACTCTTAAATATATCCACCAAGATAGAAAAGACATTTTGCCTAACTGCTGGCTCTGTTAATAACAGTTCATGTGGCACACTGTCAAATGCTTTAGTTAGGTCTAGAAATAGACCTACTGTGTTTACACTTTGGTTAATTTTATCTATAACTTCATGAATAAATTCACTTACTGCAGTGGAAATGGAATGTCCCTTCCCAAAACTCAGCTGCCAATGCACTAAAATCTTATTACTGTTTAAAAATATATCTTATTATGCAACAGTTCTTCCTCTTGGTTATACACTTTATTTTTCAACTTCTGCAATAAATAAAAAAAATGTTGTCAAATCAGGGAATAGTACAGGCCTTAATCCCATATTTCACCTTCCTCAATAAATAAAAAATGCCGTCAGATCAAGGAACAGCACAGGCCATAATCCCATATTTTCTGAATGTAATTTAATGATTCATTAGCTGTATATGCACAGATCTATATCCAACATCAATCAGCTGTTTAAATGACTAAAAATCAGTTGATTTTAATCCTAATCGATTTAATTTATCTTTTGAAAAATCATGATTTATAGAATCAAAATAACTACTTAGATATAAGAATATACTTATAACATGTTAGCTATTGTACAAAGCCAACAAATTCAAATATGCATTGTTGGTTGATTTACCTGCTATAAAACCAAACTGATTGTTAGATAAAATATCATGCTTACCTAAAAAACATAATTTTTTCAAATATTTTGGAAATATTAGATCTGAACTACCAGAAGTCCAATCAGAGATGGAAATGAATTCTTGCATATCAGTCTCAAGCCACTGCTGAGTTGTCTGAGCCCGGTTTGAAAGCTCCAATTCTGACTGCTGAAGAGAACTCAGCTTTCTGGTCAGCCTCTCCAGCACTGTCTCCTGGTAAACTTTGATGTTTTAACCTCTTTCCCACAGAAATGGAACTCACATCCCACCCTGTTATGTTTGAGCCCTCTGAACCCTTGGAGATTTTTTGCTACCTCCTCATGACATTCTGAGCATTGCAAGCATCCTCAACATTGAAAAGATTCATTACTGTTTGTATTTGCTGCATAACACTAAGAATCTCTTCATTTGTGAGTAGGTGTCCCAGGTCTCTACTTAACATAGAAGGTATAAACATTCTGGTTCACAGGCTTAATGGACCTCTGAGCACATATGCTGCCAAGAGCAGTCTTTCATAGTTCCAGTCTCTACGAATTCCTGGATGAAGTGATACACGAACCTGTTGTATATTATGAGCTTTTGGAGCATTTCAAAAATCTCACCTGCTGATCTGCCTACCTTAAACAGCACTATAACAGAAACATGATTTTTGTGTTTGCCTCAGTCCATTGTAAAAGTTACTATAAACAACTTCTTACTTCTGCAGCTCAACTAATGTCTCACATTACACCTTGGTAATGTCTGCCCTGGTAACCATACTTGCCTCATAGACATCAGGTCATGAGTTATAAGCTAGCCAGAGTCAATGAATTTTTAGGACATAAAAATCCTAAGTATGGCTTCCTTCAGAAAATAAAACCATGGCTCCCATGCCGTAGATTTACAGCATGTATAAAAGAACCTAAAGCCTAAAAGAAGAGGCTGCTGAATAAATTTATTGGTATTTTATGCCCTGAGTTGAATGGGATGCTAATGACCACAGATGTTAAAGAGATCCTTAAATAAAACGTTGGAAATGGCCCTCTATACATTTATGGTAAAACTTAGCACCTGTTTTTGGATTACAAGGCTGGATCTCAAACTAGAATTTCTCCATGCAATGAATTTTTATGACTTTAAAGTTAGTTCAGGAGAAAATGAGATAATGCCTTGAAAGATTGTGCCATGCATTTGGGAATCTTTGTCTTTCACAAACTACCATTTATTAATTGCTTGCAGAATTTAAGAGAGGAACAAACTCTGTTGAAGACAAAGACCACACAGGATGGCCCTCAACAGCAATAACAAATGAAATGTGATGGACGGAGAATGTATGTTAAGGGAACATGATTGTTGTACATATGCCAGATTTGAAAAGCTCTGAATTTTGGATCAACAGCATTAAAAATATCTTGAAATAAAAGCTTCACGTCAGGAAGCTCTGCAGTCATTGTATCCCACAGCCCATACATGAGCAAAAAAGAGTGTGAGTGGACCTGTGTTGGAAAATGCTGGAAAACTTTGTTACAAAGATCAAAAATATATTTAAAATCATAATAAGTGACAAAATTTGGGTATACCATTATGATACAGAAAATAAGCAACAATTATTGATCTGGGTCTTTCCAGGAGAGGCCCCTCCAACAAAAGTGAAGATTATTATTATTATTATTATTATTATTATTATTATTATTATTATTATTTAAGCCCGCTGTTTCACATCTTTGGTTATTTACATACCACTGAATTCAAGGTATGAAATGGTTGATAAATTTTGCTGAAAAGCCTTTTCTTTCAGGCTTGAGGTTCTTTCATATTCTGTAAATGTATGACATGGGACCAACAGCTTTACTTCCTTCTGAAGGATGTCATATCTACAATTTTTATGCCCAAAAGCGAAGAAATTGAAATGTTAACAAGAAGATGATCTGCTCTTTCTTCCCACCTAGAAGCAGCCTCATTGCAATATTGGCTTAAGAACTATCAGTTGGAACTCTATAAGAAGTCTACCAAAGGTCTTTAAAACAATGAAACTGAAACGTCCAAAAACAGACCTGCATGGAATCCTGCTGCATCATGATAATGTCTCTACCCACATTGAATTTTTTATGAGTTACGTGTCAAATACTTGTCATATCAGGCCAGACCTGGCCTCATGTAACCTTTTCTATTTCCTACAATAAAAGAAAAATGTTGTTGTCATCCATTTGAATTTGTGAAGATGCAGTGAATGCTTATGAAGACTGTGTTTGTAGCTTACCACTAAACAAACATTCACAAAATAGTCTGAGCAAATGGAATGTAACAAAATGTGGTGGAGGGTATTCTGAAAAGATGTAATGGTCAAAAGTCTCTTTTTCAATGTTATTGCTTTGATTCTCAAAGTTTTCTCATAGCAGTTGAATGTGTGGTTGGTTGCTATTGGCCATTGGGGATGCTGATATTTATAGTTTTTTCCCCTAGCTTCCCAATAAAGAGGTTCCAAATTATTTTTCATTTGTTTGATGATATCAAGTTGGCTGCATTTCAGTAGCTATTCTTCATTTGCGATACTATTAATGAATTACACAGTGGGTAGTTGCTAACCTTGACCAATTTCATTCTGAAGAGATGTTCTGATAGACAATCATGCCTAACAATTAAGCGGCAACCCTAATTTTTCTTGGTTTTAATAATAGATGTTTGAAAGTCTTTATATCTTCATATGGTTTTCCTTTAAGTTTTTGTTGGATATTTTAATGTTTTTGTTCACTTATTAATCTTTTTATGCATTTTAATTTAAAAGGAAGTTCTAGTTCAAAAGATGGTACTAATGTTATGGTTGTTTTTTTTTTTTTTTTTTTTTTTTTGCTAAAGTATCAGCAATCTTGTTCCTCTTTAATCTCACATGGCATAGGATTCAATGAAAAACAATTTCTGTATATCTGATCTGGATTGTATGTTATAGTTTTATTATTTCAATCATAGTATATATTTGATCTTGCTAAATTAATGACCTAGTCTTACCATAAATACTGTCACAACCTTGGAGGCTGGCTGTATTTCTCACCTATTACAGGCTGCACATACCTGAGTTGTGGTGCTAGTGATGAGTCATTAAGATTCAGCTGGAGAAGCGCAAAGTAGTAGTTTTGGGTTACAATTATAAAAATTGTGTAGCTTTGTACGAGGTAGATAAATTCCCAGGTGAGATTTTCACAATTTTCCATAAACTGAAAAAGATTCATATACCACACTGTCCAGCACTTCCTTGAGACTGGAACTGTGAAAGATCGCCACAGGCAAGGGAGACAACACACTGTGCATGCTACAGAGCTGGTGAAAGCAGTGGAGGCATATGTGAGAAGAAATCTGGTATGGGTGCAGTCAATGATGGCTTGTGAACTGAAAATATCTAAAATGTCTATTTCTCACAAATTGAGCAGTGACCTGGGACTCTGTGCATAAAAACGATGGAAAGGATATAGCCTCACAAGTGAGCTGAAGCGACAGGCTCATAAAATCAAAACACTTACTTTAGTATTACGCAACAAATGGTCATGGAAGAATCCATTTTACTGATATTTTTTTAATAGCGCTTAATATCCTTTTTAACTACTGAGGCATCACAGGTGGTGGACACTGATAATATAGGAGATGAAATGATGAAAGGAAAAGGGATTTTGTTTTTGAAAAAAGAGGATGCTTTCCAGGCCTAAGTTTCAGAGTACCTTCATGGCATTTGCATTTTATGAAGACTGAGAAAAACCTGGAGAAAATTTCAGTAAAGAAGGACGGCCCTGGTGGGAATCGAACCCAGACCTCCTTAACAATTTCAACTACTCGTGATGTTCTTTTCACTGATGAACAAATTTTTGGTGTACAGGAGACATTCAATGCCCAAAATGATAGGATATATGCCAGATGCTCTACAGAAGCTGTTGGTGGGAATCGAAAACAGATCTCAACTACTCGCGATGTTCTTTTCCTGATGAACAAATTTTTGGTGTACAGGAGTTGTTCATGCCCAAAATGACAGAATATATGCCAGATGCTCTACAGAAGCTGCAAAGATCCAGAGGAGCTATCATCCTGCATCTATTAAGGTGTGGTGGGGTGTGAGCTATGAAGGTGCCACGGAGCTCCATTTCTGTGAAAAAAAAAGGTCAAAATTCTAGCCAAAGTGTACCAAGAGACAGTGCTGGAGAGACTGGTCAAGAACCTCAAACAACACCCTCTTCCATGGACAAAGCTGGAGCTTCCAGCACATAAGTCTTGGACAATCCAAGAGAGGCTTAAGGCCAATTTCAACCCCCTGGACTACAAATTGTGGTCTAAGCTGTGGAGATGACTTGCAAGATGAGGCATCCAAATATTCAAAGTTTGAAGCGTTCTCCTCAGAGGTAGCAGCAGATTTCCCAATGGAAGTGTTCCTTAATTCAATAGATGAGTGGCCACGAATACTCAAGGACTGTGTATGTGCTAAAGGTGGTCATTTTGAATAATTATACGTGATTTTGATTTATTTGACATCTATTTAACTATTGTTAGTTAAATGGATGTAACTGATATACTGGTTTCAATACTTTTCTGCTATCAAAAAGGAGTTTATTATGAATGCATTTTAGTACAAAATGCTCTTCCCTCTAGGTCCTTGGTTGAGTTACTCTAGGTGTTCCTTTTTCATTTTTATTGTAACTACTCATGCAGATGCACATGATATTCTTTGTATATGTAGATTGTAAATGACAAGTTCTATGTTCATAGGTCTCTGTGACTGCTTAGTGAACTCACTGAATGCTCTAGGAACCAAATTAAACATTAAAATATATCAAACGATTCTGTGTAAATTTATTGAAAACTTTGTGACAGCATTTATCGTAAGACTAGGTATATAGGCATAAGAGGCATACTTAATATAATTTTATTTAACAAATAGACTGCAAGAAGTTAAAAATGCACTTGTAAATAGACAATAAATAAAAATGATTCTGATTTATTAAAACTTTAGTATGGGGTCCTCAAGTTTTGATCCTGGAACTATTATTTGTCCTTTACATAAATAATATTACAAACATCATAGATGGTAAAATTCTCAAGCATGAGGATAATGTAACAATTAATAACAGTGGCAAAAGTTTACAGTGGCTAGGTAATACTACAAGAGACGATGTAAATCAGGTAGCTAGATATCTAAAGTGTAACAACTTATTTATTAAAACTGAAAAAACACTATATAATACTTTGTATTTAACAAAATAGGAATGCTACTGATATAAATATAACTGTAGAGGATAACAGATAAGTAATGCAAACTTCTTAGATATAATTATGGATAAAAACTTAAACTGGGATAAATATGTCGATAAAATTGCTTATAAAATGTACTCTAGCTTGTGTGTTCTTAAAATATTGGCAAGATTAGTAAATATAAACATATAATTGAAATCATTTTATGATATAGTCGAACTACACACTCTTATGCTTCACTTACTTGTCACTATTGTAGACCGGTTTCGAGAACAGTTGTTCTCATCATCAGTTCAAATCTCCGACTGCTGGATAATTCGTTATGTTGTTGGTATTCTGCTCTGGAGGAGGTGTGATGAACTTAAAGTTTATATTTTCTTCGCCGGAAGTGTCAAAGTTCATTAAACTGTCTCTGTATTTGTAAATGTATATTTTCTCCCATGTTGCTAATTCTGTAGGTCCTTGCACTGATTTTAATAATTTTGCTTTATTCACTATATCGTGGTTTTCTGTCCAAAAATGAAATGCCACTGCTGATTTCTCAGTTTGCTTGTATTTTATGTTCCTGAAATGTTCTTTTAACCTTGTGCCTATGTTTCTCTTTGTTTTTCCTATGTATATTTTTCCACATTCTTCACAACTTATTTTGTAAATGCCTGGTTTTTTCTCCTGTGGAATACTGTCATTAACATTGTCTGTGAGAAGATGTTTAACATTAAACTTGTTAATCGGTGCCAACCTGATATTAAAATCTTTAAGAATTTTCTGAAATTTTTTTGTAGCCCATGGATGATATGTAAATTTTTTAAAAATTTGTTTGTCTTTCTTTGCTGAAAGTGTTGTGGTTTCTTTTCTAAGCTTTTGCCTCTTGAATTTCTGTACCTTTTTGTATACTAGTTCTTTCTTAAAACCATTTTTAATTGCTGTTTTTTCTATATGTTTGTATTCTTTAAAGAATTCATCCTTGCTAATTTGTAGGTTAACTAGCCTGTGTGTTAAACTATTGATAACTGCATGTTTGTGAGAAGTGGGGTTAAAACTGTCAGCTTTTATGTGATTGTCTGCATGTGTATCTTTTCTGTAAATTCCAAATTCTAGACTTCCTTGATTTTTCATTATTTTTATGTCCAAGAATGGTAATATGTTATCAATTTCTGTTTCGTATGTGAACGATATATTTTTGTCTTGTAAATTCAAAAGTTTTATGGGATCCTCAATGAGCTTATTGCTAACAATGGCAAATATGTCGTCGACATATCTGTACCATGTCTTAAATATGTATGGGAAAGCTGTAGTGATGTGTGTTTCAAATCTGCTCATGAAAAGGTTGGCTAAAAATGGAGATAAGGGGCTGCCCATAGTGAGTCCTGTTTCTTGTTTATAAAATTTGTCCTTGAAAGAAAAATATGATTGGTTTATGCAAATTTTGGTCAGTTTCATGTATTCTTTTATGTGAGCAACATGGGAGAAAATATACATTTACAAATACAGAGACAGTTTAATGAACTTTGACACTTCCGGCGAAGAAAATATAAACTTTAAGTTCATCACACCTCCTCCAGAGCAGAATACCAACAACATAACGAATTATCCAGCAGTCGGAGATTTGAACTGATGATGAGAACAACTGTTCTCGAAACCGGTCTACAATAGTGACAAGTAAGTGAAGCATAAGAGTGTGTAGTTCGACTATATCATAAAATGATTTAAATTATATGATTGGCTTCACTGTGAATGTTCCAATTAACATTTTTAGTTAAATATAAACATCCTAAAGATTGCATATTATGGATTAATTTACTCATAAATATAACAATATGGGGACATAATGTAATTAAATAAACAAAGAGATTATTCGCTTTACAGAAAAGAGCAATCAGGATAATTTTGGACCTAAAGCCAAAGGACCCATGTAGAGAAGCATAGAAATATAAACATTTTATTGTTATAGTCTCTCTAGGTATATATACGAATTTATAATGTTTTTAAGAACCAAATCTACAGCTTGCAAAACTAACAATTAAAATCAAACCAGAGTGGGCAAAAACTTTTATTTACATGCTCAGAGAATTGAGCTATATAAGATCAAACCTACCTATGCTACCTATACAAAAAATTGAAAGGAAACATAAAAAAAAAGAGGAGATAATCAAGTTCAAAAGAAAACTAAAAATCTTTGTATTTTGTGTAGCTTTTACACTCTAGAGGAATACTTAAAAAAAGTATTAGTTGTAAAATTGTTAATACCTATAATAATTGTATGATTACCTCTATAAAATTTCTGTGTGTATAAAGCTTAGAAATATTTGTTTTAAATGTTAACAATCTATATCTAATTTTGCATATATTAATACTATTTTTAGCAATTTCCAAAGGAATGAAGCTATTGCAGCTGTACCCATGAAAGATTTATTTTTTAGCAAATTCTGAAGGAATGTAAGCTATTGTTGGCTGTACCAATGGAAAAAATGTTCACTAATCTATTCAAATCAGCATCAATCATACCTACTAGGCACCAAAAAAAGACAAAAAAATTATAAAAATCTCTCTCTCTCTCTGTTAATGCTTTAGTGGTAGCAATTTTGGATTTTCCTCAACAAAATTTGGCACAAAGCCATCAATTATAAAACGATTCGTCGAGTTTGTTAACCCAAAAAATTGGAATGGGGGGCGTTTAACCAAGAGTGAAAATTAAAAAAAAAAAAAAAAAAATTGCAAAATCGATCTAGCTGCTAGAATTTTTCCTTTATCTCAACAAAACTGAGTAAAAATATTTAAAATAAATTTATAAAAGTAGTTTTTGAAAATGATGGGAATCGGACAACTCGAAGTGGAGGTATATCTGAAAACCTTTGGGGGTTAAAGGGAAATTTAAAAATCACTCTAGCGGCTGCAATTTTAAACGTTTTTAAAGGAAACTCAGTATATGCCATTGAAATAAAGTAGGAAAAATAGTTTTCGAAAATCAGTGAAATTGGACTATTAGGAAGGAGGGTTTGCCTGCATCCCAAAATTTGAAAACCACTCTAGTGGCATTAATATATGTTTTATTTTGCAACAAAACTCCATATATGCCATTTAAATATAATAAGAAAAATAGTTTCTGAAAATCAGGGAAATTGGGGCATTAGGAGTGAGGGGAGTTACCTGAAATGGTAATGGTAATGAAACCCAAAATTTTAAAATTGCTCTAGCACCACCAATAATTATATTTTCACAAAACTTGGCACATCAAATAACAAAAATAGTTTTGAAAATTATTAGATTATTACAAGTGGGGATATACATGAAAAACTTTTGGGGGTTAAGTCCAAATTTAAAAATCGTTCTAATAGTTACAATTTTAATTTTTTAAAAGGAAATTCGATATATGCCATTGAAATAATGTTTTGCAATGAAATTCCATATATATTATCTAAATAAAATAAGAAAAAAAAAGTTCCTCAAAATTAGTAAAATTGGACTATTAGCAGCAGGGAGGGTTGCATGGACCCCAAAATTTAAAAATTGGTCTAGTGGCATTATGTTTTTTTGCAATGAAACTGTATATGCCATAAACCCAAATTTAAAAATCGCTCTAATTGCTGCAATTTTAATTTTTTAAAAGGCAAGGAAACTGGTTGGATATATGCCATTGAAATTAAATAAGAAAAATACTTTGTGAAAATCAGTGAAATTGGACTATTAGCAGGGGGTGAGGTTATTACCCAAAATTTAAAAATCGCTCTAGTGGTATTATTATTTGTTTCACAATGAAAATCTGTATATACCATTTAAATAAAATAAAAAAAAAAAAAAAATGTTCCCGAAAATCAGTGAAATCGGACTATTAGCAGGGGATTTTGTCTGCATCCCAAAATTCCTTTAGTGGCATAATATGTTTTTTGCAATGAAATTCTGCATATGCCATTTAAACAGAATAAGGAAAATAGTAGTTTCTGAAAGTCAGGGAAATTGGGTCATTAGGAGGGGGGTTACCCAAAATTTAAAAACTGCTCTGCCGGCATCAGTATTTGTTTCTTCAAAACAAAATTTATTAAGTAAATAAGAAAATAGTTTCTGAAAATTAACGAAATTGGACTATATGCAACTTGAAAACCGAAATTTAAAAATGCTCTTGCATTTAATTTTCTCTATATTGTTTTAAAATAAAATGAGAAATTAATTCAGCATATAAATGTATTTATAACATTGTGTATGTTTTATATTTAACAAACCGCCTGTGGTGCCTCAGTAGTGAAAACGGGCGTTAAACACTACTCAAAAAAAAAAAAAAAATATTTAACAAAAGTATTGTCGTGAATATAAGAGCTGTGAAATATTATTCTAATATGTGTATGAGAATTACATTTGTATGTAAAAAAGCTCAGTAATAATCTTCAGAAAATGTTTGCTTTGCATGTTTTAATACAATAATATTTAAATTAAATTTCAAAGTCATTGAAAATCGATGAAACTTTTGAGTGTTCTTTGCTGCTTGTGTATATTTGTTTAGTACATCGAAATTGCTTTTAAATAATATCATGTTTTTGGTTTATTTAAACATATGAACATCATCTTCTTAAATACAAAATGTAACTTGAAACTTTCTATATAAATGAATGTGAAGATATCATTGGATAAATTCATGAACATGGGTACATTTCAAAATGTCAAAAAATACCACACAGTGCAGCTTTGTTTATCAATGGTCATATATTTAATTTAATTTAATAGCATACCATTAATTTTTGTGGTTTAATCTTAATTATAATAAAAAAAATTCTAAAAAAATTAGGTTCTATTTTGTAATACTAATAGATTGCAAGAATTTTGTTCCCTTGATACCACATAATAGTACTATACCTTATTTCATTTCATTAATTAACAAGGCCTAATTTGAATTTTACATTCATTTTTATAAAATTACTCAACCAGTGAGAGATTTACTTAGTTTAAGCAGCTCCTGCTTGACTGATTTTATTCTACTTTGAAAATAAATAAAATAAATACAAACCAAATACAGGTTTTAAATTTTCAATAACTTAATTTCTCAGTGACCTAATGAAACATGCTGAGCTGAGTTTAGATGTAACATACTGAATAAGTGGTTTCAGTTTAAGCAATTACCTATTTGAAATCCAAGAAATTAAGAAAAAGGTGTTTTCTGAATAAGTCTATTGCAGAGACTGGAGACCATTTCCATGTAAGTAATGAAATTCATTATCCTATAATGGTTTTCTTTGCTTTAAACCATAATAATTTTGTAATATACTTTGTTTCATTCACAGACAAATTCATCTGACTTTCTACTAGTTTTCTACTACATACTAGTAGCATTAGCAAATATAATTATATTAGCAAAGTCATTCATTACTAGAGGCAAATCATTAATAAAAGTAAGAAATGGCAGAGGGCCAAAAATAGAATCCTAAGAAACTCCATGATTCCTTATTCCCCAACCCAAAAAGTGAAATTGAGTATTACAGGTCTGCTGTTTATTTCAACTCTCTACTTTATATATATGATGCAAACAAATTTAAAAAACTTTTAAACCCATAGAATTTTATCTTTGCAATCAAATGCTCTAACCAAACTGCTGAAAATTTCTCCTACATTCATCTTGTTATTCACAGCTGATATTTCATTGTCTGTTTACGAAGAACTGGAACTATTTGGCTGTTACAATTCTGTACATTTATAAATACATTTAATGCACTGGCATAGTAACCGGTTATTCTGTAGAATGTATTTCTACATAATTTTCCACTTCGTACAAAAGCTTTTGTTTATATACCTAAGTAATTTATTGACGGATTGCATATACCATTTTTAAGATTATGGTCGAACTTTAAATTTTACTGTAATGCATATGCGTAAAGCAGCAATCTGCTGTTAAGGAATTAAAATTCAAAACCTACATTAACAGAAGTTTTGTTTCATAAACATTTTAACAAAACAAATTTTCTTTTTAATTTATATATTACATATTACCTATGTTATGTGTGCTGCATTTTTCCTGCACATATGCAACAAATTCCCACTAATACAAATAAATGAGTTACCTCTTATGAGCCATTCACAGTGAGAGTCCTGGGTGTAGTTGGATCCTGATGGGCCATCGGTAATTATTCCCCAAGTACTGTTAAACACCTTGCGAGATTTATAACATGCAGACGGTTGTGGAGCACCACTAATTTCTAGCTTTGTACACAGCCATAAAATGAACAATGTCATTAAATAAAATGTCAGTCCAGGCTTTGATTTCACACCTGGCCCCATTGTGCCTTTTAATTATTTAAGACACTACATAATTCCTTTTTTAGTTCATTTCACGATTGACTAGATGTGTACTGCTGCAAAACTGATTCTAGTTTGTTTTTGTATTCATCCTTTACTTTTCTATCAGCATCTGAAAGTAAAAGATATGTTGGGAAGACAAAGTTTCTTTGTAGCATCTATAATATGTTTCCATTAAAATATGACAAGATATAATGTTCAGTACTATCTCCAGCGACTACGTGCATATGCGAATAGCATAATCCTAGATTACGTTTATTCTGTAATCAAGGTTATAAAAGCATGTTGGTTTCTACCAGTGATGCTGTCAAACAAAACATTTCTGCAAATGCTGAAACTAACGAATGGTGTACTTACCTGTGAAAATTTTATATTTATTCAGAAAAAAAATAACGCGTTCTAATTTATACATACTACAGTTTACCCGTTTCGAAGGTCATACTACGATATTTATCGAAATTGAACTGGTTTCATTATTATTTTTGTTCCTAATATATTAGAGCTACATTTGACGTCACCCATTTCTGCAAATCCATTGGTTCTTGTTTACCAAGTATAATGAGAAAGTGATATGTCGTGTTGCACAGAGCGTTTAACAACGAAGTAAATTTGGGCTAATAAAATATTATTTTTTATTAGGAAGCGTTTTTTATAAAAACAAGTATCACAGTGAAACTATAATGCGTTTATATTTCAAATTGATGATTTAAAATTACTTTAGTAATAAATGTTTTGTTATAATTGTCATAGAACCTGCTGAGCCATTGTTGCACGATTAAGATCAAGTAGATCATTGCACGAGTAAATCCAGCAACTTATAGCAACTTTTATTTCAAGTTGGGTGACGAGTTTATAAAGCGCACACTAGAATCTTCATGTGATGTGTGCACCGGATAAAAAATTACGAACTCATTGTTCACGCCATGAACTTTGTAAATGTAATCTGAATGAAAAGTATAGGTTAAGATATTAATAGGAGTTCGTAGCTTCAATTGTAAAATGCCGAAAAAACCCAGCTTGCTGTTTTTGAAGGATGTTTAGGTTTTGCTGCATATGAATATAGAAAAAAATATGGATGGTAAAGGCATGCTTCAATGCCCACATTGCTGGAAACGTTTTAAAAGCAAGAAACTTCTTAATCAACATATCAGAGTGAAGCATCATGCGCAGCCAGAGATAAGAAAAACCAACTTGAGATGTCCAGATGAAACCTGCAACTTTTTATGTTACAGACATGTTGACCTGAGGGTGCATGTTGCACTAAAGCATTCCTGCTTTATAGATAAAGTTACCATGTGCTTTTCTACACTGCCAGGCAAGCCAACACACTTTATTCTTTTTTTATTGCATTAAGCTGTTTCTTGTCCAATGATATAATGCATTTTTCTGTTACAGAGTTCCAACTGTGGAAAATGCAAGAAGAGAAATTGACTGGCTCTTTGTTCATGAAGCATACATCTGGGAAAAAGCTGCGGAAAGATGTGATCAAAGAGTACTATCGCTGCCACCATTCAAAGTCACATAGTCCTTCAGCACAGAGGAAGCTAATGCAAAAAAAAGAATTAAAGCAACTTGTGGTTGTATCTTGTCCGGCCACCATTGAAGTACAAAAAATGGCAGATGGAAGTATCGAAGTCACTTATTTCAAAAATCATTTTGGGCATAAAACACAGAGCACAGAGCAGACAACTCTCTCTGCTGATGACTGCAAGCTAATAGCCCGTAAGTTTAAGTTAAATTTAAATAAATGTATTAAATAAGTTATAAAAGTTAATGCTTTTTGTGCAGCAGCATTAAAAAACAAATCATCTCAGTACCTTGCTTGGTTGAGATGGCAGTTTTAGGTCAGCTGTCAAAGATAAGGGTGCAGCCTTGAATGCTGAGATTTTATTAGTAGTTTTTCCTCTGCTAACATGATACATGTCAGGCAATACTGGAGCACGAATATCTTGGAGGTCTGTTTTTAAATGAAAATAGATGGTGTAGCAATATCCAGAATTAAGGTCTGAATGGAAATGAAATCTGGCATGCTCTTAAACCACTACTGAGGTATTTGAGCCTTAATGAGCTGGTGCCAAATCCTCATATTTATTACATCCTTGACTATGGTCTTGCAGTACACTGTACCTGTTTTATTGAAGATTCATTATAGGTAGCAAGCTTAAGAAGAAGTAGAAGTCTGCCTTAAATAAAAGAGTGAGTGAAGGCATTATTGAACATTTTGTAGTCTGTGGTTCCATACACCCCTAAGACCGAGATAGAGTACATTATTAATATAACAAAATTTTCATTTGTTTGTCTTCTATTTTCCCCACCAGGTGATTCTGTGCAGCCCTTTCCAGCGGTATCTCTTTCACTTTATCATATATAATGTGGTGAATTGGTAATGGAATTGAAAACTTGACACAAAAGCGTCATTATTCCACTAATGCCACTTTTAATGTAGGGGTTACATTTTAATACTAAACTGCAATGTTTCACTCCTGTGGGACACGCCAAGCCAATAGCTGTGTGTTCTGTAACAAAATAGTATGCATGTTTGCATGAATCAATATCAAGTAAATAAATTTATACTTATAGAAAGGAGGCGAGCTCAGGCTGTCAGACCATAGCAAGCTACAGTAAACATTGGATCCTCCACTTTCTAGGATTCATCCAAGGTTATGTGTATATGAATTGATTTGGAATTTCATTTTTGTTTCCGATTATTACTCTATTTTACTTATATTGCTATACATTTTCCATCTTTCGATACTGTTATGCCAGCATGTATATTGTTTGTTGTCCAATGTCACTACATTCTAACATGGCCATGGGAATTTTACCATATTAATAATGCATCTTCTAATGTAAGAGTGATGGTTAACTCCAGACTGTGTACCCCTTATCTCTACTTTAGTTTTATTTACCAGCTTGCAATACATTTAAATCATCTCCTAATAATGTTTGCACCCACTGTTTATGTTTCTACTTGATTTAGAAATTTGCCTTCATTTACGAAGGTGGATCAGATAGTAAAGACATTTTAATATTACAACTTTATTTCCACATTCACATGTCACTTTTTGGCATAGTCCCCCCAGCACAGTAATGCACTTCTGGTATCATTGAGTGAGCTTCATTCCTTCTGAAAAGAAGCTTTTTGGTTGCTCACAAAGCCATGTCTGCACTGCTTGCTGGATCCTACCGTCTTAGCTGAACCAGTGACTGCATAGTGTCTCTACACACTATAAGCTATTTGGGCACCCACCAGTCGCAAACTTTATGGAATCCCAAGTTACCATGCTCCATGGCAGTGATGTCCCAATTTGTTAACTTGAGGTCATAAAAGTATTTACTATCATGTGGCAGGCTGCATCCTAAACTTATTAACATTTTCATCAGTATTATAAATATTATAACGTACTTGAAGCAGTAGACATTTAATGTGACAGATGAGGACCATTAGCTGTACTGGGATGTCTACATCGATTCCTGATGTAGCAAAGTGAGAGAAGAGAAGAATATATGAGGCAGCTTCTGTACTAATTCTTAACAAACTTTATGGTGGAGAATGCACTTTCACATAAATAGAAGCATTCAAACATTGATGTAATTTTCCACCCAAAGTTGCACATTTTAGAAAAATGTTCATTGGGAGACAGAAAAAAAAAAAAGAATAAGAAAAAAGCTATATCAAAAAACTTAAAAGATAAAATTCCTATTATTAACCTAATTGTCATAAATTCTGAAGAATTCTACTCCTTTTTCCTTCCTATTTTGAACGAAAGGATCTCCTTGAAGGTCACATAGTTTGAGTTCGTATTTGGTAATGACTCTACAATGTCAGCTTTCAGTGGGTCAGTAAATAATGTTATACTGCTCTTCATTTTTTCAAAGTCTGAGAATGTGAATTGAACTTATCTATGATGTTCTGAATGTCTCTACAAAATTCAGTAAAGTTTAATTCTTCCTGATACTCTGAATTTAGATGCCTGCAACATGGAAAATAAGTGAGGTTGTTTTTCTGAAAGGTGGCATGGAAAGTCTCAGTGTGTTTCGTTCCATTAATGTCCCCCATAAGGTCACATAAGTTGATCCCTTCCTTGTAGATTTACATTAAGGTCATTCTTGTGAATTGTAACATCTGTTTAAACTACCAACTGTCAAAGAAAATCATTATTTCTGAGCTCCTCTTCTATCTCTGTAGTAGTAGTAATGATAAAATCTGTAATATGCCATCCTGGCACCTAGATGCCTATATCAGGACATATATTACAGTTTCTATAGTTTATTATATTTTTTCTTCTCTCTTATATTTTTTATTTCTACAGATTATATCTATAACTAATTAAACAAAAGTAATTAACAAAACAACCTCAAATTAAAACATTCAAACAATTTTCTAACTGGAAATCAGTTAACGAAACAAAACTATAACTGATAGCCAGCAATAATTTAATTACTAAAACTTAAATTCAAAACTAAAAACAGAAGCTAAAACTACCATTTGTCGGAAACCAACGGTTACATTTCTGGTAACCAGTACCCCTAAGCTAAAATTTTACTTAATCTATCTATTCCCTTTATTAATTTATAGATATTTAAATTTTATAACTATTCTACTACACTTTATTTATATCACTTTCACCTTGTTCACTTTTATTTGTCCACTTGAATTCCATTTCCACCTTCTGTCCGAAATTACACCTCACTTATCTTCACGTCACTCCTGAGAGTTTAAATTATGACCGAAAATAATTTAAGCCTTCAATTTAAACTAGTCAATAGCTAAGCTATTTACTCATTATACACCACACGCTTACACTTTCATCATTTTATAAACCTTTGTTTCTCCGCTTGTAGTTTACAAACTTTGTCCTCTTCTCTTCCCCACTGTGGCTATCCAATCCATCATCTGATCCCTTCTGCTTTTACCTGGGTCTTCACTCACCAACCACTCCTTCCATCACCAGTCTGTCCTTGTTGTTTAAATTATAGTCCAATGGGCATTAATGTTATTGTTAAACTCATTAATTTTATGTGCTTTCTTGTTATTGATTTGTTGATTGATGATAAGTTGTCATGTCATGTTATTGTGTATAATGTCTAGTATTTAGAGTTGTCATTATTATGCTTTATATGGTTGTTATTGTCACTGCTTTAGGTTGTTATTATGTCTGTTACATCTCCATCTTCTTTCTTCTTTGCCATCACCTTCATACTTCTTGTTGATTTTATATTGTTGTTTATTTTTAGTGTTATTTATGTTGTCTTTATTGTTATATATAAGGTTATTGTTGCCATTGTCCAGTATTTCCCATTCTTCTTACATCATTCCACTCTTTAAATCTTCTTCTATAAATTCTTCTTTTCCATTCTTCACTATCATCACATAGCTTACATTTCCCAGTTCTGTAAATCTTCTTTCTTCCTTCTTCGCTACCTATGCATAGCTCCTTCCAACTCTTTTAATGTTCTTCTGTGGAATCTTTCTCTTCATTCTTCACTGCTTTCACGTAAATTACTTCTTCCAGTTCTTTAACTCTTCATTTATAAATAATTCTTTCATCATTCTTCACCCCATTTAGTTTCAGGTGGTGTGTAGTCTATTCCTGTCATTGTTGTGTGGGATGTATTTTAGTTCTCTCTGATCTTCTTACCTTCTCTACTTGGGCTACGTCATTCTCAATCTTCTCCTGTGATACTATCACTTCCCGCACCAGTTTGTTAATTTTATCAGCAAGTTGATGTAGTTGAATGTATAAGGTTCTGTCTCTTAGGATGTGAGAAATACAAGGACCACTTAAATTAACTCTATAATCCCTTGTGCGATTTGAAAAGTGTGGACATTCAAATAAGACGTGCTCAGGTGTATCTTGTTTATTAGTGATCACACATCATTTTGTGCTTTGTTTATTTTTTTTTGAGTTCGTTTTTTTTATGGAAATGTATCATTCTTATCATTGATTGATATATGTTTAATTCTCAGTCTTTCCAAAGTATTGTTAAATAGCTGATAGGTTCTTCTACCTACCTCTATAGTGTCCCATTCCAGTTGCCACTGTTATTTTAAATATATTTTTTATTTCCTGTACACTATTATATTGCCTGCCAATTATTTCAGCCACTTTGTCTAGATTTCTTTTCTTAAACCAAAAAATTGTACCTCTCAATTTAATTGTTAGATCAATTGGCTGTATTCCTGTTGATACTAATAGAGCTAGGGTGACCGTGTACTTAGTGCTCCCGTGAATCTTAATAAGATCTTTCTTTGCAAGTGTCTAAGAAGAGTTTTAATGGCGACATCATTTATCCTTGTGGCCTATACACCTGCTCCATAAATTATTATGGAGGTAAAAATGCTTGTGTGATAAGATGTAATAGCATTGAATGGGATTTTAAAATCTGTTTGCATTATTCTTGCCAATTTCATTATAATATTTTCAGATTTTTTTCAAACAAATTCTGTATGTTTTCTAAAATTTATTTCTCATCTAAATATATGCTTAAATATTTCTTCTTTTTGCCTTCTAATGTTTTAATTATTGTACTTTATAGTTGGGTCTTATTTTAGGTTACCTTTCAATACCATATATACATATTTGGATGGGGCGGTTTATACTTCTTCCTCGCCAATCCTATAATTTGTTTAAGTAGTTAGCACGGCTTTCAATTTGATTTTTATTTTTGCTTTCTATTTTAAGCAAAACATCATCAACATAAGTAAAGTGGTAATTTATAAATTCGTGTAATATAGTTTCTAGGACAATATTCCAAAAGGTCCAACCCTATATCTATGTAGTATCTGATGAACAAACTGGATAAGGAAGTCAGGTATTATCTTTCTTTGATTAAAAAAAACTCTGAATACATTTCTCTGCACTTAGCCATCTCACCTAATTGTAAAGAAGTATATCTCCATGCTCTGATTCTATTTCTTTTAAAAATTGACATAATTGGAAATGTGAAAGTGCTGTGTTGCCACTTACAATCGGAGCATTTAATTTCATAAATTCCTGAATTAAATTAAATGTTCAGAATATAATGAAGGATACATTGAAAAAATAAAAAAAAATGTAAAAATTCAGAGAAAGAAACACTTTAGAAATATTCATTTTAAACAAATTGATAAATCAGCAGTGGCAGCTCACTTTTGGACCCAAAATTAAACTGGAGGCTAAGCTGCTGAAAAAACTTCAAAACACAAAATAGCTATCTATTTGGGAAAAAAATGTATCCTAAATATAGGGAAAACTTAATGAACTAATAGAATATATTACCACTCCATTGTCTATAGCTTCCTAAGTACAATTTAATTAACTATGTGTCTTGTTTGTGTAATGCTCTGTTTTCTTTTCATTGTTCATATTGATCACTGTGATTGCAATTAAAGTGCACAACACTTAGATTTTAACAAAAGAAACTATCAACATAACTGCAGAATATGCCTAACTAGCAAGAGAATTCTGTGGAGAAATTATCTCCAAATGGCATCTGTTTAGGATCTGTGTTCATCACACTGCATGGAGATTGGGGGAGGAGAAAAGAAAAGAAAAAATCATGTTTACGAGGGGTGGTCAAAATTTTTTATACTTAAGTATGAAAGAGTCAGGGCATTTATCAGAAAATTGGTATGAGCTTTAGTTTTTCTGTAAGTATTAACCCCAAATAAGGGATGCATTTCTCCCATCTCTTCTTCACCTACTAGATGTGTTGATTGTAAAATTTCTCTGTCTTCACCCCAAATCTTGTTTTCAATTCACTAATCAGATCCTGGTCATTTGACCAATGACATACCTACATGAAGCAGATTCATACCCACACTGCTTGGCAAGAACAATGGTTTCTAAGCTGTACAAACCAGTTCATTTTCCTGAAGCTGATGAACCCCTTTGGCCAACAAACCATGTCTTTTGAACTTTATTTCAGCTTTCAGCTTTTTGAGATTTTAAGCCCTATATTTTGGCAACGATAATAGCATCATGCCTGCCATTCCTTGGCTTGTCTTGAAGATTGCTATGCACATGCTTGTTTCCAACATTTCCCATACAGACATCCTCATAAACAGTGAATATCTCATTATAAATTTGCTTATGCAGAAACTTGATAACATAATGAGCTTCTTTGACCATAGCATTGCTTTATACAAAACTTAAACAGTCTCCCACCAATTTCTCTTATACTGGGTACCCATACATGCAATGTACATATAGAAAAATTTAACTAACATTTTGTCTTTTGCAATGATACAGAAGACTTAATGAGTTCATAGCAAAGTGCAAAATGTTTTAACAAACCCCTAGTACAGGTCAGTGCTGTTGATATATGCTGATCACACTTTAACAGTCCTTAATTTCATGACTTGTCTGAATAAGAAGTGGGTGTCATTTTTAGTCCCAAAACCAAGTGACAATTGACTTGCCACTGAAAACAGTTTTGAGTTGCTCCATTGTCAAGAAAATCATGATGTTCATGTTTTATGGCAGCAATAACATTATCCTTCATAAGGAAACAACTGGATTTGAGGTGCTAATTGGAACTTGTACAGTGAAGCAAATATGTAATTAAGATTATTGTGTGACTTAGTTGAACTACACTATCTTATTGGCTCCACTTACTTTTTTATATTTAGAACATGTTTCTCAGGTCATCATCCACATCCTCAGCAGTCTACTGCTGGATAATTCATGGTGTTCCTTAGAGGATGCGCATTCTGTTCTGGTGGAGGTGTGATTAATTTATAGTTTGTTTTTATCCCCTGAAGTTTTGAAGTTCATTAACCTATCTCTGTATTTATAAATGTAGATTTTCTCCCATGTTGCTAGCTCTATGGGTCCCATGCTGGCTTTAATAATTTTTCTTTTTGCACTGTTCACAAAATGGGTAAAGGTATGCAACCCATCATTAACAATATCAACATACCATCATACTATATTGCAAAATGGTTAGTTAATAGATTCAGAACACTACCAAAATTTCAAAGATGGAGTATAAGCAATTCATTTCAGTTAACAGAAAAAATTAAGAATATAAAATTACAACTTTGACACCTTAGTATCTTTTGAAGTAGAATTTCTGTTTCCAAGTATATCTAAAGATACTTCTAACTTATTTATATTGCTGGTGTTATTTAGCAAATAACACTAAAATGGTTATATATTTTCTAACCTCTTATTTCAAAGCATTAACCATCTTAAACACTGGACAGAATTTATATAGGTCTAGGTAGACATTCAAAAAGTTTTGCAAGTGTAACCTTAATGTCCTTGCTAAGGAGTAAATCAAAATCTTATCCTCACAATCCTTTAAAGTACTCTCCATACAAAGCTGTAGACAGTGCAGCCATTTATCAAAAGCACTAAGTAGTTGGACTGAGATATTATTAACAGAGCTGAATTTATAGCTTGAGCAAAGACCTGCACTCATTTAAAACATTTTTTAGCAAATCAAGATTTCACTTGTGGAAACAACCAGAAGTCGTGTGGTGCAAGATCAGGGCTGTAGGGTTGGTGATCTAGCAACTTGCAGTTTCCTCAAATTTGCAGCTGCTGTGAGAAGACATGCTGTCGTACAAAAGCAGCAGCCCTGAAGTCCCTGTCTTTAGACACTGCTGACTCGGCTCTTCAAATAAAGGATCCAAAATATAATATATTTTTCATTCTTTCTGGCATACAGCCAACCTCTTCCTTCTTTCTTATGTCTGTTTTCTTCTACTAAGTTCCTCACTCTTTGAATTGCTCTCTTGTTCTCTGAGACCGGCCAGAGTGAGGGTTATTTCTCAAAGTCTCTCACCGGTCTTCAAATGATCAAATCCAAATTACAGTGGTATTAAAAGAGCCCACTTGATTACCACAAACAGCTTCCAAGTCCTTATTTTTCAATCTTTCATCTAGCTTACGGCATGTGAAAATGTAGAATCTTAAGTTATTTTTAGTAATATGCATGATTTTCACTAGCTATTGACACAGGACTGAACTCAATGGACTGTATGGCAGTGACTATACAAGTTGATGCTTGCAATAATGCAAGCTTAAGGTCCTACCAGCTAAGTTAGTTACATTTTTGTAGACATTATTGTCCAACAATGAATGGTTGCAAAACTTGATTGCCCTTGTACATTTAATTGAGAATTTAACAAAGTTTATTTGAATTTCAGAAAAGCTGAAGGATGGTATGCCTGTCAATGAGCTGTTGTTTGAGATCAAGAAATCATCAACACTGTCCAAAGCACTTACAAAGAAGGAGTTGTATCATGTTGCAAAGAAATCTAATTTATTCAAATTGAAACCGAGGCAGAAGAGGTGCTTGCCACCAAGCAAGAATAAGGAAAGCAGCAAACAGATTCCATCAAATGAAATTTCACCAAAGCTGAAAAAAGCAGATGTAATATCAAAACTGAAGTATGCAGCACTATTGGCAGAATGCACCACAACATCAGATGATACAGTTGGTAAGATTGATGGGCATATTAGTAAGGTTATAGAAATACTACAAGAGGCACATGTGAAGACATTTGAAGCTGACACACTAGTAACAGGTGAAGTGGTTGCAAGTAACTTGCCAGTAGTGGAAAGTGATGCGGAAGAAGTGAAAGCAGCAGCAAAACGAAATACACTGAACACAACATTTGACCATAGCTATGCCTTAGAGCTACAGAAGAACATGAATCAGAGTTATAGTTCAGATTTATTAGATCACAACTATGCATCTGGTCTGCCAGTGTTTGATCACAGCTATGCTTCTGATCTACAGAAATTTTACACCAACTCTGTTTCAGAACTTTTTGACCATAGTTATGCACTAGAATTTCAAGGTCTTGACAACAGTTGTACCCCATATCTGTCACCATTGCCCTGTTTTGACCATAGCTATGCATCTGATTTCCAGGACTTTGACCACAGTTACGCTTGTGAATTTGATCATGATTTAGATACATCCTTATAAAGTTATGATGCTGTGTACATACTGAAAATAAAAATCATTACTGTCCAAAGGTTTTTGTATTTACTCGCATTATTAAAAAAGTTTCTGTATTCAATTCTAAACAGAGTACAATCAAAGGCCTAACATTCCAAAGTTGCTAAATACCACAAACTAAGTTTTAAGAATAATTTTATGTGCGCCTTTAGGCAAAAAAAAAAAAAAAAAATTAGTAACGGGCAGAAATCATGCTCAATTTGGAAAACATAAGAAGCATTCTCTGATGCTGGGTTCACAGACTTCAATTCATATCAAGTTATGCCATAAACAGGAAATGCATTTGTTCTGATGGATGAGTGGCCAAAAGAAGTGTTTAGTAATAATAAGAACAACATAGATTCGAACCTTCATCATGCTTGAACTTTTTATTTGTTAAATTTTGCAAGTAAAATTAATGTTTAATTTGTAGCAATAACATATCTTTTAATTTTAAGAGATTTTGCTCAAATGTAAATTAATCATCTTCTAACCTAAACTTAGGTATTCATTTTTTACACTAAACTCCATTCACTTACACAAAAGTAAGACGCATTTTGGGAGAATCTCTCCCATCTTCAGTTGCTCACTGAACCACCGTTACTCGAAACGATGGACTTATCCACTTGGGAAAAATTTTCATATTAAAAAATAAAGAAAACCTAATGAACTTCCAGTTTCCTCCTATGGATGAACTTGGCCATTTCCTACTTCAGGAACATCCAGGTGTCTAGCCATTATTTCGAGTAATGGCAGTTCAGTGAGCAACTGAAGATGGGAGATATTCTCCCGAAATGCATTTTATTTTATGTAAGTAAATGGAGTTTAGTGTAAAAAATGAATACCTAAGTTTTAAGATATATTACCACTCCAATGTCAACAGCTTCATAAGTACAATATTTAAATAATGGCTCCCTTTGCAGGCTGCTACAAAGGACACAGCATAGCAATGTATGTGAATGTTTAGAAACAAAAAAATGAAAATTAGGATGAATGTAAGCAAGGAAAACAGAAAACAAATACATATAAAAGAAATGGAAAAGGTTTAATAATTTTATGATTGAATAGGACTACAGACTGTTGTGGCTTCACTTGCTTGTTTATATCATAACATATTTTATAGACCATTGTCTGCTTCCTGAACTAATTGTCAACTGCTGGATTATTGACGTTATTTCTTTGAGGATGCATATTCTGCTCTGGTGGAGGTGTGATGAATTTTATTGAGTTGATGTTTTCATCCTTGGAAGTGTTGAAGTTCAATAATATGTCTGTTTATAGAGTAGAGCATTAATTCTGGACACTTTTTGTAAAATATTTATCCTTTTTAAATCTTACAGCATATACAAAGATTGTGTTATGCTAAATCAGTAGGTTGCATTTTTATTTTGTATATGAAGTTTCTATACCACATTTATCTTTAAAAAGGTGAAACATGCTACATTCTGTATAGATATTAAAAACAGGTTTAATTAACATCATTCCTTCTGAATACACATATACGACTGGACACATGTTATAGATATCTGCCTAATACCAGTCCTGAAATGGGCAAAAAGGTTATTAAATTACTGAAACAAAAAAGCACACTTTTTTATTTTATTTTGGGAAATAGAACAAAGTTGTATGAAACCAGTTGGACTAATGGTAGAATGGGGACAGTCATCAGTCTGCATCTCCCAACAAAAGTGAGGTGAGCGAGAAGTGTTGGCAAGAAGATATGGTCGTTCTTCTCAGCCCACACTGCACTGGAATCAACACAATTTCTGCAGGAGTCAGGTGTAAAGTTTTGCACACTTCCAAATCATACACCTAACTCTGGACGTGTAAACGTTCTTAAGAATAAATACATGCAAACAACTGGGTTAAATATCTCCAGGGTATAAAAAATTCAAATCAATTCTGTAAGATTTAATTTTTGTTGCATATTAATTCACATATTCAATTTTTAAGCATGTAAATAATCCAGTATTGCTTCAACTGCATTTCTTTGGTTAATGATTCATGTTTCATATTTATGACTATATCAGGAAAATGAGGGGGGGGGGGAAGAATGCAGTGTCTTGGATGGTATTTCTTTTTTAAATAAAAAGTTTTGCAACTTAATATTTATTAATAACTTGCGCCAGGTATGGAATTCAGTAAAGAATGTTTAAACATTTTGCGGAATCAATTGCACACTGCTGCATTTTTGACAATATATCCAATTTTTGGAATAAGACACCGAGGCATCGCGGGTTTCCGATTCGGTGCTTCTATTGGTGCCAGTGTTCGTTATTCGCAGGGCTGAAAAGTACACTAAATGCACTAATATTCATTGCTCGAGCAGCTAACCAGAAGTGAGGTATAGGGAGAGAGCCGAAGATAATACTGGCACAGCTATTAGCTAGATAATGACACATTACGATAAATGTTGCAACAGCTCAGGCGTTTGGAGCATAAAATTATACGTGTGAAAATGGAATAATGAGTTCGAATTCTGCAGTACCATACTTTTTTTCCTGCCGGAGTTAAAAAGGGGATTTGCAAAAATTACAATGACTTACTCGCTGAATTAGTTGCGAATTGGAATGAGCAATTTGCCACAATTACAATGATTTACTTGCTAAACCACTGGGTCCAGACTAGATTAATGTGTATATATATGAATTAGTTGAGCATTGGAATAAGAGCACATTTCCCACCGTTACAATATTTCACTCAACTAATAATGACCTCATTCAGTGATTTATTACCCATCGTGTGCATAATTTCCCCTCTCTACGCTGTCGCTCGCTTCTGGCTAGCTGCTCGGGCACTCGGCAGGAAGCAGTGCTGTTCAGCCCTGAGGATAACGTCAAGCGGCGGACATCGCTTAAAAGACAAATGAAATTAGCAGCGCGGCATTATTTGTTATACGAAAGGGAGCATATTCTGGTTTTGCAATTCAATAATATTTGAAGAAAACTCGGTGAATGTCGTATTAGGATTATAATAACAATAATACTACTTGTAAGAACTGTTGTAAATTCTAAACTATACGACATTACTATCTTTTTGAATAATTTCCAGAGCACTAACTGCAAAACATGGTAGCAGACACAGAAAACATAAAAAAGCTAGCGGAAGATTTGGAAAAACAAGAACTAGATGTAAGTGCTTTGGCTTCTTAAAGTAAACTGGGAAAAATTCCTGGGAGTGTCCTAAACTTTCACAGTTTCTTTTATTAATGGAAATGTACAGATAATGGTGATTTCGAGGTTAGGATTTGGATATTTGCACATGATCTAGTCTGAAAGGAAATGCGCGCGATAATTAGCATTTAGCGCTCAAGAATATTGAGCACGTGCATTTTATGAAACATTCAAACATGGCACAAATACAATAAATAAAAAGCATCATCTATAATACTGCATAATAATAATAATCTTTCTATGTAACTTACTTAATAGTGTTTTTAATGTGCTCTATTTCACATTCTTTGTAATAAAAATTGTACACATATTTGCTGTTTGGAGTGTGGTTGGTTGTTTTCTAAAGGTTATGATGATAACCATATCATCCTGTTATGTTCCTGGTTCATTTGAGCTCATGTTTTAACATCCATAGTGTCTGTAATGTAGAAGTCTAATAATAATTATTGTCCTTAATGTTGTTCCTTAAATGAAACAACATTGTCATTATTGATCAAATTTGATAGTTACTTGCAGCATGGAACGTAATAGTATTTGTTTTTTTGTCAAATTATATTAATTTATATACATAATATACATTACATATAGTCAAAGTTTATGTACATTAATATTGTAACAGTGGGAAACATCTTAAAGACCTTATCTGGCTATCTCTCTTCTCTTTTGTGAACTCTTATTATCCACTATCTTATTTAAGTTAATGATAAATGAGAGTAGCAGGTTTATTCTTAAATCCTTAATGAGAAAAGTTTGGATTGCCAGTTCATAATCCAGTGTCGAGGGTGAGTGCTTAAAATTTCCCAGGTTGACTAAGAAATTCAGCCATTATATTCTCCATTGTGTTATCACTGATGCTCATGTTTTCCCATATTAATTCAATGCCTTAAGCTAAAGACAGGTGCTCCTCTGTATAGGAGCAAAGCTATTTCCAGTGACTGGTGTACTGTTTTTAATGGAATATATAGGGTGGCCAAAATGAAGGTATGCAGTTCATTACATATACTTAATTTCCTTTTCAATATATATTAACAGTGATATTGATTATTTAATCTTGTAAGTGTTCAAATGTCTTCATTTGCATTACAGCACTGTTCAAACCTGCACAGAACATTCCAATAGTAATAAATTACAATTAGCTTCATTGAGATGAAATGCATCTGTATTGAAATCATTTAATTTGTGTATTGTGTGATGTTTCTTCTCAAACAAATTATTCCTCAATACATTCCAAAAAAGAAGTTCATGGGTTTTAGATTGGGTGAATGTGGGTGCCAGTCAATGCTATACTGTATTATCTGATCCAATGCTGTGTTGTCAAGGTAGTTCTTACCAGCACAGCAAAATGATAAGGTCCTCATCTTGTTGGAAGTACAGTTCAGGGAATTCATCTCTTGTTTGTGAGTTTTGGCAACATGTTAGGGTAGTTGTTATCATTCACAGTTGTATCAAAGAAAACCAGTCCTATAATACATTTTTTGGATATTGCACCTCACACAGTGAAGTCCTGCTAGTTCAGTTGAGATGTAATAATCACCTGAGATGTCCATATACATGGGCAGACAACTTGAAAGAGGCTTCATCAGACAATGCCAGATGATTTTATTAAGAAAGTCTGGTTGGTAATCAATTGCATAATTTGAATAATTTCTCAAAATTGCAGGGGATGGTGTATGTCATCCAGAAGACCGTGTAGAAGTCTTGAATGGCAAGGCTTCAATTTCAGTTTACTCATTTAGCGTTGCAAGGTAGTTCTTAGCATGCATAGCTCCTGACGCGCACAATGCACAAACTTTTTTGGACTACTCAAGAATGTCGGGACAACATCTTCTCATTCTCCTCTGTCAAGGATGTCCAGATTTGGGTGCATTTTTTACAGAACACATGCTTCAAATTTGTCTCTGATATGGTAAATTGTAACTGTGCTGGTGGGGGGAGTATGAAATTCTTTGTGCCAAACTGTGAGCACCCTTTCTGCATCTTTAGTTTACCAGTACTGCTTTATAATCCATTTTCTTTTGTTATTATTCAAATACCCTACCATATTTTTTGTTAACTTCCCACATGGATAACATTTGCATTCTGTTGATTGAGTTTCTGTGATAACCATTACACCACTTACCAACTCTACAAACCCAACATTCCCAACATCTATAAAGAAATATATTTCTGTCTGTACTGTATACTCACATTTGGGTCACTTGGTATAACTTTTATTGCAGTTCCTGCTTTTTTTTATGTGAATTTGGAATGAGTTTATAGTTGAATGTAATGTCACACCCAGACATGTTCTATTTTATATCTGTATTCTAGCAAAGGAATTTCACAACCCTAGTATGTATTACTGTTGCTGTCATTAAAGAAATGTTAATGTTAGAAGTTAAAGTTTTATTTCATCATTTCCATTATTTGTGAACTTTGTGTAAATAAATTTAATTTTTTAGGTTTATGGTTAATAGAGTGATGTATTTTTCAGGCACCAGGGGGCATCCCATCATCACAGGTTTATGCACAGCTTCTTGCCATTTATTTGTATCAAAATGATTTGTGAGTATACTTGGTGGTGTTAAAAATATTTAGCAAAGTCGATCATTTATGTTTCTTGCTTTAAATATTTATTATACTGTTCAACAAACAATGAATAGAAATGAATTTATGCAACATTTAAACTAAATGTTTGAAATAAATGTATTTTTGCATTTAAATTAATCAATAAGATTTTGATTGTATTGGTTATGTCATATGAGTGAACACAGTGTGTAACATTTTTAAAAAAAATGTTTTATTAAATTATGCTGTTACATTTATTGATACTTCAATATTAGCATATATTACATCTGTAAGTTTAAACTTAAAGTGAATAGAGAGGTTATTGAAGCACAATATGAACAGTGTGCAGTTTAGACTTAGATGTTGCCTTGTTAATATAGCAAAATTCTGCAGAGGCATGTTTGCATATCTTCCTTTTCCCCTCCCACCAGCGAAAATCTATGCATCATTTTTAGTGGTACTGCATTGCATTGCTAGGACATTGCTTACTCTTTGTCACCTGTTATTCATTATTTTTAGCATTGTGTTTCCTAAAGGTTTGAATTTTACAGATTTGAAAGAAATTTGCACTATTTGTGAGCTACAGAAGATGGAGTGTCAAGTGGAAAAAAAAAAAAAACACTTCTAACATATTCTTCTTTTTGAGTTTAATAGAGGAGCAAATACAGCAGAAGTGACTTGAAACATTTGTGTGTCTACAGCCCAAGAATGCCGTTGGAGGAAGCATGGCAAGAAAATGGTTCTGTCATTTCAAAGAGAGCCACTTTGATGTCGGTGATTTGCCAAGTTCAGGAAAACCATTGGAGTTTGATGAATGACTTCTGAACTCTTTAGTCCATGATTATCCATGTCAAGCAACCTTAAAATCAGTAGACTTGATAAATTATGCCCATTCAACCATATTACAACATTTGCCCTCCATTGGCAAGATTAAAAAATCCTGTATCTGGTCACTGCACATTTTAAGTGAAAACAAACAAAAATCAGAGGTGGCCATTTGTGCATCTCTGCTTGCTTGTCATTTTTAGATCATGAACATTGACCATTCCTATCCTAGATTATTAATAGTGACAAAAATGGTGTCACTATGTCAAAATGTCCTAACAAAAATGTAACATTCTGTGGAAAAATTTCTGTCCATCCACAGAAGATGATGTTATACATCTGGTGGCTTGATTGATTAATTTGGTTTATAATGGATGCTCTTTAACATCTCAGGTCATTAGAGTCCCATTCTATGCAGGGCATGAAACGGCCGACAAATTTTGCTCAGAGGCCTCTTCTTTCAGGTTTGACGTTCTTTTTCATCCTGTAAATGTACGACACGGGACCCACGGCTTTACTTCTCTTCCGAAGGAAGCCATACTTAGGATTTTTACGCCCGAAAAATCCATCAATCCTGGCCAGGTTTGAACCCATGATTTTGGGTTTAGGAGGCAAGTATGGATCTGGTGGGATCAAGAAGGCATCGTATACTATGAACTGCTTTCCAGAAACATGACTATATCTACTGAAATTTATTGTCAACAACTCAGATGCCTTGCGACTGCAATTGACGAAAAAGACGGACACAACTGCATCAAATGGTGCAGCAACATGATAATGCATGCCCACACTCCACTAATAAGACTAAAGCAGCTATCCAGGAGCTTGATTTCCACACCCCCCATATTCTATCATTAATTTTGCTCATAATATAATATAAGGTGACATCCTGAGGTCCTTATGAAAATCCATGTGTTTGGAGGAAAAATCAATTAATTTTAAATAACAGTAGAGATGAAGAGTAGGTGTAGGGCAATTTCATTTTATAAAATGGAATGAAGTAACAATGTAATAACCCTATAGTTATTTAAAAGTAAATTGAATAATTTTTTGATGTAATGTTTATAATTTCATTTGCAGGTGTAACGCAAAATATTTATGGAAACGAATACCTCAGAATGTGAAGAACTCAAACTCTGAGTTGGTACTCATTTGGAAGGTGGGCCAGAAGATGTGGCAGCGAGACTTTCCAGGGGTATATGCTGCTCTGAATGCTGAATGGTCAGAGAATGTCAGGAACATTATGCTAGCTCTTCTGGGTGAGTTCATTGAAAATATGTGGATATTTAGAGTGCTGTAGAAGTACAATTAAGATCATTGTATGATTAAGTTGAACTACTCATTCTTATGCTCCAATTAGTTGTTTATAATATATAGAACACTGTTTGCACCCTCAGCTATCTATCAACTCAATCATAGAATGATCTTAATTATATGATTAGCTTCACTGTACAAGTTCCAATTAACAGTTTTAGTTAGTGTAGAGGTAGTTAATACTCAGTCAAGTTCTGTCTGAAGTTTCTTTGTACTAAAGTGTAAAAACAAAAGTTGCACTCATTTTTGTTTTAGCTGCTCTGTTTCTCTTCTAACTTATATAGGCAAAAACAGATGTTGCATATGGAATGTTTTGAATTTACATAAATATAGATTTTGTAAAACTGAGAATTTTATAAGGGTTTCATCCTCCTCCTCCTCCTCCTCCTCCTCCTCCTCCTCCTCCTCCTCCTCCTCCACCTCCTGAAAGACTGCAGTCTATTTTATGATTCAGAGAAAATAATATCATATTGCAAATATGGTATAGGAATTGATCATATATAGTGTCCCCATACTGCTACACAATTAAAAATTGATTTTTCCCGCAAACATTACTGAGTAATAGGCTCACCACAGCTAAGGAAAATCGAGAGTTTCTTTCCTTTTTAATTAGATGTACATATTTTGTTTCAGTGCCTTTATGGATTTTACTTAGATTCAGTGTTCATTTTATATGGATGAAAATGTAGCAATTGAATGTGTTACATTCACTGGAGACAGCTTTTAGGGTTAATCGTGTTAAAGACTTTTCCATGTGAAATTATTCAATATCCAATTCAATATTCAATATTGAATTCAATACCCTATTTCATCAAGCTTCTCTCTGTTAAAAGCTGTTTTAAGGTTTCAGCTTCTAGTCAATGAATATGCCTTAGGTTCAAAGTTTGTTCACCAGTCTGAAAATTGCACTTCTCAACGAGTTGGTAAGCTTGGAAATTTAGCATGAAGTTTACCTACTACAGTATTTCCTTTGGCATACAAAATAATAAATAAATATTCATTGTTTTAGCATATATTTCACTCTCAGTATAGTAAAAAATCTTAACATTGTTTATGAAAAAGAATAAATTTTGACTCATATTAGCTAGATCTGTAAATGACTGCACTCTTTGGTGCTTAACTGTCGCAAAGTTTAAAAGTATATAGCTATTGAGGCTGTACCCATTAAAAGATTTTTGAAAAATTTCTTCAAATTTCCATTTATGCTACCTACTAGGCACTGAAAATGACAATGAAAAAATTATATATAACTGTTAACACCCCAGTGGCTGCAATTTTTATTTTTTCTCAACGAAACTTGGCATATAACCATCAATTAATAAACTGTTCATTGAATTCATTAACCAGAGAAATTATACCTTTGGGAATGGGGAGGTTAACCTAAGAGGGGGAAAGGAAAAAAAAAAAGCTGTTTCCGAAAATCAGCAAAATCAGACCATTAGAAGTGGTGGTTTACCTAAAACCCAATATTTAAAAATAGCACTAGTAGCACCATTTTTTTGTTATGAAACTGGAAATAAATCATTTAAATAAAATAAGGAAAAATAATTGCTGAAAATAAATTTTTGTAATGAAATTCTATATATATATATCATTTAAATAAAGTAAGAAAAATAATTTTTGAAAATGAGGGAAATGAAGTCATTAGGAGGGGGGTATACCTGAAACCCAAAATCTACAAATTGCCCTAGCAGCACCAATATTTGTTTTTTCGCAACAAAACTTTGTATATACCATTTAAAGAAAAATAGTTTCTGAAAATTAGGGACTTTGGAATATTAGGAGTAGAAAACTGAAATTTAAAATGATTTTCTCTGAATTGTTTCAAAATAAAAGAAATTAACTCAGTATATAAAATGATTATCTCTGAATTGTTTCAAAATAAAAGAAATTAACTCAGTATATAATCTCTATTTATAACTATGTATATGTTTTATATTTAACAAAAGCATTATCATGAAGGTAGCTACTATGAAATATTAATCTAATATATGTTTGAGAATTATATAAGTATGTAAAAGCGCTCTGTAGTAACATTCAGAAAACGTTTACATTACATGTTTTTAATGCAATAAAATTTAAATTTGATTTCAAAGCCACTGAAAATCGATGAAACTTTCAATTGTATATTGTAGATTGTGCATATTTGCTTAGTATATGCTAATTGTTATTAACCTATTGCCTGATGGTCATTTAAACCCTGACTGTTCCTGGATACACAATGAACAGGTCTAGGCATTTAAATGGTCCGCATTTTAAATTTCTACACTACAGAACAAACCTTTATATTTTTCTCATTTTTTATCATATTTTAATGAAACATAAATTTAATTATAGGACATAAATGGAATAAGAGCCAACTACAACAAATAATATTATTATATTTACTAGCAAAATAAAAAAAATAAATAAATTTTGGAGTGTATTTTATGTGTTGGATTTACAGAGCTAAAAAGAGTGCTCTACGTTTTTTTATCTCGAACATTACTACCACAACACTAGTGTTGCAATATCTTAACTGAGCCAGCACACACAGCTGTAATTAATATTGAAATGTTTAACGTAAAGCGAAGCAACCGCGTAGACTTATCTTTATCATTCCTAGAGAGTAGGTTTTCATATACAACATGTGTTGACTGTAGATGAAGTGCTTGAATCATATAAATGCGTTTGCATGACACAATTGTATGTTCAGGTTAGCTCATATGCTGAGATACATAAATTAGCAACTTGATATTGGAATCTGTTCTTAGCACCATATGCTTGGGTTCATTTATTTGGAATATTTTCATTTCAGCTAAATACAAATGAGGCAAGGTTCACTTGACAAGAAATAACAAAGTTACAAACTTTTATTCCAGTTCAAATCATGGTTTCAATATCTGAGGTTTTTCAGGTTTTCTTCAATCCTCATAAATGGCAAATACAGAGGAGGCTCTAAACTTATGTCTGGAACACTTCCTTCCTTAAAAAATAAAATTTATAATTTTATCTCATGTATCCCCAGTGTCCATCATATGTGATGCCTCAGTAGTAAAAAAGGGCATTAAACACTATTAAAATAAAACTGTATAAGATGAGGGTACAAAGAAAGTGCTTGCTAGTTGCTCAGTCATTCTCTTGCATGTCTTGTTTGAAGCTGCATGTTTGTAACAATTTAAAGTCTGAGACATTGGATTTTGTTTTATGCAAGCAGAAAATGTGCGAAAGCGTGCAGTGTACCTGGTGTCACATGCCTACTCATCAATTAGCATGGATGACCTTGGTGCTTTTGTTGGTATGCCTGTAGATCAAGCTATACAGGCTGCTATAGAGCAAGGATGGAAGGTGGACCCAACATCTCGCATGGTTCAACCCACACGCCCCATGGTCTCTCAGAACCAAGTAACGTCCAGCGAAGACCAGCTCTACAAACTTACAGAGTTCGTTTCATTTCTTGAGAACTGAGCCGTTGAGTATGCAGACTGATAAGACACTTTGTGATGTGATTGTAATGAGATCGCAGAACATCAAAGAAGAAAATGTTCTGAAAACATTATAATTGTTATTTATGTAATATATAAAAAATAAATATAAACAAATAGCGTTAATATTATACTTTTACTTGTTACCATGTCCTATATTCCAATTTCCCGTTATATTGCTGATCTATGACAGAGATGCCAGGAATATTTCTAACAAATTTGTAATCTGATTGAGCAGTTATGATCATTATGGTAAATTAATGTCAGTAAATTCTTTTCACAGCTAGCTAGCTTCTTTATTTGCAAGACCTTCAAGAGAAAAGTGCAACTTTATAACACTAATAAGCAGAAGAGTCATACCAACAGGAATGAACAACATTTTTGTAGGTAAATCTGCAACAGAGTTGTCTGGTAAGTGGCACCATCTTCACGAGTTTCTGCCACTCCTTACAAAAACAAAATGACTGACAATATTATTTTTTTTTTTTTAGCATGCTGTTATTGAAATTCTTGCTAAAGACAAAATCACTGCTCAGTGTTGTTAAGTGTTAGAACATGGGTAAAACATTTAAAGATAATGAAGAGAGGCACGTGACTGCATGAAATGGTTAGAATGCTTGGAATATGGTACATTGTTTTTTTGGAAGTGACTGAAGACTACACAGTTTAATGAATCTTGTCACATTCAGAGATATTATAGTGTAATGAAACCACATATCATTATTTTCAGTTTTGAACAAAATAGCAGAGCAATCCTCCAGCAAAATTTTCAGATTTTCTGGAACATGAGTGAATCATAAATGTTGCTCTTTATGTCCAGACTCTCTACAAGCTGTATCATGCATTTTACAATAAACATCATATAAGAAACATCATTTCCAGCATGACTGTTTGCCTCATTGTTCTTGCTTCACATTAGAAGCATTACCTAACACCTGAGATTGGGAAAACTTGTGAAAGAATTCTACTAGCTTCTTTTAATAATAGAAAGATTCTCTGTGACTTTCAACATGATGTTAGAAAAAGCTTCTTAACCATAATCACTGTTAGTTAGTTACGTTAGTGAAGTTTTTGAGTTATTAGAACAGAAAAAAAGTTAGGTATATTATATTTTAATTTATCAAATGCTTTTGATAGTGTTCGACATGATCTTTTGCTATATAAGTTGGAATCTTTGGGATAAGGGAAATTTCCTGTAAAATATATAAATTCAATTAAAATGAAATTGGAACTTGCACAGTGAAGCTAATCATATAATTGACATCATTGTATGATTTAGTTGAACTACATACTTACTTGTCATAATATAGGGAACCGGTTTCCAGAACATTTACCCTCGCTGATGATAACTAAATGTTCTCGAAACCAGTTCCATACATTATGACAAGTGAAGCATTAAGAGTGTGTAGTTCAATTAAATCATATAATGATATCAATTATATAAATCCAATTTACATTTTAATTATATAAATCTTATCTCTTGTATAATAATAATAATTTCATTGCAGACCACAGACTATATACTTGAGTTTCAGTCATTGTCAGAAAATACATTGATAAACCAAACAATTTAAAACAAGAGGCAAATTTATCTCAAATGATAATGGTGTTGCTTTAGTACAGATTAGTTTATCCTAGCAAAATTTATCTTCAAATTTTTATGTTAATCTTTATTAAGGGGGAAAGAGATGTATTACATTCAGATTATTCTTGTATTGAATAAAATGGATTTTAATACATCCAGCTGGTAATAGGTTGAGCCATTAGTCATTTTACTCAAAACTTTGATTATATATGAAAATATTTACCATTACTTTCAATGCATGCCTGACATCTTTTAATTAAATATTTCATTTTTAAAATTAAATGTATTCTTATTTTTTTAAGAATTACAAAAATATCATATTTAAATGGATAAATTTATTACATCAAGTATTTTTAACCATTTGAATAGAGGTCTACAATGTTCGATCTTTTCTAAGTTTGATTATATGGTGTGAGCTTATTTTGTATTTTCAAGAAATCAAGTTCACCTACTTCCATTTTCCTATTAGTATTGATGCTTATCCTGGTAAATCCTGGAGAAAAGAAAAATAAATACTCAATAAATGTTTTAATGTTAATATGCTCTGAAAAAAGCAACAGTTGATAACAATCTTCGTCATGCATATATGATCAATATGACAGTTGTTTAACAGTTTCCCATCACTCCCTTGTTTCTCATTAGAAATTTTATTTTCTATTTATAAAATTTGTAATCAGTTATAATCTTAACAAATATTGAAAGGCCCACCACATTTTATTGCTATCATCACATAAATATGAGGTTAGGTTCATAATTTTCTGGCCTAACCATTTTCTAGATATGATAAAGACAAAAATTATATTTCACTTTTCAATATAGTTACTCTTTATTGCAATACCTTCTCACATCTTTGAATTAGTACTGCAATCCCCCCTCCTCAAATAGTCAGAAATCTTGTCTGCAAAATGGGCATAAACAGCATCCGTCACTTCTTTGTCACGCTTAAATTTCCTTCCTCGAATGTCCTCCTTGAGTTCTGTGAAGAGGAAATAGTTAATGAAAAGCTAGATATGGGCTGTAGGGGGGATGGTCCATCTCCTTGAAGCCACATTTCTTCACAGCTTCCTTTGCAACAAGAGCTGTGTGCACAGGCGCGTTCGTGAAGAAGGCACACACCACCACTCAGCTTTCCTCGCCTTTTCTCTTTGATGGAAGCATGTGGTCTGTGCAGTAGGCCAGCATAGTACTTCCATTTACTATGATGTTCATCTCCTTGAAGTCAATGAAGAGTATTTCTTCACAGTTCCAAAAGATTGTGGCCATGTTCTTCTTGGTTGACTGAGTAACCTTGGCCTTTAGAGGCGGTGCTTCGCCAGGTTTATTCCATCCATTGATTCTCTTTTGGACAGAGGGTCATAGTAAAGGATCTTAGTATCATCTCCTGTAACAATGGTTTGCAGAACTTCTCTCTCGTTGCCACAGCAGAGCTTAAAAAATGCTTGACAACAGGTGACTCGCTGCTTTTGGAATGAGGAAAGAAGTGTAGACACCCATCTTGCACTAACCTTATTCATGTTTAAATGTTCATGAATAATTCGAAGGACTGTTGTTTTAGAAATGTCCAACTTTGCTACTATTTCTATAACTGTGAGCCGCCGGTATTCCATAATTTCTCCTTCCACAAGAACGATGTTTTCAGGAGAGAGCACCTGCAAGGACCGACCTGCACGCTCTTCGTTTTTGATGCTTTCTCGACCCATTCGAAAAGTGTGGCCCATTCTTTTACGGTAGAATGTGAGGGGGATGAACCATGTGCTCTGATGGCTGAATGGAAAAAGCATGTGTGTAGTAACAGCTGCCTAGTTTTGGATCCTCGCTATGTTTGAGTTTTTAACATACTTTATTTTTTTATTAGTTGGTTGGTTCTTATGGCAGATGAATTCACCTATAATTTTTCTGGCATTCCAATGAAGTTTGGCCAAGTTATTGTATTGCTGCTGGTTGGGGTCGAGTCTTGAACACACAAAAAGGTGATTTCCTCTCATCACTGATGTCGTTCCTGGTGGTCTAATGGTAACCATACTTGCCTTCTAAACCCAAGATCGCGGGATCAAACCGGGCCAGCACAGGTGGATTTTTTCGTGCGTAAAAATCCTAAGTGTGGCTTCCTTCAGAAGGGAAGTAAAGCCGTGGGTCCCGTATCGCATATTTACGGCACGTAAAATAACTTCAAGCCTGAAAGAGGAGGCCTCTGAGCAAAATTTATCGACCGTTTCACACTCTGAATTGAACGGAACACTGATGACCCGAAATGTTAAAGAGGTTTCATAAATAAACCAAAGCAACAATTTATCATTTAACCTGATTGATGGCAAATGGCACACTGCTGAAGCTTGCAGTTCTATTTTCTGGGGTTGCTCTGCCAGTCATGTCTTACACCTAGTTAGAATTTCGCTCTTGCCTCCTTTTTATGCTTATCCTTGTTCCTGGGCCATTTTTATGAGTTTATTTTCATTTTATTTACTTATTTAAATATTTAAAATATTCAAAGAATGGAATATAATATGGATATTATATATTTTGTAGTTATTGAACTTACTTGCTATATGGAACTAAACTGTGGGGATCTGCCAGACTTTTAAATAGAGTATTAGATTTACAAACAAAAATGTTTGAGAACCATCTTTGAACTCAATTCCAAATATTCATGTAGGTACATTAAAATATAAACAAATGTTCACTGTTTAATATGTGTTTAATGTGTTTTTTATTTGCCAAATACACTACTAAGGCAACATGCAAGTAGTTAGAAATAAACAACAATAATAATAATAATACAAGAAATAAATATTATTTGTATAGGGTAGGGCATTATAGAGAATGAGCCATTAATAATTCTATTATAAGCTCCCACAATACATTGAATGATGGTAGGCGATAAATTTTACATGCACTTAAAAAGGTTTTTAATAAATAGTTGTTAAATAATTTTAACACCTTTCTCCCTTATGGTAATTGTAAGAATTAATGTACTATGGCAAAATACCGGTAAGTCTCCAAAAGCAAATTTCACAGGGGAGAGAATACAAAAGTTTAGATCTGCCACCAAACTCGAGAATTAATGTTTATTAAACGGTTTTCGGGGGATATAGCATTTTAAACAAGATCTTTCAAATAAAAATGTTTACAGTTTACGATGCTGTTGCGGCGGAATTAACAAATAATATGTTTATTATTGTGCGTGGTTGGTTGTAATAATAAGCGCCTCATTGAAACGCGGCGGTTTTGTAAAATTGTATGTATATTTATTATTGAGTAGCTTAGTTTACTTTTATGATGTTCAGATTAGTTTATATTGATTTGGGGGGGGGGTTGATTTTAGTTAACTGGAGAAAGATATATATTAGTTGCTGATGAATGCCACGCTTTGCTGCTGCTTTGAACACGTCTTCTGTCGCTATTGAAGAGATGATCTTCTCAGGGACTCTGTAAATGTTTCAAAGTTTTTCTGGAATGAGGAAAAGGATACGGGATGAGCTTCACTGCGTCGTTTATCATTAACAATGCTTGCAGGGAGCCGTAATATTTTGGTAAAGTTTCTAATGATATAAATCACAAGTTATCTCGTTATTAATGTATGCAATTCAACTAGACTTTGGATTGTTTAATGTCCGTTGCTTTACACCAAAACTTTTCCTTTTGAGATATTTCTAACTACGATTGCATTAACTAAATTGAATTAAACTTATTTCATCTTCCAAAAACGAGCTACACTCTCACATCTCCTAAGCCGAACAGAACTGCACTGTTACTTCTCCCAAATCGAACTGAATTCTTACGTCTCCTGAAATGAACTGACCTCAAAACGCCTCAAAATAATGTTTTTTAATGGTTTCTCTACGCGTCTCTTCGCAAGAATTCAAATCTTAGAACATTCTAGACGCGTCCTAAATTTTACTCTTTGATTGGCTTAGTATTTTGCGAATGAAAGATTCTCGAAGATATAATTTAAAAATCGAGTGCTTATTGGCTGAGATCGTCTTTCTTTCGTACGCAAGATGTACGTAACGAGAATTTCTCTTTTTAAGGGATAGCTTACCCAAGGGTGAAAGCGAGCTACCAAGGTTTTCTTCAAGGACCTTTTTTAAACAGAGATGAAAAAAAATGTTCTTATATTGTTCCAAAAACTGACCGTGCTCATGGCGCCAGGGTGTCGCTATATTATTACATTCATTTTCATCCTAACTCCATTAATTCTATTTCTGTCTCTAGTTCATTTTATAACATTCTATATAGATATATGTTAAATTGGATACATCGTAATAAACATTTATTAATTATATGGGAGATGAATCCGGATCTCCCGTTACACTCTGAAAATGTTTTACCTAAATCGGGTTTTGCCGTCTGTTTGGGCGACTTACCTATTTATGTTCATATTAAACAACACACTTTGAGTCAAACATTAACAATTTATTTTCATTCTTATATGAAAATGTTCCAAGTTATAAACAGGAAAGCACGTTTAACTGCACATATTTCGTTAAAGCCAACTCTTTTTAAATTACGCTTCTAAGAACATTCTTTAAACCGTATTGAAAAAAAAGTTGAAAAATTGCACGTAAAAAAGGTTTGCCAATATTTAATATTGTATGTTTCCTAAGATTCGCCTCTTTTTAACTCAAACATGTATTTATTTGAATTCTTATTGTAAAATTTTAAAAACAGGATATTAGGTATATTAATTTCATTACATGGTGCAGTTTGCATTGTATTCATCTCATTTAGTTCCTCCAAGTCAGCGCCAATAATGGGAATATTGTCTACTCTTAAATTTTTATAGTAGTCATAGAAAACGCTGTCAATTATGGAAACAGGTATTACTCTTATTGTTAAAGAACTAAACAACTTCTCCTTCTTAGGGGGAGGGAAAGGCCTGCAGTAACCAAAATGAAAAAACAAGGAGGGGATGTTCCTGTCCGCATTCTGTTGGTGAAAAATAAACATAGTCGATTTACCTGCAAACTGCTTTCCACACATTTTTTTACAGTTCCGTATCTCCGCAACTACTTTCGAGTTTTCACTGTGTGAAACTCCGCACGGAGAATGACTGGATCCCAATAACTCATTTTCGACAAGATTGAACTTCTGGTTTTCCACGCTCTTTGAGATATAATCAATATAGTGGTTAGTTAAAAGTCCTACACCTCTTGGTGGAAGCTTGTGGTCCGGAGACATGAAACTCGGTGTGTGGGGATAGCCTAATACTGAGAACTCAAAAACAATATTACCGACTTTTTTCTGCTACCGGAAGTAGCTCCAACTCTCTTTATTTTAAATGGAAAACCCAATATATTTATACATTTTCGAATAATGTTATTAAGAACTTTTCAAAAAGTAGATATTTCTTTACAAGTATATTATTGCTAAATCAAGAAAACAAAAAGTGTAGCTAATAATAAAATGCCCGTTCCTTTACAAAAACAAACAAAACGTGTAAATTCCTTGTTCAAATTCATAGCCCTCGGCTACTTCACAATATGACAGTCGATCATAGAAATGACTTAAACCAGGCTTTAGGAATGTCTTGTACCGCGTCTTCCATTATTTGATACAAGTTGTTGGGTCTTTCTAGATATACTTCTGACCTCAAATGGCCCATAAAAAGAAGTCCAAAGGCGACAAATTTGGGTATCTTGCTGGCCGCTCTATGTGACCTCTCCTACCACTCCATCGTTGTAAATGCTGACGAATATTCTGTCCACTGTGAGCTGCAGCTCCATCTTGTTGGGAATAGATGTCATCTCTGGTTGATTGGGTGTGGAAACAAATTTGCGACCGATACTACGTCATTTCGAAGCAAATCCAAATATCTATCAACATTTACAGTTTCTGTAAAGAAGAAAGTACCAATGATGTGATCACCAACAATACCAGCCCAAACAATTTTTTGTGGATATTGCCTATAGTTCTCCTTCATCCGTCGTGGATTTACGTGTGACCAGTATCGGCAGCTCTGTCTGATGACAAATTCATTCAGGCTTCACCTGAGAATACAATTTGTCTAAGGAAAACTGTTTTGTGTTAATGCGCTCTATCATTAATTCTCAAGCGCGATAGCTCACTAAACTTTCTGCAAAAATTGAACAATGTAAGGATGTTGCTTGGCGCTTTTAAGTATTTTCATCACGGAACTTTGGCTTATATTTGATTCTAACGACACTTCTGTAGTAGAGTATTTTTTGGTTTTCTTGCACACGGAGAACAATGAAGTATTCTCATCAACTGCACTTTTCAGGCGACCTGATCTTGGTAACTCCTTCACGCTTCCAGTACGAGTAAATTTCTTTATTATCCTTGTTACTGTTGTGTGTGGAGTTGAATTGCGATCTGGATGCATATCATGAAATAACCTCGCGATGAGATCGTTATCTGTCTCCATAGCCAATCATAATTAAAATTAAAATTCTTTTCCGTTCGCTCAACATCTGATAGTTATTTAACACACTAGATATAAGATTTACTCCTTTAAAAACTGTTTCTCTATCAATAAACATGGTTCTATGGATATAAACAAAAGACATTATTTGGGTTATTAACGGCAAAGTACAGTAAACAAAAGAAGCATTTTATTATTCTCTACACTTTTTGTTTTCTTGATTTAGCAACAATAAATTTGTACAGAAGTGTCTAGTTAGATACTTTTTGGAACTCTCTTAATGGGCATTATTTGAAAATGTAAAAATATATTGGGCATTCCCTTTAAAATAAGAGAGTTACTTCTGGTTAAACCGGAAGCGGAAAAAAGTCGATAATATCAATTTGAGTTTCGTGCTACTGAACCACAAGCTTCAAAAGCCATGGTGCGGGACTTTTAACCAGTTCTGTATATGTCAATTTTAATATTTTCTGTTACATCTTATGCAGTCAAATGCCTGAAAATTCTGCAGCCTCTATGGAAATAATCTTTTCTTTGTTTTGATTTTGAATCTGTCATTTTTCTTGATTTATACATAACTAGTCAGAGTGTGTATAGAAAATGAATGTTTTAAATACAAGGTAACAACATTATTATAATTATTTAACAAAAATATCTCTATATTGACAACTTTTTTATTGATACACTTTAAATTGTGAGAGTTGTTAAATAAAAAATGGTTATAATTTTTTTAAATACACCTTTACTCATCCTCATAATTTTGACGAACTTTCTCAAGTAGCTCCCTTTGCAGCTATCTCAGCGTTTCTGAAAGACAAACTTTGACAGGTCCTTCAGAATCACCTCCGCAACCTTTATCACAGCTTTTGATGACGGAAAATACCTCTTAGAAGGTGATGTTTCTTCTCTTTGGGGAAAAGAAAAAAGTCATCGGAGCTATATTTGGACTATAGGGAGGGTGAGTGACACGCTTCATAATATTCACATGTGCGATATGCGGCCGTGGGTTATCGTAGTGCACATCCTGCTTGTTGCATGGAAGAGTATCCTTTATGACGTTGCATAGTTTCATCTCTATAGTACAGTCCAGCTGCAGTTAATTGTGTGTGCAAGTACGACAGGCTGGTAAACCATTCCTTGAATATCGAAAAGTGAGATGAACATAACTTTCCCAGCAGAGCTTTGCTGTTTGATCTCAGGGTCAAAGTGATGTAACTGAAAGTTAGTAATTACCTTTGAAATCTGCCTGTAACACCATCTCTAACTGTGTGCAAACCTGCACGGGATCATTTTGTTCGGTCATGAACTCACCGTGCACAAACACGTCTCAAGTGCAACTTTTCAGTTTCCAAGTGAGTGAATTCAGCGAAATTTCAGAATTTCCGAGTTTCCTTAGTATTATCCTCTGTCACAGTTACGGTTAATGATTTCTTCCGTGAGAGCGCCGGGTTCATCTTCTTTAAACCATCTTTGAGCTGTGCTATAGGGAAGAACAAACTGCCCATAGGCCTCTTGTAACGTTGCATACACCTCAATTGAAGCTTTGTTCATACTAAAGCACAATTTGAGTTGAAAATTCGTTTCATGTCACCTTCATTTTGTTGTAGGCGGAACTGAACATTTCTCAACTTGCACACCTATCAAAGGCGGAAACCGGAAGTAACAACAATGAGACAATACTAAGTGTACATTATGCGTTAAGCTAACAAAACATTGCAAAGTTAATTTTTAGCCCGCGAAATTATGCATGTAAAAATTATGCATATTCTTTATTCAACAGCCCTCATATAATTTTTGCCGATAGGCTAACCGCATGTTTTTATGCCGATGTTGCATATCGGTCCCACTACAGCAAAGCATAAAAATAAGGCGAAAATAAAACCTTCCCATTATATTCTGATAGTTCGCTAACTTAATTTCTGCACACCTGATCTTTTCTGACGGCCACTAATAAAAAAAGCAATTTTATTTTTAATCCGAGCTCAAATGATAAGAATGATAGTTTGACTCTCTGTATGAGCCAAGTATTACAAACCATAACTGATTTTTTTAAAAAAGAAGATACCGGAAAAAAAAAAAAGCTTTGAAAGTGTATGCTAATCAACAAGGGGCATCAAAGGTGTTAAAAATAGAACATATAAACAATTGTTAGGTTTTTCATGTTATTGATGCGCATATTTCCTTCCCATCTCCAAAAGTATTATTATTCTGATTTATCAGCGTATCTCATTGCTTTAAACTGACCATTAAAAAGAGGGATTTTGTTAAAAGCTTCCACTTTTGTACTAATATGGCTTTACCAGCCGTTGATTATAGTTCATAATAACCTGGAGTTTCATTGCTAAATGAGAACGTGGTTGACAGGCATGAAAGTTGTCAAAGAATGCGAAAAAGTTCTTCATAAAAGAGAAATAAGAACGAAGTTAGCCGCAGAGGAAAAAGGAATGTATCTCATTACTTTTGCTTCTTAAACAAAACAGAACAGGACAAACGACTGTTCTTCCAAGAGCATTTAACTTTTTGCTCTGTTGTTGTTTATAATTATCCTGTTCGCGTACGTAAGAATGTTAATGGGTTTTGTAAAGTATCCAAGGGAGGAGACCCGGAAACCGGACATGTGATGAGAATTGCTCCAGAACATCTCATACTCCACGAAAAGAAATCACGAGGAAAGTTCTGGACAGCTGCCCGACTGTAAAAATGACAGACACACATAATGATGTTTTAAACCAGACAGCTCTAAGCCAAGAGGCTCAGTGAATGATCCCAAGCTATAATTAACTGAACCTTGTGACTGGGGACATTTTGCAATAACACCGAGACACATGGTGACAGAATTACACTCATAACAATAGCGTTCTTGCTGGCAAGTTGGCAATTCGTCTTGAATTTCGCCAAGACATGTTAGGGAAGTTTTTCAACGAAAGTCATTGTTGATGCCTACATTTCCCTCTGTTTAGTTTGATAGGTAAATTAGGCTTCATTTCGCACCAGAAGGAGAGATTTTAATTGGTATGAGCCCTAAGCACGATTTTTAAATCAGTGAGCGCATGAAATAACTTGACACAAAGAGAATTCGTTTATTTTAAGATGTTTAAAGCCGTCGAACTTCGCCGCGATCGCTAGGCAAGCTCAGAGCATGACCGTGCTGCATGTTGCATATAACAAACTTCGGTAGGCGGCGTTGCTGTTCGAACGAATCGATGACGAAACGGCGTCCGTGACCTTAGTCAGTTGAAAATAGAAATGGTTCGTCAACAAGAAAAATGTGCACATGATTTCGTGGGCGAACCTTCATCATGTGGCGCATTGGAATAAAACATCTTGAAAACTTGGCTTCCTGTTTCCTTGAGAAAGACATAACTGGGTACACTTGCGATGTTCTGATAAGAAACACGGTTAATTAATAACACTTTGAATCTGTTACACTTTCACGAAACATGTGCATAATAAATTGACAACTGAGCTGTAATATATATTGCATAGTTAAAATTATTTTCGACAATAGTTTTGATTTGTTAGTCATGTTTACATTGTTCATAGTTATATATTCGTCTGAGAAGGCAAATGACTGTATCTATTGTAATGTGTGGACTTCGGTTACTGTCTGAAGGTTATAATTTGGACCTGTTTGTTATTTATACTTCATTTAAAGTCTCCCGCTTTTGTTTTGCTTGTAAAAAACGTTTCGTAGCCCCTGGGTTGAGAGAACGTATGTACTAGATCTCAGTATATTTACGATTATTAACAAAAGCAGCTCTTAACTGTAGAAACGAATTGCACATCATAAAAATATTTCCACAGTGTTGAATTAACTAAGTCATTGAGTGTTTTTTTCATAACAATGTTCTTACTTACGTGATTATGACATTTTCTGATGAAAAGAATCTTGTAATATCTTAAAGGAGGGGTGTTTATAATGCAAAACAAATTGTCTGCAGCATTACAAATGACTAACAGTAACAAAGTACACAATTATCTGCTTTTCAGGTTGTATGCATATTTCATCTTTACGAAATATTTTACGCTGTCTGCATTATTGTATAGCGCTGCTTAGAGCCAGTCACTACATTCGTGTGAAATTAATAATTAAGAACTAATTAAAGCACAGTAAAAGTCAATTTCCTGCTCATTTTAAGTTTTTTTTTTTTTAAATATGAAGAATTAGAGATATTTTTATTTGTTCTTAGTGTGCCGTCTAGTACTTCGTTTAGGGACAGTCAGTAATTGTCAGGCCTGTATGATCCTAGAGCACGTGCACAAAAGTTGTGTGTTGTAAGCAAGAGATAGGCTACACCAGAGGGGGTAAACAAACGTTTAAATTCGTGTCTTGCAGTTACTTGCTCGAATAGCAAAACCCGTGAACCAAACATAATTTGAAATCAAATTTAATCAATGTAACCATCTTTTCCTCATTAAGTGGAAAGGTCAGGGCGGTATTAATGCTTGACAAAACACCAGTAATGAATATCTGCCGGCTTCCTGTTTTGCATATGAGGGGTTGCGCAATGACCTTGACGTCACAACTGTGCAGCTGCAGTTGACGTCATACCCTAGCGGTGACGTCATATAGAGGAGGGGTATATCGGTGACGTCACATCAGTGGCGGCACTGTGGGAGTTGCGGGGTGCTTCAGTTCCCGCGACCTTGACCCCGTCAAGTTGGTACAACAGCAAAGAAATAAATTGTTGCTGGCCAAAAACTGTTCCCGTGGGGCATTTTGTTTTGGATTAAAGTACAGGTGTTGAAAACGTTTTGAAATAAAACTACGGAAAAAAGACAAAAAGTTAAAACCTTTATTTTACCAGTTATGTTGAGTTTTGTGGTCTTCTTTATTTTGTGTTAATTGGAATTCATATTTAATTCGCTAAAGTAACACATTAATTGTATAATTGCGGTATCAAACAATGCATGGGAACGAAATCCCGTCCAGTGTATCTAAACGTCACAGAGCATCTTCTAAAGATGACATAATGAACATTTCTTTTGCAAACATCTACTGATTTAATTTGGTCAATGTGAATATACTTTTTCACTTTCTAATATGAAATGTATACATGGACCCGGTTTTTCTCCCTTGTATAGAAGCATTTTATTTACTATACACAGCTGGTTTATATAGAAGGAAAGTCTTCATTTGAACTTTTGAAGAAAGAAAGAAAAACAAAGCTATACTATTCTATTATCACGAGAAAGATGTTTTATTGATTCGCCGCATTCCGACAAGCAGGTGTGTTCAGTCTGTGAGACACATGCTGTCTTAAACGCGTGGGATATCGCTGAGCTACCGAGGTCGTCTCTTCCTCTTGTGGGAGTACAATGGTGACCTTGAACAAATGGGAATGGTTGCCCCGGGGGTCTAGCAAAAAAGTGGAGGCGGCTTAGCATCTGCTCTCGCCTTCGCCACACTGCTCGACAACACCTAGACGTTCTGCTGTCGAAAGTTGTAGAGGTTCTGCACCCATGTGCAGAAACACACATGGCGTTCACCGTAACCCAAGTCCCACATGTCAAATATGCCAAGTACGGAAAGGAAATTTTCTATTGACCACGTTGAGAGCAATAAATTATACTATCATTAAAGAGCTAAGTTTAGAAAACTATTTTTAATGTAAAGTACAGTGAGCAGGATATCAAAAACTAGCCACTGTGCCCCGTGGGAAGTCTGACTTATTGATGTTCGGTAACCCTGAGGAAGGAAAAGGTCACATCAGCTGTGAAATTGACTGTGCATGTTTTAATTTCACCCCGGGGCTTTAGTGGGTTCAACATAACTAACCTTCGGTTCCTTCCATCCCAAATGCGTTCTTTACATGAGGTGGCTGCTCGGAAGTTTAAAAAAGTAACAAATTGAAAGTTAATTAAAATGGTGCACCGTAAATAAAAACTGTAATAGATAACTGCCCCTCACATGTTCATATGAACTTATTAAAATGAGAAATGTTTGTCTCTCGTGAGTATTTGCACAACGTTGCCGATGCATCGCACATTTTTCCATCTCACATGCTGGGTAGCCAGGTGATTTCTGATCAATGTTGCCAAATATTAAATAAATAATTGAAAATATGCAATATCGTGGAAGAACACACAAATTATATTTCTGGAAATTTAATCATAGGTTATAAATTCACCCATAAGTAATAATTGTTTTCCTAGTACTGGAAGTCTTATATTTTGAGGAATAATATAAAGAAAGCTGAAATAAAATTGATGTGTTACTACCCTCTTATTCCCTCAATTTTAATTTAACCGAGTTTCGTAATGTCTACGACCCTTCTTGAGTGTTACTATACTCACGCTCTTTGGTTCATTTTCTACACTTCTTACATACTTTACAATTTTTATTTCTCCGCTGATACTACATCTGAAAAGTGTCTCGCGTCTATTAAATTCGACCAGAGCTGTTCTGTACACCACGAAGGTTTTCGCCAACCTTTTCAAGAATGAAACTTGCGTAAGCCAGCGGTCACATTGAAGCGTTTTAATTGGTTCGCAGGAACCCAAAAAACTTCAAAATTTAACCTCTAGATTAGGTTGACGTTTTATAGGAACCCTGTAATAATATTAGATGATTCCGATAGCAGAACTCAGGTTTACGACGCATTAATTAAACTGCTCGTTGTTGGCAACAACAGTGAGGTCTCCGTCTTTCCCGCCATCGTCACGCTTTTTTCCTTCTTGCTGCCGAATTTGCTATAAGTTCAATCGCTTTTTCGGTGCCTTAATGGCGTCCAGCCTGGTGACTTCTGCTACTATTTTATGTAACCTTTGCAACGTTTTTCTACCATCCGCTAATTTTTTTAATACAAGGCGAATACAAACATTTATCTTTAGCCCATAGCCTCTTCCCCCATACTGTGTTGTATTTCTTGTTCTTCTCATCTGCTCTCTATCTCTTTAAGAACGGTTAACTGTGTTACAGCAAACAAACAAATGGAAATTTCAACAATACGCTAAATACCGAACGATTTTTATGTCGGAATATGAACGTTTCATCATTTATTTATATTTTATTTGTTCATTGTATTAACTTAATTTATGAAGTGCCACAACCTTTTTGTTTATCTTAACATTGTTGCAGCGACCAACGAGAGTGCAGGTGGAGGGAACAGCATATGCCTGTCAGAGCTAACTTTTATGTAAACATTAATATTACCATCTACTGAAATATGCAATATGTCTAAATCTCCAAGGACGTTTCATAGGTTCACCAGGCAGTTATATCCCAAGCTCTTTAGTTACGAGGTTATTAATTTTGAGCCTGTTTTTCAGAGGAATCAGATAACTTTAAATGCGTCAGAAAAGTAGTCAGTACACATGGACATGTAAAGTATTTACAATAAGTTGTTTTACCAATACCGCGTAATATGTGGACACGTCCATCGTAGGGCGATGGTTTGATGCACCATGCAGACAATAGATGGCGGTTGAAAGCGTTTGTTGTCAAGTAGAGAAAGTGAAGATGACTGCATGGTTTTTGTGGAAGGAAGGCATCATAAACGTTTAACTGCGGTATGTGGTCAAGAAGATAACTGGGTCAATGTGTTCGGCAATGGCAGGGTCTCCCGTCTGTGGATTATGAGTGATGAACTGGAATATCAGACAGGCCTCCACCGCGCATCCCTGCACGTCGATTTGAATATGAAAAAGGTGTGCACCTTGGGAGTTGATACAAGTAAGCCACTGCAAATGCATAACGAGGATCCATTCTTTTGCAGAAGCTGGTGACTTCCTCACACCAGAGAAGAATGCAAGGAGTTGCCGGCCCTAGAAATTTGTAGGCAAGCAGATGATCGCCGTTCTTTTGAGACACTTTAGGTATACTGCTAATGGACTGCACCCGGATCTCGCTTCTTCAACAACATCTGCGAGGTAAAACAGAGTAGCACTCCCAAACAATGCTGCCGCGACGCCATACAAGAGATGATGGAAAAGACACCAGAATACACGTTACTGACAATTTCAAACAAAAGTAGCACTGGCTTCTTCCTTGCACTTTTCTTAATTTTGAAATAGAAATACACAATTACATTTAAACACAATTAAGGTGTTACCTTTTACTTTAATCCAATGGAACTGCTAAAGACTTATCAATGTCGAATGCAGAACTTGTAAATATACAATAATTGCTTCTAAAATTTTGTCACCCCTATTTCCTCAATAGTCATCGTCTTGCACGTTTTAGCAAGATTGCCAACCCCTCTGCTACATTGTCTATTTGCGCCTCTTTCAGTCTTAAACGTGTTATTTCTATTTGCAACCTCCTGTTTATCTCTGCCCAATCAAGTTATATCCTGAGTCAAGGAGTAAAGTTAATTTCGCAATAAAATGTCAGAATAATTTAGCAGAGAATTCTACTACACATAAATAACGGTCATCTATATCCTTCTACTGAAGGAACAAGCGCGCGCGGCATCTTGGGAAATGTGACGTCAGAGACCATAACAAGATGGCAGTACCCTTGGAAACAGAACAATTATTAGTTTTTAGATAGTGAGGACGAGAAACCAACAGATATTCATTGAAGAATGAAGATGCAATATGGAGATTCCTGTCTGTCACTTCAGCAGGTCAGAGAGTGTCAACTGTGAATGATGCGGCTCGCTCTGGTCGACCGCTTACTGCGATTACGTCAGACAGTAGAACAAGCGACACGAGACAATGGATGAGGTAATTCGTGGCTATCTGCAGTACCGCAAGTCCCCGCTAGGTGGGTACCAAAACAACTCACTCCTGAAATATGAAAGCTGGGTTCATTACTTCTAGCCAGAGGCACAGCATTCATATTCCCTAAAACCAAAAAGTTTCCGTACAGCTGTGTCAGGCAGTAAAGCGGTGCTGACGCTCTTCTGGGACTCTCTTCGTTTTGAGTGTATACAACATCCTGCTTACTCACCGAACCTGGCACCTTCTGATTATCATGTCATTAGACCACTCAGGAAAGTCCCGCACTTTCGACGAGGTGAAAGATGCGGTAAATGGGTCAGTTACAAGCGTTTTTCTCATTGAGTTCAGGCATTAGAAACAATGGAAAACCTGCATTGGATGTAGTGCAGACTACGTAGAAGTGTTTTCAATATCTTTTATAAATAAATAAACTTTTTGATTTAGCCCCGTATGAACATCAACAAGGAAATAAATGTATTACCTCATTTGCAAGAAACTGCCGCCGTGATCCGCAAATTCAGAGGTTCCGGTTGGAGTTCCATAAGGTCGATTTCTTTCCAGGGAAGGTTTTTTTCCTTACCTCGAAAAAGTGAATGCCAGGTAACTTACAGGGTTGCTGAATTCGCTCATAGTAACGAAGAAATGGATGTTTGTTGAAAAGACTGCGTTGGGGAATAAATAAATAAACGAAAAGATCAAACTCATACGTTTGGATTGTTTTTTAAAAGACAATATCTGTAATGATTCAGTTTTAATTTCCGTACGTATACATTTTTGTGTTAGCCAGTTTTAATTTTAATTGCTAGACGTTTTAGGAATTTTGTTTAAAATAACTGATATCGAGCATTATTATTATTATTATTATTATTATTATTATTATTATTATTATTATTATTATTATTATTATTATTATTATGTTTTCCTCTTCCAAATAATTTACAAATCTATTTAAAAAATTAACCCTTAAATGTTGTAGCTGTCATTTCCTCGTGGTAATAGAAAGCCTCCCCCCCTAACATTCATTTGCTGTCTGTTATGAAGTTTGTTTTCGCGGACCCCTACATGACACACGACTAGCTTTTACCACAGCATTAGCACCAAAAGTTCTATGGAATACTTCCAGACTGACTGTGTGTGTGCTTTCCTCCTAAATCTCTTCAAATATATTCATCTTGTCATCTAAATTCTAATTGACTGCATTATGCACACCTTGCTGCCAAAGTCACTTTTGCGTCTATCGTTCATCTTTCTGTACGTGAAAACCCCTTTACAATATTCTGTAAGAGGATAAAATATGACTTTTGTAGGAAATTTGTTTTTTTAAACCCTGAATAATTTGTTGTTGAAAATTCACCTATGCTATAGAAATATAAAATAATCCATCGTGTAACATCCTTTTCAAAGTAGGGGGTCCGTCGATGACAGAAAATTAGAACAGGACTCGTCTTCTTGGCTCACAGCAAATTCCTGACACAATAGCTTTTGAAGTGAGAGACTGGCCTTTTTAAAGACAAGTATTTCTGTCACATTCTCTTAGGAACATTTAAATAAATACTTGGAGCCTGCCTCTGCAGCACATGTTTACTTTCTTTTGTACCACAAATACGGGGTGTATTTGATTTATTTAAGGCATTTTTAGGCTTACTAAAACACTCGCATTAAAATTCGTACGTTCTGAGAGCTGCATGCTGAATAACAACGACCACGTTATTCGCTTAAGCTGAATCAACACACCCGAAATTTGTCTAATAGAACGTGTTTAGTATACAATGTGGATTGCTCTTGTATGTCTTAATTATGGCAGTGCAGCGCATAATAATATATTTGCATTTTCTAAATAGCAACAATTAAAGGAGGAGTAGATAAAGAACATACACCGTGCAAATTTTAAAGTTAATGATGAAACTGTAGTATATATTAAACATTTCATACCGAAATTTGTGGTTAGGGACGACATTTTCCTCGTACAGTTTTTGCTATTCTACGATTTTATGTGATAGTGAATTTATCAACGAAAGGAAATATACGGAAGAACATATGAAGCGAGATTTAGAGCGAGATGAAGAGAGTTTTAATGAATGGTGTGAGCAGGATGTTATAACATATTTCGACTCTTTTGCAAGTGAGGTTAAGACTGAACATATACACCCATTTATAGCTGTTGTTAAGAAAGATTATGTTCTTTTCATTAAAATAGACGATGATAAATATGACGCTATCCCTTCTATGTCCATTAGTTTAAAGTATTCGTAATTTGGAAGTAATAAATGTAGGGTTTTAGTATCAAAAAGCCAGAATGAAAACTACTGAGGCTAAAAAGGTCCAGTTTCGACATGCATGTGTTTGCCTAATGGAGTATGTAAGTCTTCTACTGCAGCCCAGTTGCAACTTTGCATAAACTTCTCTCACTTTAGAACATATCAAATGATTGCAAAATGGAGAATCCCATAAATGTCACGGAAATCTACATTTTGGTTCAGAAGGTCATAAATCACTCTAACTTTTACAGGTGATAACTACTGATAGGTTGACTAGAAATTCTCTATATCTATGTCCGGGATGAGGACAATTTTTTTAAAAATCAAGAATTGTCCTGCTTTTCGGAACTTGTATGCCTGCCATTTTTAATTCATCTTTTTTGACGCTTTTATGCTTCATATTGACTGAATTATATTGGCATTTTTCAAATAAATGATGCGTTCAAGATTCACTGTTTGTCCGTCATTTTATGCACATGCAATAATGCCCCAGAATGGCGCCATGGAAAACCGAAGCTACAAACAGTGGTACCACATCAATAGCTTCAATATAAATGCAATATCAATTAAGATAGCACGTTGACAATACAAAAAGTTTTAGTTTTGTTGATACAGACTATAAAACAGGTAGCAATTTACGTAAATATAAAAATTGTTGTAGCTAAACGCAGTCCCAAACAAATCATATTTAGCAAACCTGTTCGCGCATCCTTTTGAGTTGCCAAGGTAGCGGGGCAGCCAATCAACGACACATTTCTCCCAGTCCTAGATGCTGCCCACTGCCCGATTCTAAGTTTAGACTCCACCTGCTATCTCGGAGCATAAAGCAAGCGTCTACCCGTTTCCATGGTAACCGCTATGAAACAGTCTGCAAGTTCAGTCAAATTCTTTCTAACGGATTTTTTTTTTTTATTTTGAATAGTGTTTAACGCCCGTTTTTACTACTGAAGCACCACAGGCGGTGGACACTGGTGATGCAGGAGACGATGAGATTGGGAAAGGATTTTTTTAAAGAAGGAAGCGTTCCAGCCCTAAGTTTAGGGTACCTCCCCGGCATTTTCCATTTATGAGGTCCTGCGGAAAACCTGGAAAAACCCCCAGTCAGGGAGGACGGTCCTAGCGGCAATCCAACCCCAGACCTCCCACTCACGACTCTGCGCTTTAACGACCTCGGCCACCCGTGGCGGTCTCTAACGGGATGGAGCTCCACTGGGAAGCACAGACCTCTGTGGATTCCCCTGGTCACGAGAGAGATTTCACCTAAACATGTACTAGAGGATATAGGTGTATGTTAGCACTTAGAAATACTTTAAATTTGAGTTAAAAACGGAAAATCATGAAATTAATAATGGGTAAAAGATTGATGCAGACACACTGTACGCACTACTGTTTTGAAATTTAATTAAAAACAAACTTATTTGTTAGGTTAAGAAAGAAACACAACCACTAACACGGAGCTGATACAATCAACTGTCTGATTTGACGTCACAGCTTAACGTGGGTAACTTGGAAACGCAATAGTGCTACTTAACTCTCCATGTCTTAACAGTTCTAGGGTTACCAGATTTGTTTGACTATATTACGACACTTGCTTGAAAATGTAACCCGTCATACATATAGGTAGGTAATGGGTGAGTTTTTCTTACGCGTAAACTTCGGTTCAAGCTGGTACCGCGGTGAACAGGAATCAGAAAGTTCGCAGCTATGATTGTCACTACTAACACTCCAACACTTTACATTTACTCACCATTATCAAGCAAGAAGATGCTGGAACTGCCTCCCTTCATTTGTGACATCGACTTATGAAATTAACCATTACCCTCTAAGAAATGAAAGAAAATTCTTCACGAATATTATTTTTCAGTTCATCTAGTGTGTGTGTGTGGATTTATCTTGTTCACTTTTTCCTTTAACCCCTCCCAAAGATAAAATCGCAGGACTTAATCCGGAGATTGAGGGAACTGTATGTTGTTAGTGATCACTATAGCCAGGATTCTTAGGTTTTGAACTATTTTGTTCCTTGCTAGCTAACTGTGATGTATTAACATAATTATCCGTTTCTTTATCATAGTTGAAAGCATTTAATTTTGCAATACCATTATTGTCATGTGTTAATAGCAATGTCGAAATTAAATTATTATAAGAATCTAACTTAATTCAGTTTCGTTATACCATTGTTATTAGTCACGTTCAACGCTGTTTTTCTAAAATGACTCTCGAACAGATGTCTTCTGTTTCTTTAATGTCGGGCGCAGAAAATTGTCGTATGTAACTATTATTTAGAAGCAAACTGGACACACTATTAAGAAGCTTGCACTTCCAGCTTATTAGCAGGCAAGACGCTAAAAGGAAAGATTTCTAAAGTTGGTTGCTTAAATCGGCAACGATCCCAATTTTATAATTGTATTATGCCAGGTGTGTCAGAAACAAGGGAGCTGTGACCAAAAATCGAATTTTCTGTAGCATAAAGAGTCTGTAGGGCATGTCAACAGCATTGAGAGGAAACGGAAGGTTCAGTTTCAACCACTAATTTAGTTTTTTTTTCTGGTTCTTCGAAAGGCAATTTTGAACCGCATATATGTGAGACGCTAATATCAACAAATGTGTCACTGCATCTGGTACATAACCCAGTGTTCAATAACTTTCTTCGAGACATCGGTGGCTGGAAGATACCAGACGAATGGGGAAACTATACGAGCAAAAGATTGATTTCATCAGAACAGAAGTACTGGCTTTCAGCACACGAGAACACGAATAGTTGAGGTCGTGGTGGGTAAGTTAGACCCCACCTCATATTAACAAGATGCAGACACAGCACCATCGAAGAGCTTTATGCAACCTATGCCCATCGGAAAACATTGATGAGAAATTTCTTCTGATTGTGACCCACATTATCAAGGCGGGAGAAAAATTGAACCTTTCCTACCCTAACCTGTCTTGCTCACGGCTTACACCGATTGGCTGAAGGGGTTAGGAACAATTTCCCAGGAGTGAACAACATTATTTCATCCATGAAGAAGACCTTTCTGAGAGCTTACAGTCACATTTAGATTTTCATGAAATACTACCACAAACACATGAGACATCACCCGTTTTACGTAAACGAAGCAACCTGCACAGCATCCGCTTCACTTGCCTTTATTAGGTCATCTTCAATGCTTGGAATGCGCATCTTTACCGTAAAAGATACAGTGGACATCATTGACAAACAAAGAAATACCACGTTCAGTGTGTAAGCCTGTTCTTTGAAGAACACCCAGGGTGTGCAACAATGAAAAATGTATCTGCTGTTCTTCAAGGGGAACAAATGTCAGACGAGGCAGCACTGGCTTCATTGAAATTTGCACCTATGATTTCATGCTGTGTCGAGAGAACTTTTTCTTACTGTAAAAGACAACAACAGAAAACGTAGCAATGCATTTCATAATGCCGTGCAACAGTAGCCTAAATAATGGGGGGGGGGGTTCTAAATGAGTTTACATTTTCTAGTTCAGTTTAGCGCTTCACAACTTAACTTTTAAAATAAATAAACTGTTTAAAAATCCATTGCTTTACATTTTTTTTTAAAAATTCAGTCCGTATCATTATAAAGGCTTGGAAATTTTGAGTAAGTTTAGTGGCTATAACTTTAAAAAATGTAGTGCGCTGACATTATAAATGCTTGGATATTTTAAGTGTTCATATAGTTTTGTGTTTCAGAAAAATGTAAAATACAAGTAAAATTAAATTAAAATGAATTCATCGTATCATATATTTGTTTTAATGTTTTTATTTTACTTTAACTAAGAGAAACTTGAAAAAATTACCCTAAAAGTGTTAAAAAAACTAAAATAAACTAGTTTAACATGTTAAAAAACTAAACAGAACCATTTTAACACATTGAAAAAACGAATTCAGGGTTTATAATAACCTAAAAATCTGGGCACTATTGTGGAATATTTCATGAATTGCATGCAACGAGACATTCTTAGTATGTGCCGTTGCAGAGTTCGGTTGGAACTTAACGTTCCTCACGGTTAATTCACGGAAAAGGGTTGAAGAATACACATACCTAATACTATTAATTGTTTCTTTAAAAAAAAAAGGTCTATTGTTCTCTCCGCTAAAGGCGAACCACACGCCTATCTTTTGATCATGCAGGTGTTCCTCGCGAAGCAAGTCAGGTTTTTTAGAACTCCACTATTGGTTGTTTTGTAAATTAATATACCCAAAGAGGTGGAACCAAAATTCGAGCGTGAAGAAAATTAGATTTGGGTGAATTTCTCCGCTATGCACACTATTTAGAATCCATTTACAAAAACTACAACTGGATGCAGGGTCACCCGGTTTAAGCTCTTGCACTACATAGGGATTTACCCTCAGTAGCTTTGTAACCGTTCGAACAGGGAAATTAGAAATTCCACGTGCTGATAAAGATGAAGTGATTTTTTTTTAGAGGAACGTTCTAGAACATGTTCATTATTTTATAATATTTATTCTGTGAGTACTGTACGTGGCTGTGCACGACTTTTTAAATAAATAATGCTTCCCGTTTCTTGAAATCTTTTACCATTCTGTAAAGCGAATTTCTACTTGGAAGTTGAACACCAGCGAGGCACGTAATACTCTTTGCGGAATAGAATACCTGAATTGAGCCATATCAACGTAGTTAATACGCCGCCTGATGAATACTTAACACACTGTACGTTCCTAGAGTTAAACTCGTACCGACATCCCCTGCGACTCCTCGGCCAGCTGCACATGGCGCGATCCCGCAAAGGATAAACCACCCGCTATTATGTAATTCAGATAAAAACAGAATAAAGATAAAGACAGTAATGGCTTTAATGACAACTAACTGACAAAAATGGACGTGTTTGTTTTGAACCTCAAAATTCCATGTTATGGAGCAATGTATGGAACTAAACTTTCAAGCTACTCTTTTGGTAATGTAATAAAATTTAAGTATGGTCATATACTACTAGCACCTTGAGTTTGTTTCTGTTATCACAGGGAGAATATTTTTAGGAAAATTCGGGTAATTTAACTACACAGTATTGGCAACCCTCCACTGGAACATCAGATTTTTTTAAAAAAGTGTTTAACGCCGTCTTCTATTGTTGGGGCATCAACAATGATGATGCACGATATGAAATAATAAATTGGGAAAATAAAAAGAAATAATAAATATAAATAAGGAAACGATCCAGGCCTAAGTTTAGCATATCTCCCAACATTTGCCATTGAGGGAAACCTGGAAAAACCTCAATCAGGAATGGGAATCGAACTGAAGACCTACTGCTAACAATTCCTAGCCTTAACCATCTCAGTCAGTATGTGCATTCAAGTTGGTGCTGGTGAGGAAGAGAGGGAAGGAAAAGAAATTGGAATATTTATTTCTTGTTCATTAAACGTTTCACTCAATACTCAGCATTTTCTTACATTTTTTGTTATTGTTTCGTTTTTTAATATCTTTCTCTTTCGACAACAAAAAGGAAGATATTGAAGAAGAACAGGACAAGGATTGTATTGTTCTGTCTTTTGTTGCAGTATCACCTCAATTTGCTGTTTGTTTTTGCCTCGCCGGTGACGTCACATTGTAAATGTAAACACAGCACGTGCTTCCTGCCTCGTAAGCGACAGAAATAGCATGTGCCTTATGAGGAAGACACACCCTCTTCCCACGCACTCTGAATTTGCCGTAAATTGCTTCCCATTGCTCGAGATCAACAGCAGAATTCCTTAGGAGTGCGTTGTTACGTCACTCTTGACGTCACACTTGGAGGGGAGTGATTTGCCAAGTGTCTTCGCTAGATGGCAGGCAGGTCGGTTGTCGTTGAAATGTCGCTCGATAGATGGCATGTCATGTAGAATGTTTAACAAACCATCACTGACGGTAGACGTCATATATAAGATAGAACAAAATATTTCACCTTAATCCGACACGATGTTCAAGCCTACAGCTTAACGAACGTTTTATTGTCACTTTTTAGTCCTTTTCATGATTTAGGACTTGATTGGAACATTTATTAGAAATATTACTGATTATAAGAAGAGCATGAAAATGACGTGGAGATTTCCAATTTCGTTATGAATATTTCATGTGCATCACTATGAATTTGTGAAGAGTCACGCTGGTGAAATCACCGCCGCAATTATCCCAGTATGTTGAAAGAAAAACTTCATCTCACCGAATTTTCTTTCGTTCTCAATAATTCACGTGTCTCATTGTGGGCATTGCGTTTTCTTTCCTCCCCCATCCCGTGGCATTTCGGTAGCCAATCAGAAGATAAATAATTGATTTCATCAGGAAATGGCCGCCGATATATGTTGAATTATTGCAGAGAATCGTGCCACATGATTGACGTCGGTAATTTTCCTTTCAGTTGGTTGTCTTTACATTAGATATTCACGGAGCGTGCGATGTCTGACAACTTGCTGAAAAATGTATCACCTCTTTTAGAAGCGAATTTACTAGCAATTATGTTTGTGCGAGTCGACTTTTCGGAGTTCTGTTGATGATGACGCAATGGAGAGGAAAGATTGCAACTATGTGATGTACAAAAGACGAGTTTCATTTTTGTAAACATAATCCTCTTAAAGTTTTGAAACGTTTCTCCCAGCAGTCGCTTTGTTGTACTCTACAAAGGAAGTTTGTTGACTTTAAGCAACGTTTCCTGCTTATAATCCTCCCATAATTCTTTGCGACATTGTCGCAAGATCTTGTAAGCTGTTCAATCTTTCGTAAATATATTTTCTTTTGAAGATATAAGAAGAGTTTACGGAGTCGTATGTTTAATGTTTATTTCACACTTTACTAACAGCTACTGAAGCTAAAATCCGGTTTAAGCATATTTCAAAACGTAAGGGTTGTTTCCCTGAACGGCTTATTATAAAGGCTGGATGGAATAACGTTATTTTGTAGTAAATGCAGATCAGCAGTCCAAAACGTAAAGTATATTTCACATGACGAAATTTCTACATATATGGCGCAATTCAGGTTTGGTTGTGATTTGCCATTAGGCTCCCGGATTCTTTTGTATAAACAAACGCAGCAAAACATGTGAATCCTGTGAAACTAAAAATGTTTAAATTGCAGTTTTGTTGATCCAGACACATTTGTTTTTAATTTACGCTTATTAAAAGAAACTTCCTTATATGTACACCACTCACCCAAAGTTTATAAAGCTATAAAAACTTGAGAGTGGACATTATTACAGTATTAGTGCAGATTATATTATTATTATTATTATTATTATTATTATTATTATTATTATTACTACTACTACTACTACTACTACTACTACTACTACTACTACTACTACTACTACTACTACTACTACTACTACTACCACACTTCCAAGTTTGTGGTCGCAAGTTTCAAGCGGTAAACTGAGAGGAATGTAACAAATTTCCATATTGTTGTGTTCGCGTGCTTGTCTTTCGTTTTCACCGCTAGGGCGGCTCTGCGAAACTTGACGTTACAGAATGCAAGCACAGATTACTAAGTCTCGAACGTCGGCGGAGGAAGCCGAAATCCCCAATCCCAAACGGAAATTCTTTTCGCGAAAGAGTTGAGATGCAAACAGTTACACGAGACAAGTGTTGTCACCCACGCGGTAGAACGACAAGACAGATTGCAACCACCCTTACAAATTGCATTAGAAATCAATTGTATGTTGCAAGATTTTATTGTGCTTTCCAAATATTTTAATATTTCCACTAAATTATTGTGTTGCTTATTTTTCAAACATTTTATGCTAAAGCATTTGTGCATAGTGATTTTACTTATGCCGAAGATAACAAATATTAAAATTAGGTTATGTCGTTATTAAATCTCAAAATACAGAAAAATAACCGTATATCGTCTGAGATTTGCTTGCATTTTAAATTTATTTATTGCAAATAATATAAAATTATCTAAGTTAAGAACATGTTTCAATCTTTGGACCCGCAAAAAAGTTTCAAATCTTAAATGCAGCAAATTATTTAAAATGCATTAGTCGCCCAATTATTTAACTTACATTGTAGCGTTGAAGATGTCCAGATGCCCTAAGGCAAAGAAAAGACACATTAATATCTTTGCTCTAAATAGCATTAGGGAACGGTATACTGTTAGATTGGAACTTTCTATTGCAAGAAATCAAACTTTAAACAGGAAATAGATTTGATGTATTCTGACTAGCAAGAAGTATTTAATTAGCAACACTCCATTTTATGATGCCTTTTAAATGTAAAATGAAGCAGATTGTCAAACTGACATTCAGATTCACCAAGATTGTGGTCCAAAATCCCCTTTCCCATCTCTTCTTTGACTTAATAAGCAAATGTGTTTAAGCTTATCCATTTTGAAATGAATGAATAACGTAAGAAATGTGTAGCAGCCTTTACCCTTGGTGTGGAGCTTTTGCAGTATCCTACATGAGCCAATAATGAATAAGCATGTGCTTTCATAGTTTTCCTTGAGTTACATAGTCCACGATCATCCTTTTCCAAGAATCGTGCTTTAGTTTTAGCATGCAAACAACATTCCTGATATTGAATATAGCAGTACAATAAGAACATATTAAATGTTGTATATGTGTGTCCCTGTTTACTAAATTTATTTGTATTCATTTGAATTACATAGAGTAAATAAAAATCCACACTCACTGAAATGATATTTCATGTTTATGCTTATGAATACATAGCAATTTGTGGGCGAAAACTGAATAGAATTATTTTAACTTTATTAACATTTAATATAAAAAGGGTAGTCTACCATCTATGTAAGTATGCTGATGATATGCTTAAAACAATTCTAAACATCAGTATCCTAGGAAAATAAAAATTCATTAAGTTTTTTTATGATGAATCTTTTTCCCAAGTGGATAGCTCCATTGAGTTATGAATTTATTTCAGTAGATTAACTTCTGGTTTAATTTCATTGAGCTGCTACCGCCGATTTATCAACCTGCTTAAAGCGAATATTCCTAAAGTGTTCTTTTCTGCAAATTTCTCTTCATTTTTTAATGTATCTGTGGTTACAATCTGCACTTTGATTTCTGTTCTGCTACATGGTGTCTTTTACTGTGCAACCTAATAAATTCTTGAAATTACATTTGTTCTTTGGGGCTAACATTATGCCATGTTCTTTGAATATCTTCTTAAATTTCTTGTGTTAAGTTGGATGGCATTTGAAACTTTTGAATTTGTATCTTTCCGTGGTGTTATTCAATGTAGAAACCCTCTTATCGATTTTTGTTTTTTAAATTTATTGATAATTTTTATTATGTGTCTGTTGAAGCTTAGTGTAGAATATACTACCATTCCATTGTCTACAGTTACGTAAGTACAATTTATTTAATTATTACTTTTATATTCAAATGATTAATAAAATTCTTAAATCTACAGTACTAATGGAGAAAGATTGAAAAATTAACACATGTGAATTGAGCTGATGTTTTCTTTGGCATGAAACAGGAAATTTGCATCTATCGAACTGAACTTAGTTTGTGATGATGTCGTAGTTCTGCATTAGAGCTTGTACATGGATAGATATTGAAACCAAAGGCATATCTGTTTGCCTTGGAAAAATTGGGTGTAAATTTGATTATATAGATATTAGGTGAGAAGTAGACAATACATTTTTGTTAATTAAATAGAAAAGCTTGGGTTCTCTGGAATTCTCTGAGACTTGAAGATATTGATAGCAAGTTGTTTTCCCCTTAAAGCAAATTTTAAAGTTTGTTATGATTTTTTTAACTACAAATATTAAAACGTGCCACGAGATCACAATTCCCCTCCTTTTTTAAAAATTGGGCTGGTTTTATTCCTTTTAATTGCAATGCATTACAATTTAATTGCAATATTTATTTATTCATCCCTAGAGTTCTTGATATTTATAAAATGCATCACCATACTCTCTGCAAACATCCCTAAGCAGCTAATAGCTATAATTTCCGCTATTTAATATACCTACAGATTAATACCTACATAACAACCATAATCTAAAGAAACATATAAAATGTGATAAATAGTCTGCGCCTCAACGATTTCTTATTAATAAGCCAGTCAGATCATTTTCCACTATACATTAATTTTATTATTGTGAAAAAACAAATGACTGCAATTTAAAGCCCGCGGTAGCGTTGTTCAACCGTCTTCGTTAGTTCGGAGGCAACCGCTAGGCGCCCCGATAGAGCTACATTTGTTTCAAATTAACTTTGTGTTTTTTTCGTCCCACCACTATGCAATCGAAACCAATCAGCTTTCTTCCTTAGGAATCGCGGCTTTCTATTCGTGAGGACTAAGCAATTTGTTACCAGTCTCTGCAAAGAATCTTCAGTAGTTCGCAGTTTATTTTTCAGAGTTGCCAACACCTAAGCCGAGTGAATCATCTAAAACTTGCACCGCAAATATTTCTGAAATGTGAGGTGCTATTGATGTACTGCTTTCACAGAATTGAGCTTTAGACAGGGGTTTATAATTGCAGCCAATGCACAGATGTTTATACTTATTAAAATGTGTATTTCTTGAAAAAAATTACATTTTTGTTCAAACGAAACAATCCTTATTGACATAAAACAAAACTAGAGGAAATTATAATGTCAATGATGTTTTTTGCACGATTCTAATGCAAGTAGTTCACGAGCTATTGTAACATGAACATTTCAAATATCTACAGTTGTCTGTTCCATTTAACTGTTTAGTTCCTAGACTACGAGGTTCATATGTTTGTTTATATTTACACTGATTGCATTGGGACTTCTTGCCAATAGTTTACATAGTTCTCAAAGTGGACTGCTGGAAGACGGTGTATACAAATGCTGAAAAAGTCAACATGGAGAATGTAGGAAGAATGTTGTTCTTTCTGCTGAAAGATATCCCAAAAGAAGTACTACAACTGATTAATTTATCTTTATGATTAGCATTGCAGAACTTCGACAACAACAATAATTCTAGAACATCTACTAAAAAAAAAAAAATCCTCATGGGAGTTGTTCATTTCTTGTCAGTTTCTCCTCGCACTGACTCAGAAAGGTGCGTAAGGGAGGAGAGGATGCTGGAAGGATAACTAAAACAGTGAAATATCTCAAACGCCATATTAAAACATTGTATTAGCCATTTCACATCATGTAAGCAGTGCACAAAAGTATTCTGTATTGTATTTGTTTCTTTTACATAAAATGGCACTTAGCACCATTAAAAATTGATTGCTGAGCATTAATAAAATTGAACAGTGTAATGAGTAATTGCACTTTATATTATATGTAATAAAATCAGATAAAATATATTTGATTTTTTTCTGTAAACGTTTTGAAAACAACAAAAATATAGATTAAAATTTTTAGCATGTGAGGTTTTCAATATTAGTTTCAAAATCAAACACCGTATAAAAATTGGAGAGGAAAATATAGTACCATTAAATAAACAGCAAGTGGAATTATTATATTAACATCTTAGCTTTAATTTTAAATATAAGTCACAACCATTCCTTGGTCTTTTTCCTAAATATTGCTATAGCTGAGTGCAAACATCACCAAAATTAAATTTCCCTGTATGTTCTAACTAAGAGGAGACGTGTAGACTGTCTGCAGTTATTACGGTGGCTCATACAAAGGAAAGTTTATTAGACTTCTAAGCAAATGTTACTGTGTCATGGATTTGTGTTACTGTTCTCTCTAACCTCTCATCTGTATAATAAACAAATGTTGCTAATGAAAAATAATAAAAATACACATTTGTAGATTGCAGATTTTAGGAACAGAGCTATTTGGGCTATTTTCTGCACGAGCAATACACCTTTGGAAATTACAGTGCATCTTGTCCTTTATATTCTTGTTCAGAGAGAAAGGGCACATTCTGAAAGAATAAACCTGCTAGTCAAGTGCCAGCCTATGTTATAAAACATACATTTCAAGTTATTTGTTTTATTGTGGCCATATTGAAGACATTTTGGACATTTACAATATGTTTGAATATAATATAATGTCTAATAAATCCAAAATCTTTTCATGCAACTCTTGATGCAATATACTAGAAGAGAAAGGTAGACCAAACTATATATTTCTTCGCTGTTATTTCCAAAAGGAATTAAGCAGCATTCTAGTTTTAAGTTTTTTATTCCACATTCTTAACATTATAAGTAAACGCATATGGCATATTTTAAAAATACTTATTGAATGGGCTAAACTTCAATTTTCATCAAACCTGTAGAAGAAAATAAAATATAGTGGCTTGTTGTGTAGCAAAGATTAACAAATAATGTAGCACTGAAAAGAAAGAAAAAGAACGTAGCCATAGTTAGTGGTGTATTTTACTCACATCCCAGAAGAACGTGTGTTTAAATAATGTCTCAAAAATCGCATTTCCTTAGTTTAGATGTAGCAATATCAATTTAGCTAGTATATGATACAAGTCTATTCCTGTTATGTCACCATTGTGCTAATAAGTATTTGCTACACTGGGCATTTCTTAATAAAATAACACTTTGCATCAGCTGGATGCAATACGATTCCTGTCCACAGATGCCAACTGTCAAAGAGCCTTGAATGATATCCGCAGCTTGAGATTAGCAGCTGTTTCTGCCTTTATTTTGTTCCTGAAATTTAATAACCTTTTAGTATGATAAAATTAGAGGCACCAACTCAAAGGAATGTGCGCATTTCATTGTGTAACTGAAAGACGAATCTTTTATGCACCAATTAAGATTGTTATATTGTTCACTATAAATCGTTATATCTGAAAAGAAATACATTACAGTACTCTTAAAATACACAGATCCAAATACTGGGCAGCCAAATTCATGACAATAGACAATAATTAAAAAAATGTTTTGTTGCGAATACTATGCATACATTATATGCCCGATATGTATTATTTTATAAAATAAAATTTAAAAATTGCGCATAATGACTATAAGTTAAATATCCAATTTCTATAGGATATTTCTAATTGTTTGAACTTGTGTTCACAATTGTGCCTCTTGAATAAATCTTAACGATGATATATTAGTTAAAATGGAAGGTATTTTTAAAGTATATTTCAAATTTGCTTTTTTTATTAAAAATTGTATTTATTACTCGGCGCTACTGACATTTATATTTTACAAAATAAATAAGTTGTTCAAAGAGCTCGTCCTGATTGCCAGAGAGACTTCTTGTAACTGTATAACAAGCAGTTGAAAATATGTTTATTATTTTATTGTTTTCATTCAGCAAGTAACAAAACAAAAAAGAATGGCATCAAAATATAATAGCTATAAATACATCCCCATTTGTAACTCTACGGAGCATCGTCTGGTTCTGGTGAGGGTTAAAAAAATAAATAAAATAATAATAATAATAATAATAATAATAACAATGTCCATTTAACCATTGCCTGCAATAGACTTGTTATAAAAAATATAAAATATCAGTATAAAGTGTTTAGAAATTCAATTAAATATTAAATATGTAATATATTAAAAATTTTTGAATTCTATAAAAAGTGAAATTTAACACAAAAAACCCATTTTGGTAGAGGCATTTCATTTATGCTTTTTTTCTAATACATGTTGGTACCTGTTATAATAAAATGTTTTTAGTTTTTGACAATCTACAAGGGGTGCGACTAAGTTTGTCTTCTGAAATAAAGATTTTGAATGAAAATTAGATTGCGCAAAGAGTAATATAAAGATTGCATAGCATGTTGAACATTTTGAATAACAGTACTCAAAATCGCAAATTTCTGACAGACGAAATAGAAACGAATTCTTCAATAGAATAAAACACCCGTCACAGAGGAGCTGCGCAAATTCCTCACCAATTCGAATTTGTGAACGTTATGGTCATTTTTGGTACGCAGAAAGTATAATCGATGAAGAATTTTTTTAAAAATCTTTTCATGGGTGCAGCCGCAATAGTTCGGATTTCGCTAAAATTGCGGCTACTAGAGGGTTATCAAACGCTGTAGGTTTTGCTGGTTTTTGAACTCGATGTTAATTAATGCCGAGTTTCGCTGAGGAAAAACATTTTCCCAGCACGAACTTCAAAAAGAATTAAAAATCCAAATTATTATAATCTTATTAATTAATTAATGAAATACGTTATGGCATTACAGTGTGTTATTAGCATGACAAATTCTAAAGGTAATAAAAGAATGATTGAATAGTGTTTAACGCCTATTTTTACTACTGAGGCACCACAGGCGATAACTAATAAAAGAAAAAAAAAACTGAATTATAATACATTACTTACTAGATTTCTCTGTTTTTTCTTCAAAATCACTTGAAAATGAATGTTTAAAGTGAAATTACTCTAATTTTGAAAAGTAGGAGAACGAATTATAATTCCTGCACTCTATAAGTATTGCAAAAGAGAAACCACATTTATAGAATTATTATTATTATTATTATTATTATTATTATTATTATTATTATTATTGAAATTAAATCACAAATTAATGGTATACTATTAATTAATTTAAATATGTGACCACAGATAGACAAAGTTATACAGTGTGGGTATTTTTAAACATTTTTAAATGTGACCATGTTTATGAACTGAACCCTTGATATCATCTTTACATTCATTAAAATAGAGAGAAATAACAGAAAGTTTCGACTTACCTTATGTATTTAAGAAGTAGTTCATATGTGTCAATAAAACAAAAACATGCTACTATTTAAAACAGTTACAATATGCCAAGCAAATATACACAATAAACAATGCACAATCGAAACTGCCACTGATTTTCATTCCGAATTCGATTAATAATAATGATTCCGTGACTTTGAAATTTAATTTAAATATTATTGTAGTAAAATTAATAACGTAAACGTTTTCTGAAGGTTATTACAGAGCATTGTTACATACAAATATAATTCTTAAACACATATTAGATTAATATTTCACGATAATGCTTTTGTAAAATATAAAACATGTGCATCGTTATAAACAAAGGTTATATGCTGAGTTAATTTGTCCTTTTATTTTGAAACAATTGATAGAAAATTAAACGCTTGAGCGCTTTTTAAATTTTGATTTTTAGATATACTAATAGTGTAATTTTCATAATTTTCATAAAACATGTTTCTTATTTTATTTAAATGATATAAACTTTCGTTTCAATTTTTTTTTAATTTTGGATTCGCACTCATAAGAGACGATTTCTTTGATTTACAGAAAATTCTTATTTTATTTAAAGAGAATATATTGAGTATTTTCGTGAAAAAAAAAAAAACAAATTTTGGCATCACTAGAGCGATTTTTAAATTTTGGGTTTCAGGTTAACTCCCGCTCCTAATGGCCCGATTTTTCTAATTTTCAGAAATGCTTTTACTTATTTTATTTAAATGGCATATATCGAGTTTTGTTGCAAAAAAACAAACATTGCGGGAGTCAAGAGCTTAAATTTGTGCTTTAAGCCCCACTCTTTAAATTTCGCATTTCAGATATAATCCTAATGGTCCGATTTCCTGATTTTCAGAAACTATTTTCTTATTTTTTTAATGGTATATGCAGATTATTAATGCAGAACTCCAAAAATGTAACATCATTAACATTTTCATGCAATGTTTAAGAATACATGAGCTTTTTTGGAATTTTATTGGATTAGCACTAAATCACGTGATAAAATGATCGATGATAGTAGAACGATCATTAATCATTGCTCTGTAAAACGATGATATTGTATTATGAGTTTAGGTATTCAAGATTGCTAATCGTTCATAACAAGTATATTTGAGATAAAACTACAATATTCACCATTAATTTGATCAAGCTGTTTCCTACCAGATAAATAAGAGGCAATTAATACATTTTCGCTTCCTCTATTACGACAGTAAGTTTAAGCAATTTATTTCTTTCTTCATAAACCTGTAACTGTGCAATTGCTTGGTTCGTATTGATTAGGACAAAGGCAGTTGTTATTTTCTACTAGTTGGTTGACATACAAATTCAAATGCAAGAAATTACTGACCTGAATTTACTTCTTGCAAATATTTTGGGCAGAATGATTGTAACTAAGTGGGTATGTTAACTTATAAAACAATGGATACTGGAGTTCAGAAAAACCTAACCTGCTTCACAATGAACCCCTGCACGTTTAAGCAATAGGAGTATGGTGCCCTATTAGCGGCGTGATCCTGTTTTTTTAAAAAACTATTAATGGGTATGCGCACAATATTTTGCAACCTTTCCGTTTCTGTGAATTAACTGTGATGGAACGTAGGTTGGCGACTTTCCAACAGGATTCTGCAACGGTAAGTACAGCCCGTGTCTCCTTGCACTTCACGATAGAATCATCATTAACAATATAAGATCGCCTCGTCTCAAGATTTTTGTCCCTGGGGCATTAAAAGTTTTTAAGAAAACCTACAAATATTATATGAAATAAAAATAACATTCGTGAAGCATTTCTTCCACTTCTCAGAGGAAACTGCAAAGGGTAAGGTTATTTCACAAGGAGACAAAAGGCAGTCAGCAATTTGGATCGTTCCAGAGGATGATCCAGCAACGGAAGGGAAGAGGGGCTGCAGTTCTGGGAAGAAAATGCGGTCACAGTTCCTCTGAATGAGCAAAGGACGTTACTGCTCAGTCTGCCTGCCGAAAGTTTTCGACAAGCTCCGAGATGGCTTCCTAGTACAGGACTGAGGGGGGAGTCCTGACTGGTTCCATTTTCTCTTCCCAGTGGTGAAAAATCGCATCCGAGGAAAGCGATTTTCCAGCCCCGAGGAAGCTGTGATTACAAATAAAAACGAACTTTTATCCTTAAGAAAAATGAGGCTAGGAATGTTTTGATAAGTGTTAAGAAAGTGTATAGAGTGTGTTGGAAAGTGCTTTGAAAAGATGCAACTGTCGGAGAGTGTCACCCTACTCCGAAGTAGACGGGTCTCAAAACTTTCATAGTGATCTGCCTGTTCAAACTACAAAGTTATGGCATTACGTTTATAAAGAACCAGTACGCCACTGACTAATGAAACTTCCATTCGAAATGATACCACACAAGAACGGACAGAGGTTGTGCGGTGTGTTTCTATGACATGGGCGTCAAATAAAAGCGAATTTTTATTATCATGCTGAAATTTCGGCGATTGATTTTTTAGTTATAATTTTATATCTCAGTTAAAAGCGAACTTACCACAACCTGTGGCTTATCCGTACCGTGAGGTAAACATCCGCATAGCGCGATAATTGGTGTTTTTAATGGTGTTGGACACTGATGATATACGAGATTAAATGATAAAGTGGGAAACGATTTTTTTAAAGGAAGGAAATGTTGCAGGCCTAAGTTTGGGACACCTGTCCGGCATTTGTCATTTTGAGTAACCTCAGTCAGGGAGGGCGTTCCTGGCGGGAATCGAGCCTCAGACCTTCCGCTCACGAGTCCATGGCTTAACGATCTCGGCCACCCGTATCGATTACGATAAATCAGTGCCGCACTGTCATACGATTAGTTCAAGATTTATAACACTAAATTTTGAAAACGCTGATAATGAGCTATTGAAATTTGGAATTTTCCCACTCACAAAGCAGCGTCGGAAAAATTCTGTCTTAATTCAAAACTTTTACGTTACTTCGGTTTATCGGCATGTACTTTGAACACCTTTAAATCCATTATTTTTCTTCGAAGATCATAACTTCCCTCTCTCAAATTGTTTGTTAAGACCCCTTTCAAAACTTTGAAACCATTTTTTTTTTGACAGAATCTCCTCCTTAGCCTTCACCACTGCTATTTCTGATGATGGAAAATGTCTCCCACAGAGGTTTCTTTTAATTTAGGGAAAATGAAAAAGTTACACAAGGGTAAGTCAGGACTGCAGAGAGGGCGAGGGAACACTTCGCATTGATTTTAGTTATTGCGGTTGTACCTATGAAAAGATTTTTGAAAAAATTCTTCAAATCTCCATCGATCCTACCTACAAGAGACTGAAAATAACAACGACATGTATATGAACGATTTAGAGGTCGGAAATTTTGTTTTTTCATAACCAGCAATTAGAAAATGATTCTTCCTGTTCGTTAATCAGCAAAATTGGGCCATTGGGGATGGGGAAAACCTAAAGCGAAAATTTAAAAGAAAATTTAAAAATCACTCTAGAGGCGGTAATTTTTATTTTTTCTCAATGAAATTCAGTTTATGCTGTAAAATAATTTAATAAAAAATCGTTTCTGAAAACCGGTTAAATTATACTTTAGAAGTGGGGGTTTACTTGAAATCCAAAATTAAAAATCGCTTTAGGGATATCAATATTTGTTTTTTCGCAACTAAACTGATGTATACAATTTAAATAAAATAAGAAAAATAGTTTCTGAAAATTAAGGGAAATCGAGCCATTAGAAGCAGGGATATATCTGAAAACCGAATTTTAAAAAGCGCTCTATCGTTTATTTTTCTCTCAAATATATCAAAATAAAAGGACAAACGAATTTAGCATATAAACTGTAATTATAACGATGCATATGTTTTATATTTAACAAAAGTATCGTCGTGAAGATAGCAAATATGAAATATTAATTTAACATGTGTTTGAGAATTATATTTGTATGTAAGAGCGCTCTGTAATAACCTTCAGAAAACGTTTACGTTACATGTTAATAACATTTAAATTAAATTTCAAAGCCACTGAAAATCGATGTAACTTTCGATTGTTTTTATTTACTTAGTACATTGCAATTGTTTTTAAATAGTAACATGTTTTTGTTTTATTTAAACACACGAACATCAGGTTAAATACACAACGTAACTCGAAACTTTCTGTTATTTCTCTCTATTTTAGTGAATGTAAAGATATATCAAGGGATCTGTTCATAAACATGGTTACATTTAAAAATGTTTAGAAATACCCACACGGTATAACTTTGTTTATCAATGGTCACATATTTTATTTAATTAACAGTATAACATTAATTTTTGTGATTTAATCTCAATAGTAGTAATAGTACTAATAGTAGTAGTAGTAGTAGTAGTAGTAGTAGTAGTAGTAGTAATAATAATAATAATAATAATAATAATAATAATACATTCTAAAATGACTTTTAGCTTTTATGAATACTTATAGATTGAAAGAATTTTAATTTTGTTCCCATTTATTTAGAAAATTACAGTAATTTCACTATATACATTTAATTTCAAGTAATTTGGAAAGAAAAAAAACAGACAAACATAGTTAAGGAATATATTATAGTTCAGTTTTTCTTTTATTAGTTAGCTTTTTAGAGTTTTTCATGTTAATTAACACACAATATTGCCATTACTTATTTATAATTAATAAGTCAATAATTTTGATGTTAAATTCTTTTTTAAACTTTACTGTACTTGCTGAGGAGTTTGCTTAGTTAACGCAGCTGCTGCGTGAGGAATTGTTTGTGTTAATGACCATACAGAGCTGTTGTAGACATGTTTCAATGGCTATGATTTCCTCTCAAAGCGACTTCCTGTAACATTATGAAACGTCCCTTTTTTTGGGAACGCACTTTTCGGTTACCAAAGTGAAATGTTTAGAATTTCTTCGTGTTACTCGACGATCCTGTGTCACAGTGACAACAGCGCTGTTAATGTTTTCTTCCGTTAGAGCACAAACTGGAGCCCGGGTCCCCCTTTCTTTGGAATTGATTGTCTTTAAACGTTTGTGGAGCTCTGCTATAGGCCTCAGCGGAAGATTTGTTGACAGAATTTCAGAGCTGCATATTGTTCGTGCAGTGTCACCTCCTCTTTGCTGTAGGAGAAGCTGAACATAAACCTCCCATAGGCAGGAGCCGGAAGTGACAACAATGAACGTGTACATTAAACTAACAAACTAAAATTTAGCTGAGGAAATTATACCTGTAAGAATTATGCTCACGTACAATGGGCATATAGGAATTAGTGGATAAAATTGGAAACTGTTAATCGGTTCTTGCGCACGCACAGGCGGCTGTAAAAAGTTATGACTGTGAGTGGTTAGCGAATAAAATTCAACATTTTGATATATTTTGTTGACATTTGTTTCATTCTATAACATCTTTGGTCATTAGCGTTCCATTCAATTCAGAGCATGAAACGGTCGATAAATTTATCACTTTTATCACAATTTATAGCACAAGAGGGTCGTAGATTGCCGATAAATTCTGGAAAGCTCACGGCTAGACTTTCGAGCGATATTTATTAGGACTATTTCACAAACAAAATATAGTTCCAATGTCAGTTGTCAGTAATGTCAATAGAGAAGAGCTAAATACGGATTTAGGACTATTTCATAAATAGAATAAGAATAAGAATAACATTTATTTGAAATTCTCGACAGAATATTAACACTTGTATCAAATGTTATTAATACTTATGAACACCCACCAATTCTGAAACCGCGAGATTGAAATTGGTGAAAGTCAACTATTGCAATTGTTACCGTTCGGTTTTCTATCTACTAACTGAAAAAAAATAGCATTTTACCATACTAAACAAAGTGTTTGGTTTAATACGTAAAAACAATTGCTTGATTGCACATTAAATGTGCAGTTATTGAAAACAGAAAAGTAATAACCTTGCGTGCTCAGTGGGGGTACACAAGACAAATGCACTTTACGATAATTTCACTGCAATATCAGACTGTGTGTGATTGGTCAAAATTCAAAATTTTGTTTCATTTCATTGGTCGCTTTTATGATGACTTTACTTAAGTGAAATAGTCGGTATAAAATATGATGATGTCAAATAAGTGGAATAATCAACAAAAGAATAATCTCTACCATTTAAACTTGAACATGTCCCTCACAATTATTACGAGTGCATTTTGTGTAAAACAGTTTGTGATTTACAGTACTAGCTTGTAGATGACCACACAAAATATCAAGTGCATAGTGTTATGTTGGTATTTTCTTTAATTAAGATGCAGAAATAAAAGAAAATCTAGAAGAGTTTAAACACAATCTCTCCAATAAAATGTCGTAATGCACACTTTTCTGGGAAACTGTGAGAGAGAAAGTGCTATCCTTCACTTTCCAGAGTTTGCAATGGAATGAGATAGCAATTTTGACGATTACAAAATATGGAGAAACCAACTATTGGGGTTGTTACCGCAACCAAGTGACATAATTATGTTTTGTAACCAATGACAGACGAGAGATAACAAAGCCGGTCTACTTTGGGAGGATGGTTTTGAAATCTATGCCTGAATATGGCACAAAACCAAAAATTGATAGTTCCATTGAGATCCCCGCCATTTGTCTGAAGAGATCGGGACATGCGATAAATTGTAACGGCAGCGCCTCTGGTGGCAGGTGTGCAGCGCGTTTGTGAAAGTGGGTCTGCGGTGTAAAGCTAAACCTGATCATAAATTTCACGCTCACAAACTCCACGGGCTTATAAACAAAGATATTTTATTTGTGGGCCTGTCTGCACTAGACCCGTGCTCGCGGACGTTACAAAAGATGTGGTGCAAAGCAATGTAAAATGTAGTGTCTGTAAGCAAACATTGCGACTGCGTGCAACAGCGGTACATGTGAGATCTGTCCCGGAACTCCGGAAAACGGTTGACTTGTTTCGCTTTGGTTGCTGTGACAACATTTCAGCGATTTAAGTAAAATGCAGTACGTGCGATAAAACGAAAACATTGACAGTGAAGTGATACATTGGTAAAGGGGGGGGGGGGTTGGAAGGAGAAGGAAGCGTTCCAGGTCAAAGTTTAGGGTGTTTGCCTGGAACGAACCGCAGGGTTTACCAATCCGTCTCTTGGTGTCTGTACCTGCAGTGTGACGTAGTCTCATTATGTAAATTATTTCCGAAATTGCGTCGATATACTCATAATATAAATGAGAAATTTACTGTTTGGAGTGGGTTCGCATCATATTTAATTATTGTGCCGCATTTTTTTAAGTATCAGCAACCTTATTTTAGAACATGGTACCGCAAGATGGCGCCACACCTCATAAAACGAACTAAACACTTTAAGCCATCTTTACACCACCAAGTTCTGAAAGTTCTCGGTCCTGTTCTTAGGTGTCCAGGAAGTTTGCAAGATAAAACAGGTTTTTACCTTGGTACATATTAAACATTCATATCGTATCAATGCACGTGCGATCTTTTCCTCATTATGGGGTGCGGAACCACTCGTGGACAGCTGTCTAGAAGCACCGAGTCCTTCATGTTGTCGAATAAAGCATAAACAGAACATGGTGAGTGCGGCACAACAATCAACACCAAGGATGCGCTCATTATTAGTGTGGGGCCGCGCATTTTCATGTTGGAGGAATGCATCTGTCTGAGTCGCGTAAGGGTCTCTCTGTTGAGGTGCCGATCCATGAACAGGTTGTCTGAAGTGTTCCAAAAGAGTGTCATCATCTGCTTGCCCGCAGATGCAACGTGTAATTTCTAGCACCTGGGACTCACTGGATGATTCCATTGCAAGAACTGAACTTAGTTCTCTGGTGTGTGATAGTCACCAACTCCTCCAAAAATTTGCATCTTCATTTGCATTTGCAGTAGCCGACGTCAGACATCAACCCTTTTGTCTTTCTATGCCTGTGCTCACACCCTTTTCGTACTCAAATGTGGGTGTGCAAGGTTGCGCAGCCCTGATAAATCAGACAAAACCTCAAGTTGACGGACACCAGCGTTGTCGAACCCATTAACTCATTGTAAATGACATAGCGCAACTGAACGTTTATGAATTCCAACACTTCCTTCCGGTCCGACTTTGTCCATGATGATCACATTCCATATTGCCCAAGTCTTTCTCCATTTGACAACAAACACGGTCCGCCATCTAGCGTCTGCAAGGTGTACTACGAACGGATTGCACGGTATGGTAAATCATTTCCTCATATATAAAAATAACCAGACTTGAATAATTCCGACCAGGGATTGGAAACTCGGATCTTCGGACTTCCGCGCTGACACTAAGCAACTCCTGCTCTTCCTCCAGCCCTGAAACCACGTCAGAAAAGAGAAAATGGAAAATATTTGTCAAGATATTAATCTCTACTATAAAAGCAACGTCTTGTAGGTAACAGGCAAAGAGTTAAACACATGAAGCTCGTTGTGAAAACAAAACTATTGCAATATGATATTATAGGTAAGGGTTTAGTATTTTGTAGCGTTTATACATTGCAATTTAATATTTTATAGCATTTTGATAAGAAAAACATAATTTGAGTTAAAACTTGTACGCTTTGAAATAACATTAATGTATAATAAAACTTGTTAGTAGTTAATAATTTTAATATTGGGCACTTAATATGGTTTTGTAATTTTACTCCCCTAAATTTAATTACATTTTTAATTCTTGGTTTTTTTATGTTAATTGTTTGTCTTTGGTAAAATATAAACGCGGAAATAACGTTAAATTTATGTTTCTCTCTCTCTCTCTTTTTAAAGAATGAGATAAAGTTAAATGGTGGTATACAACTTTAAAATAAGAAGTTATTTTGACAGTTCTACCGAAAAGCTGGATGTTCCATTTTGTGAGAGAGATACTGTGTCTTGAACAAAAACTCATTTTCCAGATTTTGCACTTTTCACTTTATCGTGCATCCCTCGTCTGTAAGATGCTTGTCTAAAACGTTTTTCTTTTGCCAGTCCAGGGGCTGGTTACACTTTAAAGTTTCACCATAGCAGGAACTTAGCACTTGTTCACTTGTGCGACGGTCGAACAGTGAATTTTTGAAGGGGTTACACTTCGCAAGAGGGGTTACTTTCCCCATTCCAGAATGCGTCATAAACATTCCAAGGATGTACAAACTGCTCACTTGAAGTTTCCACAAGAAAATCAAAGAAAAAGTCTGTGTATCCGCTTGCTGACCCCAAGGTACAAATGCAAATTACAACTACGTTAAGCTTCCCCAGTTGTCACAGGTGAGGAGTCTTCCATAACCAGCGTGTGTTACCTGCGAAAAGCCGCTAGGAGAACGGAAGCGACCTCATCTTGTCCTCATACTGCCAACATTGGTACGCGAAATTTCAAGTGAGAAGTCTTCCAGCATCCTCCATACAGCCCACTTCCATTTGTTCGGCGTCTCAGATGAACATTTCCCGACGATGAAGCTGCACTGCCTGGTTCCGACAGCAGCTCAAAAGAATTTTATGTTGCTGAATTAGAGGACTTGAGAAACGTTGAGACAAGCGTCTCAATGTGCAATGTTGAGAAATAAAAGTATTTGTTAAATAACAGTCTTATTTAATTAGTGGCATACTTAGGTATCTGTCTATTTCATAAATTTTATACGAGAGATGACCTACACCTAAGTTTGATAGTGTCCGTTGCTTGCGTAGTTTCTGCAGGGTCGTACTCTGCTGCTAAGAACAGGGGTTGTCAACCTATGGCATGTGAGCTACTGTCGGGAGGCACGTAAAAAGTTTAGCAAATACTATAAATCAACAGTTCTACTGTAAATAAAGGGAGACAGTAGATTTTTACATATCGTAAAAAGCCTTTATGTGCTACTGTACAAAAATAAAACGGAAGTTCTATTTTAATCGTATGACAATTACAGCGCAACTCGAATAATTTGATCAGACAACAATGAGATACATTTTTTTTCCATTTGTTTTGCTGCCAGACGCATTTACAGTTAAGAAAGCAGTGTAGTTACATTATTGTTGTTGAATGTGCTCTTTTATTTGTTATATTGTCATATTTATCGTAATTTGTGCCAGATTGAGAAGAAGTAAACTAGAACATGGATAAGGACTCTGCTCGAAATGCTCAAAGGGAGAAGTGAGGTTAAAACTTTCACTCTGCCAGAAGCCTGTACTTCTAATGCTAAGCATGCATCAAGAAAGCAACAAAAAGCGCCGTACACAAGTGTAATGTAAACTATTTATCATATTGGAGGTGTGATTTGTCATGAAACACTTTCAAATCATTCAACGAAGTCTCTCATTATGAAACCAAGTAAATGATGGTAGAGAATGTGCTGGTGTTTGTTCTGATGGGGCACTGCAAGATTGAAGAAGTAACCCCAGAAGCAAACTGTGCACATTGCAGCTTTAGTCACAAGGATGACGTCTGTTGGAGTTTTAAAGTTGTCAACTCATGAAGTTCAGAGCTATGAATTCACAATATTTTACATTTTATGTCATGAAATGTGTGCTGAACATGCTTCTGTTTTACTTCACACTCAAGTTAGGCGGCTGTCTGTCTGAACTTGTTCAGAAGTGCAGACTTTCCTCTCCGACTTCAGTTGTTTCACTCATGAGCTGTGGCTTACGTGACACCTCAACCAGCTGAACAAAAGTTTGCAGGGTGCGCTTACTTCACGGTAAACTTGCGTCTCTTAAGAAAAAACAAAACTTCGTGATAACAAATCAACATTGTAAACAGAACTCCTGTTATGTTGTTGGGTGTTTTCTTAAGTGAAAATGAAATTTCCCTTCATTGTGAACTGACAGTGAATATCAAGAAGCACTTTGGGAGTCTCGTCTCAGATTTCAACGTACGTTTTCTTGACAACCTGAGTTAGAGACCCGTTTTCTGTTGCTGACACCTTAACCGCATGTGAGAAAGACGAATTGGAAGTCTCAGGCAAATGATCTAACAGATTTCTGACTGCCAGGAAAAAGCGAACATCCAATGATCTCAAAAAATTGTAACATTTTTGTTGCAGATTGTGACTACCTACCTTTGTGAATTGTCTTCTCTAACTTACACCAATAACAAATACACAAAAAAGTTAAATGTTGGTCCGGATTTAAGACTAAAACTAAGTCAGTTGAAACCAAACATTAACGAACTGTGTTTACCTAAACAAGCACAACCTTCGTACTGAAACAAAAGTGAGAGTTAGAAATAGTTAAATTCGTAAAGTTAATAGTTTTTATTGATTGAGTACTGGAGTACCTGTATCAGGAATGTGTGTTTGTCGAAGTTTCTTTAAGTATTCATTCTCTATACTTTAACCTTAACAAAATAGTTTTTAAGAGGTTTCACAAAATAATCCATTGAATAGGAATAGATTGAACAGTTTTTCTTCAATAAACATCTAATTCTAATACTACACACAAGAAATAATCACTAGTGTTGTTATAAATTTAGAAAACACTTATTTTGGCCCTTGTATCACAAAACCACGCATCTGGTGCATCCTGCGTTGAATGTAATGGTACGTCACTGGAGCCCCTGCTATAAGGGCTACTCCAGAAAGTAGCTCAATACAATATGCAGGCCTTACTTTTTGTTCCAGGAAAGAATGTAATGTATTAGCAAAAAGTTACAGCGACTCACATAAAAGCGAGATGTTTGTCACCTTGAATTAGGTTATGTCTACTGCTTGTTTTAATGTACATCACGAAATGTTATTATTTTCCTGCTATATTTTTATCAGATATAATGGTCACTTAACTACTTTATTATGTATTTATGAATACTGCACTTTGAAATTACGTTCGTATATGTCGCAGGTTTCTTATTGCCCTGGAACAAATTCTATCTTATTAGCTCCTTTGATTTTTATTTGTATAGCTTGGAAATCGCATTCTTATTACTAGAAATAATTGTGAAAAGGTGTCAAAATAGATTATTTTAAAAGAGAACGAAGCAAGGAAAGAAATTATTTTCCTAGAATTTACAGAAAAACTTAAAAAAAATAACAACTTAAATGCTATGCTGGAATATCATCTGAAACAGAAGGTCAATGTCATATACATAGACGGGTGACCGAGGTCGTTAAGGCGCAGACTCGTGCGCGGGAGGTCGAGGGTTCGACTCCCGCCAGGACCGTTCTCCCTGATTGTTTTTTTTTTCGACAGGTTTTCCTCAGTCCTTACAGGTGGCAAATGCCGGGGAGATATCCTAATACTTAGGCATAGAACGCTTCTTTTCTTTTAAAAATCCTTTCCCAATTTATCATTTCATCTCATGTGTCTCAGTAGTAAAATCGGACGTTAAACAATTAATTAACTCAACGGTTGCAATATCTTGATGAATTTCAACTGAAGTGTCCGAACAGAAATGGAGGATTAAAAATAAAAGCTGGAAATTCAATCATTTCCCTGTTTTCGCTCAAGGGCCGGAGATATAACGTCAAAGCTCTTCACACATCTGTCAGTAAGTTATCTATTTGATATTCTCTATCTAACGTTTCAGAAACAGACATTCTTACATTTCGGACAGATTTATCTAATCGATTGCCTATCGAACAGATATCTGGCGTTTCAAAACCTACGACTTACCTTCGTAAATAGAGACTGTGAAAATTTAATATCTGATAGGTAATTGTGCCCAGCTGATATATCTCTCGCAGTTCGCCATCTTGACAGAGACTTTAGGCTCCAGTTAAAGACAACCCCATCCCGCACTAGGAGGGCCATTTTTCAGGAAAAGTTGGCAGCGGGATGAGAAATGTTGTGTGGACGTGTTGGCAACAGAGGAACCGCACCTTTGGCAAGGTGTACCTCATTCTGTAAGTGAGGCAGTAAATCACACCTCACATCTGCAATTAGTATCTTCCTCTTTTTCTGCAATTAGTAACGCACACGGCACTCTCTGCCTGCAAAGCCATATTCACATTAAATTAACTTGAGGACTAGGAGCTACGCTAGCCGTTGTGCTGTTTTTCTATCCAGCATATATTCTGGAGCTCTCGCTATATTTATATTATTTCATAGGCAATTAATGTTCATTTTCAGATGTGCGACATCCTTACAGCTAAGCACTAGTAATTACTTCAAGTTGAACTGTTGCAATTCTTTTGTTATTTATCGTGGCCGAGGCGGTAAGTAATAAGGCGTGTTTTTTTTTCTCCCAGAATTTCCCCAGTTCTCATGAATGGCAAATGCCTGAGAGGTACCCTCACTTAGGTCTGGAACATTTCCTTCCTTAAAAAAAACCCAATTTATCATTTCATCTCATGTATCACAGTGTCCAACACCTGTGGTACCTCAGCAGTAAAAACGGGCGTTAGACGCTATTTAAAAACTCCTTTATTAGCCCAGTGGTTATGGTTTTATCCATGATTGCCGAATTTCTTGATTTATTATCCACTTGGTTTAAGTGGAGCTGTCACAAAATTCATATTATCGTTTTAAAAATGAAGAACAATTTATTCGCCTCCTGTTTTTGAAAGTAAAAAAATGCTCAGCTGGTTGCCATGTTAAGAGGCGCAGGCGTTGCCAATGTGGACAAATGAGCCTGGAGGATGGGGCTGTTTCCAGCGAGGAACCGGGTAGTGCGGTCCTAGCGCTCGACGACCGTCGCGATAATAGCGGAGAAGATGCGCATTTGTCATGTTATTTATTTGTTTTATTTACGGACGCTCTTTTACATCTCAGGTCACAAACGTCTCATTCAATTCAAGGCGCGAAACGGCCGGTAAATTTTGCTCAGAGGCCTCTTCTTTCAGACTTCAGGTTCTTTTACGGTTGTAAATGTACGACACAGGACCCACGGCTTTAATTACCTTCCGAATAAAGGCATTTTTATATATTTTTTTTCACTCCCGAAAAAATCCATCAACCCTGGTCGGGATTGAACCGCGATCTTGGGTCTATTAGGCAAGTATGGCTACCACTAGGCCGCTAGGACCGATACATTTGTCGTGAATATTGTTCACAACGTTTTACACATGACAAAATGGATACCGCGCATGCTCACATCTGAGCAAAAACAGCGCCGAAAGGAAGCGACTGTCTAAACGTGTCAGCTTTGCCAGCCTGATCCTCGCCATGGATGTATGTTGGGTGCATTATGACCCAAAACGAAGCAAACAGAGTGAAGACCTGGACGGTATCGGGAAAGGTGCGTTATTGACAGATTATGCCTATAGTGGCCAAACAGTATTTGGAAAATATTACTTCCTGTCGGATTAAATACGAAACGGAAATTTGTTCATGGGAGCTCGTTTGCTGCACGACAACGCACCAGCACTTTCTTCACATCAGAAACTTACCGCATCCTCCATATCCACCCAACCTAACATCCACTGACTTCTTCCTCTTTCTCGCAATGAAGACCCCACTGCATGGCAGAAGTTTCCAGGACGACAACGAGGTGATACAAGAGTTGGAGAAGTTCTTCCTGCAGTAGCCAAAGTGAGGAGTTCTACCTGCAGGGTATGCACCGGTGAGAGGAGAAATGTGTCAGTTTGTGTGGAGAAGAACTAAACCCAGGACCAAGCCTCTTTACTGTACCCATCCTCGTCATGCTTATATGACCGCCCTTCATACTTAACATTTAGTACTTTGATAAATTTTCTCTGTTCGTGTCGGATTTCTCATTTTTCTTTTTCCTGTTGCCCATCTCTTCTATACAACACGGTGTTAAGCTATTTCATATTTTTTTTAGTTTACAAATTGGGCAGTAAGTTCTTATCACACCAAAGTCAAGTAAACTTGTTCATGCATGAGTCAAAAACATGTTCACTTTCAATCTTCGATGATGCATCTTCGGGACACCTTGAAATTGTTTACGATTTCTCTTGAATTAATATGATGCATGATAGGAATATTTTATCATAATTAATTCTACAAATACATCTAACGGCGTTTTCAGCCTTGGATATTATGAACAGGTTCCACATCAAAGGATTTAGCTATACGTCGTTTTTCCACTATTTTTAAATAGCATCAACTGGTGAAACTGTGTACTACTGTAATCTGTCCATCGTAACTGTATAGTCGCATTTCCCGCCCTCAATGGCCGCCCTCTTTCTTGTTCATGACTCTCGAATTTACAGCAACGTAAATTTGACCGTTATTTGCATGATTTCAACGTCTGTTGTGCTAGGTATCTGTCATAAAAAATATGTCCGTTCTGGAAATAAAAGAAAAAACTCTTATAAATAATGAAACTGTTTCTGCACGCTATAAGCAACAAACCGAAAAATCACCGAGCATATTTGTTTACTAATTTTGGAGTAAAGACAGTTGCAATCAATCGTAAGTGTTCAGGACTTTTACTAAACTTAGGATGCAAGAAAAATTCTTCTTGTTGTTAAGATCTAACACGTATGGTTTCATTAAAATGAAGTTTTAACATAGTTGAAAACCACGGTCCCATTTCAGCTACCTGTCAATGGTCTTAGCTCCTTCTCTCATCATTGGGATAAATGTCACTCAAATAATAATACGAGACAAACGCGAAAAATCTAACATGTACGATTGAAAGTATGTGTCATTTGCTGCCGAGTGGTGCTTCCAACGAAAGGCTGGATGTAGACGGCCCTCATAGGGAAAAAGCAAAACACAGGCAACCGGACAACATTGGTTTATCATGACTTGAGCAAAAGTTACACAGGATTGCAAATCCGTCACAGGACGGGTCTCTCAGGCAATCCACTGGTTTAGCAGCCTTCGAAGTATCTCCAAGTACATGGACGGTTCGTTGTCAGCGAAGGGTAAGGCGCTGAATACTTTTGCTGTATGTCAGTTGCTAACGTGAGTCATCTCGCGTCGAAATGTTCACTTTGTTAGCAAAACATTTCCCACGGAATGGCTGCTTCACTTTGGGGATGAGATCATAACACAGGGACTGAGATCTTTGTTTGTTTGTTTATTTACGGACGCTGTTTAACATCTCAGGTCATCAGGGTATACGATAAACGTGGCAGTAATGCATTAATATTTTACAGTTGCTTTCTTCGTAATAATGCTTTTGTTAAAAATAAAACATGTACATTGTTATAAATTATAAGCTAATTAGTCTTTTTTTATCAACTCCCCATTTACTGTGGTGTTCCTCTCCTTGAAGTCAATGAAGAATATTCCTTTACAGTCCCTAAAGATTGTAGTCATGATCTTTTTGGTTGAATGAGTGATATTGGCCTTTAGAGGCGGCGCTTGGCCAGGTTTACACCACGCCACTCCATTGATTCTCTTTTGGACAAGGAATCATAGTAGAGGAGCACATTTTCATCTCCTGTAACAATGGTTTGCAGAACTTCTCTCTTGTTGCCACGGCAGAGCTCCAAAAATTCCTGACAACAGATGACTCGTTGCTGCTTTTGACTGAGGAAAGAAGTCTGGGCACCCACGTTATTCATGTTTAAATGCTCATGAATAATTCGAAGGACTTTGCTTGCTGTTATTTCTGTAACTATGAGTTGCCGGTCTGCCATAATTGCTGTAATAATGGTTGCACTTCTAACTGTTTTCTTACACCCTCATTTCTTATGTGATCTTCTTTTGTGAACCTTTTACAGATTGTAAAAATAGCTTTTCTATTTTTTTTATAGTTTCAAGGCTCACTTTCATACAAAAACAAAACTGGTAAGGCCATGGATATGTATAATCTTAATTGTGTGTCTTTTCTCACTTTGTTTTTCCAAGTATTTCTAATTGTTCCACATACAGCTTGGAACTTTTGCATTTTTATATTAATATGTGACATCACAACCTAAATATTGAAAGTGTGATGCTTGTTCTATTAATTTTTATTCTATAACAAATTTTGTCTTTTTTTGAGTATTTACTTTGGAAAGTCATTTCTTTTGCTTTAGTGTTTGAAATTATCATATCGTATTCTTTATTTATTTTATTTAGGGGGTATATTGCATTTTTATTGTATATAATATATATATATATATATATATATATATATATATATAATCTTCTGTAGTGTCCATTGAATTGATTTGTTTCTTTAACTTTTCCGTTTTCAGGGCTATATACTCCCGTGGATAGAGACTTAAATTCATAACATCGGAATCGAAACAATGGACAGAAGCCGGTTGTTCACCATCTGCAGGAAAGGTTATGACAACCGTATTCTGGGACACGAAAGGTATTGCACTACTTTATTATGTTCAGAAGGAAAACCATAAACGGAGAGTACTGCCCCATTCTTTTAAACCAGCTGGATTAAAACATTCCTAAGAAAAGACCCGGTTTTGCAGAGGAAATTTATATTTCATTAAATCAATGCATTTGCAGATGAAAGATCGATCATGTGGTTTATTGGTGACAATACGCCTCATAGGCGGGTTCAAATCCGGCAGATAGATTGCTTTTTTAGGACGTAAACATCATAAAAATGGGCTCCTTCGAAAGTAAAGCCGTTGGTTCTGTGTCGAATATTTACGGCACGTAAAAGAACCTCATGCCTGAAAGCGGAGCACCTGAGCAAAATGTATCGGCCATTTCACGCTAAGAATTAAATGGATGCTTAATAACCAGAGATGTTAAAGAGCGTCCTTAAATAAAATAAGTAAAAACAGCAAGTAAAAGTTTGAGGATGGTAAAATTGAGAGTTTTGAAATATGATTTGTTGGATTATGCTCCCATCGACGTGCGTCTTTTTCCAGAGTTCGAACTGTGCCTTAAAGGAAGTCATATTGCAAAATAAAACAATGTTCAATTTAAAACTCTCTTTATTGTTAAGTCAACAGCTTTCCTGCACTCCAGTGAGTTATCGCACGAAAGTAGCAAACTGCTCAGGAGCTTACGTGAAAAGTGCAGTGTGAAAGACAGAGAAAAAGAATAACTTTACTTGGAAGTTGTTCTAGTGGTGACGAAAGAGCATTTCCGATTTTTCTGTTGTATATGTGACAAGCATTGCGTGGTAATGATTAATTTATCATATATAATACTCGTTTACATAATTAACTGTCAAATACAATGTGCGCATAGAATTTATGAAAGTTGAAGTCACCCTTAAAACATGTTTTGCAGAAAATTGTATTCTCCAAACGTTAATGGGACATATTTCTGTCTAACGAAGGTTTAACTGTAAGATGCCAGTTTTACAAATGAAGACATTTAGAACTTTTTTCTGCAGTGCTGTGAGGCATGGCATATAATTTTCCATCCTGACATAGAAGGTCATATTCATGCCATTTGATACACGTTCCAGTTACGACAATCATTTGCTTTGAGAAATTCAAGTAATTCATAGAAATGATGTACAGAACAGTAATTAAATATTTAACCAAATAAGCGCACTCAAGCAATGATATCAAACAACGCCTTGGCGGTGTGTATTGGGAAGCTTCCGCTTTATATTAAATTGTGAAGGAGTGGCCAGAAGTATTTCGTATGGGCAGACAGCCTTGAGGAAGACCCACCGACGTCAAGGTAGTTCACACAATACTTGCTGTCAAGTACAAGATTTGTACCCGCTGTTCATGTGTAAATATAAAACAACGCAGGAGCTGCGTAAACAGAGCGAATTCCTCACCTAGTAGAGCAACGTTAAAAAATCCACATTATGTCCTTATTAATTAATGAAATGTAATAAATTAGGGAATTACTGTGTGGTATTATGGGAACAAAATTAGAATTCTTGCAATCTGTAAACATTAAAAAAGGTAAACCCCATTTTTATTATTATTATTATTATTATTATTATTATTATTATTATTATTATTATTATTATTATTATTGTTGTTGTTGAGTATAAATCAGTTAATGCCATACTATTAATTAAATGAAACTTATGGTCACTGATAGACAAAGATATACTATGTAGGTATTTTTAAACATTTTTAAATGTATCCATGTCTATGAACTGAGCTCTTAATACCATCTTTACATTCACTAAAATAAAGAGAAATAACAGAAAGTTTCTAGTTACATTGCGTATTTAATATGATGATGTTCATATGTTTCAATAAAACAAAAACATGTTACTATATAAAACAATTACAATGTACTAAGCAAATATGCACGAACAACAATATACAAGCGAACGTTCATTCCTCACTCGATTACTAGTAGATAACGATTTCGCGGATTTGAAATTTCATTTTAATTTTATTACAGTAAAATGAAGTAACTCTAATATTAATATGATGTATATTGATGCACCTCAAGAATTAAATATTGTGCGCTACTAATTAATTATTAACCTAAAAAGGTTTTTTTTTTATTAAAACCCAATTTTAGCATTACACCAAAATAAAATGTTCTGAAATTTAAATATAAGATATCAGAAATTTCTCGTATTGGAAAATCAATTATTTTCCATTTATTTTTCATTTTTATTAAATATATATGCATATCTCCAAAATTAGTCATTTTTTATTATTAGGAAACTAATCTTCTTTTTTAAAATTTTTATTATAATACTTTTAATACTCAAACTTGTTTGGATAAAATGAAAATTGAGACTTATAGAACATATCTGGTGACAGAATTAAATTAAACTTTTCAATTTAAATATCGTAAATGCTTTTAAAAAAATCTATATAGTTTTAAATCTATAGTTTTTTCGATATAACCGCAGCTATAGCTCTTTTTAAATTTCAATTTTCAGACGTACACCTACCAATAATGGTCTGATTCCCTTGAATTTCAGAAACTATTTTATTTCATTGGCATATATCGAGTTTCGTTGAGAAAAAACAAAGATTGCAGTTGCTAGAGTGATTTTTACTTTTTCGCTACAGGTTAACCCCACGTCCTAATTGATATTACATGCCGAATATCGTTTAGAAAAAATAAAAATTCCAGCTGCTAGAGCGTTAACACACACACACACTCATATAATTTTTTATCCTCATTCTTAGTGCCCTAATGTCGATGGGGATTTTAAGAAATTTTCCAAAAATCTTTTCATGAGTACAACCTCATTTGGAATTCACTATCAGTTTATCATTTCGTTTCATGTATCATCAATGTCCTCCGCCTGTGATTAAAACGGGCGTTAAAAAATAACTGAACGCAAACGTCAGCATTCTGGAAACGTAACATGCACAAACACGTCTTAAGTGCAACTTTTCGCTTACCAACGTGTGAGTGGCGCTCTGTGAAATTCTCCAAATTTCTGAAAGTGATCCGGTTTAATGTTAGAGCACAAACTGAAGTTCTGGGTTTCATCTTTCTTTCTTTCTTTCTTGATTGTCCTCCCCCCTGTTTATGTTTTAAGGCATCTTCTAGCTGTGCTGTAACGAAAATAGGCCTTCTGTAACGTGTATAGGCCTAAGTTGAGACGAAAGCAGAATTTCAGAGCAGCATATTGTTGCTCGCTAGACCTTTCCATTTTACTGTAGAAGGAACTGAACATGTCTCAACTTGTGCACTTGGAACCGTAAGTACCAAATTTACTTTACGTTTTATAGAACATCTCTCGTGTTTATTTCTGGGCTCTCTTCTTTGAGACTGATTTAAATCTAGAGCTCTCTTTTTAATTATTGGAAATGAACAACAGTCCCACAATGACTTTTATAAAGAACTTTAACTCTGCACGATTCATCTGCTTTAGAAAAAACGACGCAACGTTTTGATATCTAAAATGAACGCTCAAGAGGGAGGTAAGATAACATCTCGTCAAGACGTGCCACTTTGTGCAAAAGCACGTTCTACACAGTTTCTGAAAAATGTGAATTATAACGCTTTTTTTGAAACATTTGAACACAGGGGCAAATAAACAGATGTGGAAATTAAAATGATTCAGGGCTTATGTGTACCCGTTCACAAAGCTGCAGCGAACCAGGAAGGGATGTTTCTCGAAGCGAGGACCCCCCTTGTGATCGTGCACATCTCTAACATGCAGGATTCGGAGGTCAAGAGGGTCATTGTGGATCCAATAAACTCTCTCCATGCGAGAAAGGCGCAACAACGGCACAAGTGTTTCTAATAACGTAGCAGACCCACCACGGAGTTCGAACAGATTTGTCTGCATTTCTTTCTCATATTTCTGTGTGTTTTAGCGAATTCCGAAGCGGCTGTACCTCTGAAAAGATTTTTTATTTGCTTTTTTTTTCAAATCTCTATCGAACATACCTACCAGCTATCAAAAAAGTACGTGAAAAACAATCTATGTGTATGTGTGTGTCAGTCAACGTTCTAGCGGTCACAGTTTTTTTATTTTTCTCTAGAAATCTCGGCAATTAACAAACGATTCGTCTTTCGTTATCTGGCAAAATTGGAGCAAAACTTTAAAAATTGCTCTAGTGGCCGCAATTTTTTTTACATCGAAACTCGGTATGTGTCATTGAAATAAAACAATAAAAAAAGTTAAATCTAAGTATTAGGAGTGGGGGTTTACCTGAATCCCAACATTTGTAAGTCGCTCTAAAGGTACCAATATATTTTTTTTCACAAGGAAATATACCATTTAAATAAGGTAATCAAATAGTTTATGAAAGTCAGGAAAATGGGAGCATTAGAAGTGGGGATATGCCTTAAAACCGAGCTCTGCATTCACAAATGCCACTTGCTGAGGAATTCGCTAAGCTTACGGAGCTCCTGCGTGTCGACGAAGCTTTTCTTTAACACTGTGTTATTTAACTGTGTAAACCAAACTAAGCTAGCAGTAAATAACTGACGCAAACGTCTTAATGATGTTCTGTGTATAACAAAAAGTTCGCTCAATCATTGTTTTAGTGTTACAAACAAATGTATAAATTAACTTCCGTTTCTAATCGTTTTTGAGGAAGAGGCCTTAATAACATCAGGGGGAAAGTTAACTCCAGAATATTACATGAAATGATGACATACTTTTTAGCTATTCTAATTGTCCTCAATAAATTAAACACATTTTGTTTAAAACATTTTTTTCTAAAACGAAATCTAGAGAATTTACAGCGCTTGTGAATCAGAAATAGTACAAAAATATCATCTGACATCTATCAGTTTGAAAGCCATTAAATGTTAAAAAGAGTTACTGCAGTATATTTAAACGTGTCGCTAAATTGACTGTTAATATCTGTATTCTCCTACAGATAGCTCTGCATAAATAAAACGATAGCATGCTTGATTACAAACCGAGAACATTTATTTATAATTCATTAAACAGCTATAAGACATAAGTATATCATCATAATCTTATTAATAATACTGAAATATTTACTGTTGACTCTTAAGTTGAAGTTATCGGGTTGTTAGCAGTTGGGGATTATGTTGGCAACACCCGCTCTTGGGAATTAAATTTTGCGATACTGTTTTTGCTTGCACAAATTACGGCAATAATACAAAATTTGATGCTGAATCGCATTATTCTAAATAATTCGGACTAAATGATAATTTTCATACTTTTTCATTATTGGAAAATTGTAAAAAAACACTGAAAAATGTTCCACCAAATAACAGGTAATATTGATAGTAAAAGAAATCGCAAAATCCTTTCGATGTTGATATTATTATTATTACTATTATTATTATTATTATTATTATTATTATTATTATTATTATTATTATTATTTCAGAATACTTTACACTGTTCTTAAGTGGAAAAATGCTGACAAGAAAATTAACAGATTCAGGTTGGTATTTGTATAGTAATTTTGCAGAACATCCCTTTATGATATTCTCTCCTTCCTCCATTTGATTATCCAGTAACAGTGAAATGCGGTAAACACAATGCACACTTTTCAGAGATATTCATTATGAAACCAATCTACGCTTATAAATCTATTAAGATATTTTTTTAATATCAGAAACTAAAGCTAAATATATATTAGGAATTTAGCAGAAAAAATAAACAAATAATAATAACATTTAAAAAGGCTTTATCATCGTTATGAAACCAGAATTAAAACTAAAATCATCCGATACCCGTAATTTACCCAACATAATTATAAGTTACAAATATCTATTTTGAAAAATTAGCAGTTTGAAAGATTAGCAGTTCGTTAATCAACTATGATGTTAACTGAGGCAAATCATGGAGAAGTAAACCCAACTTGGAACCAGGTTTAGAAGCCTCTTATCATATTACTGCAATATATGCATCCTGTAAATAGTTTAGCCAACTCAAAAACAGTCCAAGATGAAGATTTTTTAAGAAATTATATACAATATATATATATATATTTGATAAAAATGTCACACTCTTCATATTTATAAATTTTAACTTTGGTGTAGAGTTTATCAGAGATGGTAATTTTTTGCATAGTTTATATCAATATGACGTCTTAAAATATTAACGGTAACTTAAAGTATTTACATCTAGTACATGTACAAAGGTGAATTAATTCAACGGAGACAAATTAGTACACTTATTTTGTGATTGACTGAAATCCCCCTCTGTATAGAAGGTGTGAGTGATAAGATATCTTTTTAATGCTAACCTGAACTTATTTTATTAGTATGCAGTTCCTTATAGACGATGAAGTGATTTAGTAATACTGTACAATTGTAGAAACCCCTTTTTGGATTACCTGCAACTTGTTATTTGGTCTGTGTCTATCAATACACTGAACTGTCTACTACAAATAAAGTTACATATTCGCAAGCTAATGGTAAAATTCCAAATGTTTTTTAATAATGGTTTACAATGAGTTTATCGTTTTGCTCCTGCCATTATTATTATTATTATTATTATTATTATTATTATTTTTAGTAGTGTTTAACGCCCGTTTTTACTACTGAGGCAATACAGGCAGTGGACACAGGTGATACATGAGATGGAATTATATATTGGTTATGAGAACTGATGAAAACTTGGAAAAAACCTCAGTCAGGGAAGACGGTCCTGGCGGGAATCGAACCCCAGACCTCCCACTCACCAGTCCGCGCCTTAACGACCTCGGCCAACCGTGGCGCTCTAATTAAATATATTTCAACTTAATTTAACACACATTAACTTAATTAAATACATTTCACGTAATTAATAGCACGTCAGTTTAGTTAAATATATATCAACCACGTCAAACTAATTAAATGCATGCCACCTTAATTTAACACTTATTAACTTAGTTGTGCGCATATTAACTTAATACGTGTCAACGTAATTAAATACACATATTAATTTATTAAAGTTATCAGCCCGAATAAACAAGATAAGCAGTGAAACACACGTCTTGCAGGTATGAGGTGACAAGCTTTGAGGTTTAAAGTACTAGCACATTTAACATAGATCATAGTGTCAAGGGTCTCTCTGTTGTAGTATTTAGCTCACTGTTTTGTGCCAATAAGATCACTATAATTACATACGACGTTCATTAGTCACTTCTCGGTGCTTCATACTAGAACGTGTGATTAGATGCGATATAATTGACAAAAGTGTTTTCTGTTTGAACTAGTATATTTTATATACTTAGCATTCATTTACATTATCATGTTGCCGACCATGTCTATTAAGCGATTGCTGTTGCGAGGTCGAAAGCTGAGTGCACGTACATGTCACGAAATTGACGCTCCAGATGACAAATAGAAAACTTTTTTAATAAATTAAACAGCTATTAGGCAAGTACATCTCATCGAAACCCTATAATAGTTATTACCGTATGTAAACATTCACTATTGACGCAAAAGTTTAACTTGTCGGTTTAGGGACGGTTGGCGGTTATGTTGGTACTGCAGCTCTTGTGAATTAAAGCATGTGATAATTTTCTGGATGCAAATGTTACGGCAATAATACATTTTTTGAATTCCTCTGAATAATTCTGACCAAATAACCCTAAAAGTTCCAAGTTCACAACTGGTAAATTAACAAACAAAATGACTAACGAATAAAACACTAGTCATTAGCCATTTTAAACCTGACATTAATTAGTACGTAGTTTGGTGTATACAAATCTGCCTTTTAACATGACTTATGTTACCCGTAGAGTGCGTCTCGGGGCTTCGCAGGTTAGCTGCTGGAGCTGCAGTCCCGAGCGACATCGGAGAGAGACGAACTCCTCATTTCCGAACGGGAGATGGCGGAACAGTTGCATGTGTCATTCTTTTATTAAACTTAACCTACTGGTGATGCGTAAATGTTGCATGTGTCATTCTTTTATTAAACTTAACATACCTGTGCGTTGTCGTATGATTGCAATATGTTGTTCCTTTTCACAAAAAGTGACTTTTCCACTTTTTACCATGCGTTGTCTAAATGAATGAATGTGTTTTTGCTACAGAGGCACTACAGGCGATGGACACTGATGATATATGAGATGAAATTATATATTGGGAAAGGATTTATTTTTAAGAAAGGAATGGTTCCAGGCCGAAGTTTAGGGTACCTCCCCGACATTTGCCATTTATGAGGACTGAGGAAAACCTGGAAAAAACGTCAGTCAGGAAGGACCAGGAAGGACGGTCCTGGCGGGATTCGAACCCCAGACCTCCCGATCACGATTCCGCGCCTTAACGACCTCGGATATCCGTGGCAGATATGATATCAATTTCCAACAAGATGGAACTTCAGCTCACTATGGGCTGAATGTTCATCAGCATTCAGACCCGGATTTTCCACAACGATGCATGGTCACATACAGGACCAACAAGATCCCAAGATTTGTCTCTTTTGAACTTCTCTCTGTGAGTTATATCGAGAAAGACCCAACAACTGAACAAATCTGAAGTATCGAATAATGCGACACATTCCTAAAGCTGGTTAAGACATTCCTTAAATGAATGACGAGCAATTGAGAACAACACAAAGTTTAGACGTTGAAATAGCTTTGTTTTGTTTTTGTTATGGAAAAAGCATTTTATTATTGACTGCACTTTTTTATTTTCTTGATTTAGCAACAATAAACATGTATGGAAGTATCTAGTGTGAAGCATTCTCTTAATGAGCTTTATTCGAATTATGGGACTTCAATATGAAATAAGAAACAAGGTCGGTGATATTATTTTTCGTTGTTAATATCCATCCTCATGTCACAAGCTTCAAAAGTTATTCAGGTGCTACGGCACTTATAACTAACTTACCAAATAAACGAAGGCAAATATCATGGCCCACTTTAAAGAAAAAAATATAAAATGAATTGACTACTTTTTTTTTTAGAAATAATCATTCACAACACTGAAAAAAAGGTCCTTACTTTATTGTTAGGAACAGTCCCTGAAATACATTGCAGGCCATTTTAGTTCAAAAGGAACGTCGAAAATACGGCAGCAGTTTGAAAAATTGGTGCTCATGTTGGATGAAGTGCTTTCACAGAGAAACGAATATGAGATTAGTGTGGATTGAGGTAGGACGAACGCACGGACCTGAAGGATTCCAAGCACTTCGTCAAACAACCTTACGAAAATATGATTTCCCCATAGCTATTACGAACAGGCTCAATGTATTGCAAATTTAACGGCCAGCAGTTTATTTGATACCAAATTAATTAAATATAATGTAATAGAATATATTTAATACTTTGAACTGGAGAAATCATTAAGTTAATTAAAATTTCATATAGAACTTAATAACAGAACTTATTTGAAAAATAACTTAATTTCTTAACTTAATCTCTCTGTACATTGAGACGTTGACCCATCGTTTCCCAAACCCCTGAAACCCAGGAACATAAAATTCTTTGGGCTGCTGTCGGGAAATATTATGTTTAAGAAGACCGAACAAGTGCAAGTCGCTTGGAGTAAAGTCAAGGCTATATGGAGACTGCTTCTCGCTTGATATATCGCAGCGTCCCATTTGTTTTTTTGGCGGTATGAGGACATGCGTTGTCATGCAAGAGCAACGCCCTTTGGTCGCTTCCGTTTAATGGCTTACTTTACGTAGAAGTTGTCCTTGAGGCTGGAATGCGGTAACCAGTGATACTAGAAGACTCTCAGTTTCAATTTTGGAAGGGTAGTTTCACTTTAAACATTATTTTTATTTTTTCACAGGCGGCGCAGATGTTTCCGCTGCATTGGCAATTGCTTTGTCTTGGACTATCGCCTGTGACAATTCGGGCTAGACATACCTGTTGTTACCCTTCCGACCGGCGGACGCACACACCACTTGATGTGACAGGCAGTCCTCACTGTAGATGGAAAGCAACATCTTTTGCTCACAACAGAGTTTTACACTCGCCAGAAATGACTATAACTACTGTAAACATCGATATACTGAAGTAATGGTGCTATCTAGGACAATTGTCTCACACATTTATCAATTTCTAAGTTACTTAATGAATTACCCTCATCTATACAAATATACTTTCTTTTCTTATACTTGAAATTACTACCCCCAAAAATTATGTAAGTTGTTTAGTCCTTTTCATCCCCATTTCGCTTCAATCAGAGGTGAGAGAGATATCTAAAACATGTTGTGAGAGTGAGGAAACGTCGTTTTAAAATTACTAGGTTGAAATACCAGGGGTTATGGTACATTTTTTCATCTCAAAATAGTGTCGCATAGCATCCGTTCCACTTGAAAACTAACGCACTGCCTTCCGGGCGGCTACTGCTACTGCAACTCCCATACTCTCCACACTTGGCCCCTCCCCAAAAGTGAAGATAAAGTTGTATGGGCGCCAGTTTTCTTGCGGTAGTTTTTAACGTCCCGTCAACTGACAAGGTCTTTCTAGACGATGAATGGAATGAATGAAATGAGCTTTTGTTACCGGGTATTAGGCAGATCTGACACACGCCAGTTGACAAGCCAATCTTGTAGTAGTGAAACCATTGTCACATATTTGGAGGTTGTGACAAGGAACCTTTTGCAATATTTCCTGATGCCATTGTTCGTTGTTTCTCCCTTTAGGTGAGTGCCCCCTCTCACGTGATTTAATTGCAGACAAAGAACGTAATTATTGTCGAAGTTCTTGTACTGACATAAGTTTTATGGCCATGATGTTGTTTTGTCACGGGCATCCTGGCGCTAGCTTGAAATTTGCTCAGCAATATTTAGTATGCACGATTGTGAATAAAAGGCAATAAAAGGGAATGAGGTAACGTGCAGAGAGCGAATCTAATCAGATGCAGGCTTCCCATTGGCTGTTGCGAGACACTCTCTCCCTCTCATTCTCAGTTTTATAAATCTCTTACGTAGCACATGCGTGTTCTTTGTGAGAGCCAGAGAGCGTTGTGCTGGGTGCAGTATCAATCTATAGATTAATTGCTACTTCAATTTTGACAGTACGCGCAGTTTCACTCGACACATCTCCTTAACATACAGTGGAAGCATGTCTTCGTAATTACCCATAGGAACACTTTTGTTAAGCAGCTCGAACAGATACGCAGAATCATAGCTCACGGTCGTCGACCCACATTCGTAATATGTATATAACAATAAAGTACAATATTATTGCTAATACTACAACTACTACTACTACTACTACTACTATTACTACTACTACTACTACTACTACTACTACTGCTACTGCTACTACTATTACTACTACTACTACTACTACTACTACTACTACTACTACTACTACTACTACTATAATTACTACTACTACTAGTGTTCTTTGATTTTTAGCGAATTCCAAAAAGATGTAGGTAGTAGCTATTGGGGTTGTACCCATTACAAGTCGATTCTGCAAACTACTAGGCACCTAAAATGACGATGAAAAAAACTTATATACAGAGGGTGCCGAAAATGTACACGCACTCCAAGCAAAGAAAAAACTTGTTAACATAACAAAACTGAATTCACACACCAGAAAATGAAGAACACTAATCATCTTACACTTTTACAGTTACAACAGTTGCTCAAAATGCCCACCATCGACGTCGATACACGTCTGAAGACCTCGTCCTCTTGAACCATGCATTCTCCAATCAGGGTCATCTGCATGCAAAAGTCTTGGGATGAAAACTTTCAACTTTGCTGTTTTAATAATACGACGTACTGATCCCAGTCTCACGTGCACATTGCTTTGTAGATTTCTGCGGTGAGTGCTCAAAACGTTTAAATTTAAACTCAACATTATTTTAAAATTAAACTTCTTGTGTTACACCAACTTTTCATGTAATGAGGCGTTTGACCGCATATGCATCCCCTCTTTATAGTCGCCTTGTCTGCAGTCTCATGTCCTATGACATTCCATCTGTGGGGTCACCAAATAGCTGCAGAATTGAAATGTAAATGTTCACGCAATTTGCTTCTATCCAAGGCGTAACAAATTATAAGCAAAAAACCAATAAATGAATATAAACAGTGCTTTTTAACTTAACTATTGTTTCCTCTACGATATTAAAACTATTTTTAAGCCGGTTTTTATTGACATTCAAAACGTTGATCGTTGCGAACTTATAAACACGAAGTGTATCTGGAGATATCGTGTAAATTAGAATAACATTTTGTTTCGGAGGGATATTTCAAATAGGTAAGCCACAGTCGTCATAGTTTCCACAGCTTCAGACACTGAACTGCATAAAGATTTTTCCTGAAGGCCGTAAAAGTATGGAGATCTTTCGTAAGAAATTAACCTGTGTGAAAAATCATTTTGTACGAATTTATTTAAAAGCAAGCATGGGAACAATTTGGAAAACGTAAAATCAGAACCCAGAGTACAAATTTCTGCTATATCACGTCTTGTAAGTGAAATGTATTTAAATAGGTTGACATTTATTCCATTAGGTTTAAACCCATTTAATTATGTTGACATGTGTTTGATATCGTTTATATACATTTAATTATGTTGAAATGTATTTAATTACTTTTTTATCAGGATGAAATGTATGATAGTAAATATTGTGTTTTCACCATTTCTCCTTTGCCACCGGGTGCAAGTCCAATGGTAGATTGAAAAAATACAATATCTCTTTTGTCTCATTCAGGAATTAAAATGAAAAATAATATTGTTAGTATTAATGTATCATTTTTATATACTTCTTAATGCAACATAATTTTTATTATTTGTAATATGTAAGGAGTAAAATAGCAAACAGTGGGAAATTTGCATTTATTTTTTATGTTTATATCTTTAACATTTGAAACCCAGTAAAAAAAAAAAAAAAATAGGATGCAAATGTAAACTTGAAGTGTTCGACGAAGGTGATTCTGTATGTTTAAGTACAAATATCATGTCACTAAAGTTAGAACTGACAGCAGGAGTTTCAGTTCGGCGGGCTCAAGCTTTTCCTTTTACCCTGAAAAGATAAATACGGGGGTAACTTTGGTCGTTAAGGATTGCGGACTTTTCCTTAGTTGATGAGATACAGAAAATAAAAAACACCCCTAACTTAATTGTCTAGCGCGACAATGCCCCACTTATGCGGTATCATTGAAACAGTTTAAGGATGGGGTGCACTGTACGAGAGGCCAGACATAGACGCCGTAGCCTATATCTAGATCAAGGACTCTATTCGTAGTAAAGAAAATATTGCGGTCACTTGTTTTGACCTAATCATGTCGGCGCGTGTTACTTGTGCGCCTTGGATGCTATTTCTATTTCACATGGAGGCATGTCTGAAATGTATAAACCTCATAGCAGCCGTTGAAGTGCTCACTTATTAGAGCAAATGAAGGAACGTTGGGGCAATACGAGCGGCGGTTCATAAGTTTCTTTCCTGACCTGGGATCATTCCGGTGTCAAGGACAAACCGAAATGCAGACTCCAACTGTAACATCCTCAAGAAAAGTCCATTCAACGGAAGCGACCAGGACTCCTCACCAAAGGCGTGTTGTTCTTGCATGACAATGCATACTGCCAACAAGATAAATGAGACGCTGCGAAATTTCAAGTCGGAAGTCTTTGAGCATCCTCCATATGGCCCCCACCTTGCTCCAAGTGTCTTTCATTTGCTCGGCTCTCTTCAGCATTTTCTATCTGGGGACATTTTCCCGACGATGAAGCCGTGGAAAGGGAAGTTAGCCCCTGGTTCCGAGTATAGCCCAAAGTATTTCATGCTGCTAGATTTCAGGGCTTGTAAAACGTGTCTCAAGATAGGTTATGTTAAGAAATAAAAGTATTTTTCAAATAGTATTTTATTTGTTCAAGCTCTGCATTCATTTTTAATTTACTTAATGACTTACCTTCGTAGGTATATTGAGATAAGCCTTACAACACATGATCAGTTCAATTCTGCCAAAGAAAAACTGCAACAACTTTTTGACCAAGTATCTTTACAAAATTTACTTGAACTTAAAGGCATTTTAATGAATCGTGAACTACAAACTCCAAAGGTTTCTTAAGTTAGTAAATAAAGATTCAAAAGAAACAATTAATTGTGATCTGGCACTAAAGTCGGTGTAAATGATCGTTCAGAAAAACACAATATTTGATTAAAATATAGAACTAATATAGCGCATTTCAAAAGTAAAAGCTGGTCGCTAATAAAACAATAAAAATAAACTTTATATCGTTTTCATATATTGTAGTCACCATTTTTCTCCCAAACCCTTTGTGCATTTGCTGTGCCTAACAACCAGGACATTGAATCACTTCCTAGCCATTAAGCCTTCGAGAATGACGCCGTTTCTTAAGTAAAGGAAAACACTAGGTACAAGTCTCGGGCTATATAGTGGATGCGTAAAATGTTCTCATCAAAATAAATTTATAAATCTGTCGGCATTTCTGATAGCCATGTGCACTGTTATAAAAGAAAACAATGCCAACGTATGGATTGAATATAAAAATATACTGATATGCACATGTATATCTACTTATTACACAACAGAAGGCTGAATCTACAATGTTTCTACATAAAACTACAACAAATCACAGTTACTACTGCAGCAGAAAGAAATTTTACAGAAGTATATTGAAGTATTTACACAACAGTCACTATTTGTACGTCGTTTTATGTAAATACATAGAAAACTGAAGCCACAAATAATAGACCACATTAATCGCTTCAATACAGCCGGAGATAACTTAGTAGCAATTAAAGTAATTCTTTAAAAATCCCCCAAGAAATATATTTGCAGCTACAGACTTTAAAACAAGTAACTAAATCATTATGACAGTAAATATAGCATTTAAAAATTATTGTAGCTAAAGGAAGTCTCAAAAATTGTATTTAGCAAGTTGGTAATGCTGCGTATCCTTCAGAGATGCTATGGTAGAAGAGCAACAGATTTCTCCTCGCTCTGGATGCTGCCCAACGTTTAGCTGTACTTGCAATCTCGGAGCATAAAGCAAGCGTCTACCGTTGCTAAGAAACAGGTCGCAAGCTCTACCAAGGATGATGCTAAAGCAACGCGCTCTCACCAATAAATTCTTGTGTCAGCACTCAGAAATAGTAAAAAAACGGAAAACAATGAAATTAACACTTACATATGTAGACTAAAAGATTCGTGCAGCCGGGCTGTACCTACTACAACTGAAAACCTGGCCCTATTTTACAGTGCGCTTGCGCTGTAATTGTTTATTCTTACCATTGTGGTATCAGGAAACAGTGCCATGCTTACATTTGCCTGACTTTTTTCTTTTGTGATAGAGTTGATTGACTGCATTCCATCGGCTGTTGTCTTGACGGACCAGGTTCAGTTGCAATATGAGAAATAAGTTCGCACTACTTTGACCCTTTCGTTTTTGTCATTTAGGAGCTCTTCTTGCCCGCAGTTTTCGACATATAACGTGTACTTGGTGAAATGCCTGGAAGTTTCATTGTAAGAGCACTGACAGTAAAATGACAACTTAGGTCATCTGTCTGGTCCGCACCATTGCCTGAACTTTTCCCTCACTCATTATTAGAGCCCAGTTTTTAATGACATGTTAACAAATTAGTTCATTATGCAGATGTTTACTGCTAAATATTTCTAACAGAACTGGAAACCATTCACTGGCATTTAGAAGCTGTTCGTACTATTTTCTCTTGTTCGCCGTTCTAGACCCAACTTTTCATCGATTATGCGACACACTCCAGTACGGTTGGCAATGCTTCTTTTGTTGGTGAATTTTCTTCTTTCATTGCTGCCCTCACCTTGGCCACTACTAATCTTGTTGCAACGTTTTTGCATATTACTGCAAGTGGAATCCAAAATTGTGCTATCGGCCTATTCATTATTTAACTTCTCTTGAACGTCCGACAGTGTACTCCTGTCACAAATCAACAATTTTGAACCCTTTTCTGAAAGGAATTTTGGGGCTGGGGAGGGGACAGCGACACTATAGCGTGTAAACTCTTGAGTAGTGAAGTACTAATTGCAAATTATTCATGGAAACCAAACTTTAATTAGGGCATTGTGCTATCATGAACAGATGGGGAAGGAACACGACAAGGACATTAAAATTAAGAAAGAGACTGGCAACAATAGGGCCGAGCTATAATGGGGGGGGGGGTCAGGGAAATGGAAAGAACGTATGAAGGAGGATTAGGACCCGCTTGAAGGATATGAATAGGCAGCAGACGATTGCGCAGTACAGACAGATGATTTTGCTGGAAGTAGAATCGGGGCTAGAATCGGAATGAGGGATGGAGTAATAGTAAAAGGGGGACTAGACAGGAGCATGGGGATGATTAAGATGACCGGCGAATGTGAGCGGAGAATGCGTCCCATTGTGAGGAGGGGGAATAGTGGATACATTTTCTGGTTGAATGTAAAGGTACGGAGGGCGGGCAAAGTATCTACCGCACTCCTTTACAGAATCAAACAGAGGGAGGTGGCAATGGAAGAAGAAAGTTAGGCAAATTTCTGATGACAGTGAGGTCTGATAACTGGGGAGTGGGTTCAGCAGAGACAAATCGACTGAATCCATCATAGGATTTATTTATATTTTATACGATTTTTAATATTTTTAAGAATTGTTTTTGGCACTTTTTAATATTTTATTATGTTGTTTATATTAAACAAACTCGTACCTGTTGAATTTGTATTGGTGCCACTGTAATGCACATTTCCCTTCTCATTTGGCCTGCCGCGGGGACTTTTGCGTCCTCTACCTCGTCTTACGACTTCATTGATAGAGAGCATGTGATGCAGTTTTCGTCGTCGAAACATACAACTATACCAGAAAAAAATATAAAAGTAAATAAATAAGCCATTACTGTACCAGCAGTGTCTCCAGACACACACTGACGCGCTGCGGTGACGAGGGGCATCGTTCAAGCTGAACCCTCCTCATATTCCTATCAGTGGATTTTTCAACATTAAAACAATTATTTTGGGGCCTAAATACACTCTAAACTGTAATAAATATATAAAACAGACATAAGTACTAAGGTTATATTTATTTATTTGTTCTTTTACAACGGCTTAATTATGGACTAAAATCATTAAATTTCACATATACAAGGCGGTGGTATAAAAGTTACAAGCCAAACACTCTTAAACTTTTTTGCAGAAAGGCGCCTTTATAATAGCACCATCGACAAAATTAAATCTGTCAATTTAAGTAATTGCAGGTAGGAAATCCTGATATTGGGGTAAATTTCCCTAATTGGATGTTACGGAAGTTAATGTTGCACACTTTAATATTCTTCACTTACGGAGCACGGTTGCATTTACGTGATCACGTTTGGAAGTAAAATACCATGTATTACGTTCCGATTTTACACACGAAACCTGCTTGCATGTTGCGCTCAGTAAATGCATGCAGGCTACAGAGCTGTTTTTTGAAAATATCATAAATACAAAACAAGAATGGAGGAAGTTGAAACCTTCTTTTTTGAGAAGAAAATATCCAGCAAGAGACTCAATTTCGGAAGATGAAGATGCCAGAAGCGTGTGGAGCTAGCAGAAAAACAAGTAGCGACAATTTAAATCAGCTACGCGATATTACAGCTAGGTTACCGCTTTAACTACGGGCGAAACACTCGGCATATCTAAAGGGAGAAGAAGTCAATAACTTCAACGTTTATACAGTAAAAATAAACTGTCACCATTTTCTTATTAACTTGATGCCATGCAGGAAATACAGAATGTATACATTATCAGTAACACGTGTTTTGATCATTAATGCTCTATGACATATACATTAAAAGAGAGTTACGCTCTTAAAACAGAGTGCTATTTAAAATTGAAGTTCTGAGTTAAAGAAGGCCCTAATGTTAATTATAGCAATACTGTAGGAACACTTTTAAGGGGACCGGTGTACCCTATCCTAGCAATGTCAAACTATTAAAATTTAGTTTTCTTTTTATTACAATCAGGTCTTTCATTTTTATGACAATACAGAGGGTGCCAAAAAGTATGCACACTATTACAGTAGACATGTATTTAATGCATTTAAAAGTTGGACCGAAAAACAACAGTAATGTCTAGTATGATGTTCTGTAAACAGATGTGACTCAAATGCATTATGATAGCGTTGCTACGTGACAGGTAAATCAACATGAACAAATGAAGCCAAGATTATCGTATGATGTTCTGTAAACAGATGTGACTCACATTACGTTATGCCGTTGCCACAACAAAATGGAGCCAATATTATCGTTTGAACAGCGGAAAGCATGAAGAGCTGTTGAAGTTCAAAGGCAATTGTACCATTCTTTTTGAAGGAACAGTAACTGGCCCAGTGTACCTGAAAATGATACGCACATCCGTCTTACCCGCCATTCATACACTCTATGGAAATGAAGAATTTTACTTCTAACAGATGGGTGCATCACCACATTATTACCGTGATATATGTACATACTATGATGACAATCTTCCAAGGCACTGGACAGGACGAAGAGATCCGATTGAGTTTACACCGCGTTCTACGAATTTAACTCCGTTGAGCTTCTAACTATGGGGAACTCTTAAGGATGTTGTATACCAGCTACACTGTAGCACTTTGGGAGGAAATTGAAATGACATGTGCTGAAATCGCTGAGGACACTTTCGCAAACGTTGCTCAATCAGTAGTTCAACGTACTCAGAAGTGTATCGACGCCGATGGTGGCATTTTGAGCAACTGTTGTGACTGCAAAAGTCTAAGATGATTAGTGCTCATCATTTTCTGTTTGTGTGAATTTAGTTTTGTTATGTTAACAGTTTTTTTCTTTGCTTGAAGTGTCTATACATTTTTTGCAACCTCTGTAGTTGATATATGACTTTACTTGATATATGATATATGAACTTATTTTAGTAAACAAATTTTCACTTTTAAAAAAAAAGTCTTTGCATCCAACATTTTTTATATTTTTGTACATATATTGCAACACATATTTGTATGATTTTTCTGTTCGTAAATGGCCATGTTAAACTATGCAGACATATGTCATAAGAGACATAAGACAAATTTTAAAACTTTAGGTCAAGTAAAAGCTGAGGAAAAGAAAGGTGTGTAAGAAAAACATTTAACTTTTTGAAAATGGATGCAAAGATAGAAAAGGGAACACCCACCAGAAAATTATATACTTTTAAAATAAACATTAATACTTACGAATGTCATAGAGATATAAATGATGAACCATTTAAAAGATGAAAGTCTGAATTATGAATGAGCAAAATAAAAAACTAAAAATATGTCAAAGTTTTTACCTACCGGGTGCCCCCAACAATAGAAACCATTTAAAGATTAATTACTATCAAAAGTTTTACTGAATCTGTAAAAAACAAAATGTATATATAGTTAAACCTCTGTATTTGGACATCCCTGTGTGTTAAAGCACCTCATTATATTAGACATCTTTTCTTGGAACTCGACAAATTTCTATGCTTTAAAATGTCCAGAATATTCATGAATTCTGATATCTGGACACCCCTTATTACTTGAAATTTCTTTTTCTGTTATGTATTTCTGATTGATTGGCTTGTATCTCTATAGCTTTAAATGAATCATTAGCACATACACTGTAACATCAAAACAATGGGGAATTTCTCCAACTGGGTTTCTGCTACCTGTTTGAGCTTGATAGACTTGCTTTGCAATGGGCCATTAAGCACAGTGGTATGGAAAGGCTGGGCTTATCTCTGTTGTGCTTCCACAATTCTTTATAAAATGTAAAATTGTTATTTTACTCTCAGAAAGTTCATTGAAACATACGATTAAAGTAAGCAGTTATTATTTACTTTTATTCTGCGTGCAGTTTCAATAGGAGCAAGCCTAGGCTAGCAACTTTTATTGAACATTCATGTGTAATACACGCGTAATTTCCTTTAACGTCCGGGTTTGACTTCTGTCACTTGTTTCCTGATAACCTCTTCATTCATTACAATAGTTTTACGTTGTTCCCTTTCCCAGTTCCTTACAGACCGTGACGCGTCACTTGTATAGTGTTCGATTGTTCTTTGGTTCCAGTGACAGCTGTAATCGAAACTGTTTACGACATCTCTAAGGGTCCAGTGGTGCTGAGAATTCCAGAGAACGACTTATGGGTCCAGTTTTTCTGTATACCAAACGTTGACCTTTGCGTTGCTGGGATGATAAATGAAGGGCGGTAGATGACCCCAGGGTCATTCTGTCACCCTATAAGTTACGCAACGGAACGGTGACCTCGTTATGGGTGCTCTCAGCAGTAAAGGTGAACCATATTGCAACATCTGTCACTATCTTACTCAACTTTGCACATATTTTATAGCTTCAGATGTTTCACACAGGTGTCTTGACAATTTTGCTATTAAAACTCAAACATTCCGGCAGAATTACAATTTTTTTTCCAACATACGATAAAATGGATTTAGTGCTAAAGGTTTAGAGTTTCAAATTGAAATATTCAATTTTCAAATGAAGATTAAACAATGAATACATATCGCCTGTCTTAATATACCATACTCTACTTACCTTAAAATAACAATATTTTAAAATTTTATAACAATTACACTTAGGAACGACAAAAAAAGTCACATTTTTCTGGACTGTTTTACGTGTTCGAAGTCAAATACATCACCTATAGATTTTGTGTATTATTACACCTACCTTAATTAATGTCAACAATGTTTTGTTTTACCTATAAGTGATTGTGCATTGTGCATTGTTGTATGCAAGAGAACTTTTAAACTTTCCATTGTTATGGATCTGCTGTCTTTATTGTTGGTTTTGCTGTAGAAGTCAGTGATGTGTGTTTAATATCAGCTCACAAAATGGGCAAAGGAATTGAATTAACTTCTTCAAAAAGGTAATTCTTGCGTTGGTTCTGACCGTCTTTCTACTCGACCAATTGCATCAAAGATAGCATTTATCCCGTCCACTTTGTCAGCTAAATACAAGAAAACTGGGAATTTGGAAAGAAACAGAAAAATGTCTTCTGGCTGCTAATGACCGCGTTTTGTAGCGGGTCTGTGTGAAAAACCGGCGTACGACTGCAGTGGAGTTGAAAAGAGTGAGAAGAAGCTTCTAGTGCAGCAAAACCATCAGAGAGAGACTTTCAGAAATGGATATACCTGCTGGAAGGCCACGGGCATTTAAAATGAAGAAAGAATGGGTCTATATATTACCCATTGGACTCAAGAGATGAATCAAAATTTAATGTCAAAGGAAACAATGGAAAAATATTTATCCGTTGTCGTAGTGGTGAAGAATTTCTGTCAAAATGTTTGCCTAAACAGCCAGGTTTCCAGAAAGTGTGACGGTCTGGGGTTGTGTTTCCAGCAAAGGAGTGGGTGCATTTCATTTTGTTGAGGGAGCAGTTGCACACATAATGATTTTTACGAGAAAGTTAATGCTAACAAGAGTGGAGCAGTTTGTATCAACAGAAAACTGCACTTTCCTGGATGACTCCGCACCTTGTCATAGGACAAGAGAAGTGAGAACCTTGTTTTAACACTACTAACTTACTAAACAAACTATTTGTGTACCAAATTCATGTTACATCCGCATGTTTATAAAAACAGTTACAATTTTATGCTACAGACTAGAAGTTTTCTTGAAGAACTAGAGATTTCACTTTCACATGGCCAGGGAACAGCCCAGATCTCAACCCCATTGAGAACTGCTGGAAGAAAAAACCAAGAAATAAAAATAACCCAGTAGAACCCATCCATAGGGTATGATTTAGGGAGAATTCGCTTGCCCTAGTCAAAAATGTGATATTTTCAATACCCAGACGATTTGATGCCGAAAAAAAAAAAGATCGGGAAGGCAACACAAAGTATTGAAACGAAAATAACACTTTACTAGCCTCTGGTATTAAACAAGAACTCACCAGGTGTAGGCATTTTTAATTACAACATTGTGTTTATTAATTATGAAATTTGACATTTTGTTCAGTTTTATTGTTTACATGTACGTATAAAGAGGATTAATATTAACGTTTCACATTTTTATGTTTAAAATTTTTCGGATATACCTAGAAACAGTAATAGTAAACTTTCAAATGTTGATATTTCTGGATGAGTATATAGGAAAAAACATAAATATTTTGTGTATGATGCAATAAATATTTACAGTACAGTAGATAAAAATAAGAGAGGTATTATATATAACATTGAACGCTTCTGCAAAATATACGTTGTATTTTATTCGGAAATTATTTACCGCAGTAGTTTTGTTGCACGTGATTATTATGCAACTTGGTTCAATGCACAAAGGAGCTTTCAATATACTCCCTACCACGTCAATTGCCGTCTTCATTATTGCTTTGTTTACTTCGCAACGAGTGCTTGCTTCATGTTGTCGAAGGAGCGAGGTCAATGTAGTTTAAGTATCTGGTGTAACTGCATGACATTCAGTTTGGGAAGGTGTAAAGACAAAGCAGCACTCGCAAAATTAATTGTAAAGCTGAAAATAGCCATCGACACCTATGAGTTGTCGTTTGAGATGTGCTGTGGGGAGGTGTCGAACCTCAACGTTTGTTGCTACGAAATAAGCCAGCCTTGAAATATTGGGGTCATCTCCTTTACCTCCTTTTGTTACAGAGTCAGAAGGGTCTTAACACCATCCCCAATGAACAAGAATATTGGAGGGTTCCTGCGGTCCAGCTATACCGAAATATTCAGTGCATCAGAAAAGCACCGAATGTTAATTGACTTATAGTATTAGGTTAGCCACTGATCAGCTCTAAACACCTACAGTAGCTTTTTTTTAATAGTGTTTAACGCCCGTTTTTACTACTGAGGCACCACAGGCGGTGGACACTGGTGATACATGAGATGAAATGATAAATTGGGAAAGAATTTTTTTTATAAGGAAGGAAATGTTCCAGGCCTAAGTTTAGGATACCTCCCCGACATTTGCTATTTATGAGAACTGAGGAAAACCTGGAAAAGCCTCAGTCAGGGAGGACGGTCCTGGTGGGATGCGAAACCCCAGACCTCCCGCTCACGAGTCCGCACCTTAACGACCTCGGTCACCCGTGGCGGTCTATACAGTAGCTGAAAGTAGGACCGGATGATAAGGATCTAAAATAGCTGCATTGTCTGCTTGAAAGGTTATAAAGAAAGTGAGGGTGTAAAGGTGTTGGTAACAGTTTGATAAAATTGTATCTCTACAATAAAGAATATGGTCCATTAGATGAAATACAAAATTTCTGTCCTGATGGAAGAGGTTTCTGATACTTAATTGTGGCAATATTCGTATTAAAAATGAACTTTTAGTTTGACAGGTTTACAAACAATTATACTATTGATGAACCCTACCGTCCGTTTAAAAAACAAAAGAACGCGATTATCTTCGTATGTATATACAAACATAGGTAGACCCCTTACCCCTGAGTCTCCTTCTCGTTATTTACCCGCCATCTCCAACTTCTCTCTTCTCTACAGCCAATAGACGTCTTTGACCGGTTGTCAACTGAAATATTCCCGATTTGTGTATGTATCTCTCATACGAACACTTCCATTTCTTAAAAACTCCGTTTTCCTGCATTCTGTAAGAAAGCTTGTATGCCTCCAGATATCACCTTAAAATATTTTATTTTATTTACTTTCTAAGCGCTTAATCTGACCCATACGAGAGCACTTCTTTCTTCTCTCCCACATATATCTAAATAATCCCTGACCTGATTGAGCCTGCAGATTAAGCGAGACCTTTTCTGTGTATCGTGCCTCAGTATTTTGTCTACTATATCCCGCAAATATCTACCAAATATATCCCAGTCCATTTTGTTCTAAGCCTTTCCTTATTTTTAATACGCAGCATATCCCAGTCTTCCCTTATTTTCTCCCTCAGATAAACGGCTTGGGGTGCTTGATTCCCCCTTATTATTGCTAATTAACTAAATTCTTGTTATTTTTAAATTTGCACTTTTGTTATAGATGCCAAACTCTTTAAGAACCCTGCAATTCGCCTTACCCCTCCCTACCTGTAGCATCCGTTCCGTGTCTACACCTTGTGTTTTCCCGCCTTTAAATTTCCGTCCCGTACGTCAGTTATACCTGAACAATATCTCCATTGTTCTCAGCGGAGTTTCTCGTATTTTCACCAAAACCTCGGCGTTTTGTGATGCCCAGCCTCCGTTTATAGTCAAGACATGTTCATAACCGTAGATAGAATAAAAAATGAAAATGTATTTTTTGATATCATTACTTCTTTCATCTGCATGACCGCCAAAGGATATAACCATGTTTCTTGGTGCGAGTATGAAAACGTTATTGTGAGTGGTTAACCTAAGGCGAAAATTTAAAAATCGCTCTAGCAGCCGCCACCTCTCGACTTGACATTTTTACCTCTTTAAAGTTTGTGTTAAACTGAATGAAATACTCAACAATAGAATTGTCTTTTTTCTTAACGAAACTCGGTAGATGCCATTAAAATAAAATAATTTCCTAAAATTAGTATAACCAGACTATTAAGAAACCCAAAATGTAAAAATCATAAATGAATATATGAATATATATATATATATATATATATATTTCGCAACATAATTTGATATATACCATTTAAAATAAAATAAGAAAAATAATTTCTAAAAAGCAGGAAAATCAGAGCATTCGGAATGGGAGTATACCTGAAAACGTAAATTTAAAAAGTGCTGGTTAACGTAAAGCGAAAATTAAAAAATCGCTCTAGGGGCCGCAATTTTCGTTTTTTTCTCGCGAAACTCGGTATATGGTCATTTAAATTAAATAATAAAAGTAGTTGCTGAAAATCAGAGGGGGTTTTACCTGAAACCCACCATTTAAAAAGCGCTCCAGCAACATCAATATTTGCTTTTTTTACAACAAAACTTGGCATAAACTATTTAAATCAAACAAGTAAAATAGCTTCTGGAAAAAAAACTGAAATCAGATTACTAGAAGTGAGTGTTTACTTGAAACCCACCATTTAAAAATCTCTCTAGCGTCATGAATATTTTGTTTATTCGCAACGAAACTCCGTGTATACAATTTAAATAAAATCGGGTAAATCAGACCATTACAAGTAGGGATATGTCTGAAAACTGAAATTTAAACAAGAGCTCTAGCACCACCAATTTCTCTATTCTAGAGTTCAGTAATACGCTTCAATTGTTGAGGAATTCACTTATTTTACGCATATGTTTACTTTGTTTAATGTCCTAAAATATTAAAGGATTGGCATTATAAAGGCGTTTCATCCGGTTCCTTAGTTATTAGACTTAAGCCAAAGCTCTTGTGTGGTTTGACAGATGTGGTACAGAGACAAAAGGCATATATTATGTTTCGGTGGAAACCAGGCGCAGATAAAACTGGCAAGGAATAATCGAGTCAGTCTTTTTGAAATGTAATACTATAAGAAAAGAACATCTTCGCGTTTTTTTTTTTTTGAGGCTCAGATACAGTAATGACGTCATCTGTTTGACAGCGCCAAGCCAGGACCACGTGCGACCTTCTGGTTATTTAAATATTTTGGCGCGGGGTCCAGTATTCGAACCTCTGGCTGGTCTGCGGGGGGTGGTTTGAAAATAGACCGAATGGTCCACTGCTCAGGACGAAGAACAAAGGTGATAAAAAGTTTAGAAGATTTTGGGAAGCTAAAGAAAGACAATGAGGGGAAAAACAATAAGCGAGATAAAGGAGACTAGTTGTCAAAAATGACAAGAGAAAACATCGGATGTTGTCCCAGGTTAATGTTCCCCGCTCAACTAAATTCGTCTTTAGGTAGGTCAGGATTCACAGCCCAGGGTCAAGGAGGCCAACCAAAGGATTTTGCGTATCGGTTCTATGCCCCTCTCACTTGGCAAGTGCATGTAATTATCGTAAAATTCAGTTGGCCATGAGGTGGCAGCAGCCAAATGTTTGTGATTCCTATTCGGGCAAGAAATCTGGAAAATGTCGCAGGACCGCGGTTTCCTGTAAAACTATTTCTGTTGCTGAGTTTCTTGCAGGTGAATGAAATTAATTGTTTCGGAGAAAAATGCGCGAATGTCAAGACGATAAAAGAGGTTCAGATTTTTAGCTCGCATCAGGGAAAGTATTTTATTATTTCTCTGTCTGTTGTTTATTGCTCACGCAGATGAATTTGAGGTCCTGTCTAGCAAGGAAGAGAACAGTTTGGCGTCAAGGTTCATTGTGTTGCACTGCTATAACTTGTTCAAATTCAGAAATTGCTTTTGCTAAACCCCACTCGGACACAGTTTAATAAACATTTTCCTATGGCAAAGTCTTCTAGAGTGCAGTGTAAACTGAATCTTTCGGGCTATAGTCCGATGATATTCTTCTCCTTTATCTTTTCAGACGTTTCGTCCAGGACTGCGGTGGACATCGTCAGTGGTGTGGTCGCCGTAATCTTCTTGAAGACGAGGCAGTTTGCTGGAATGGATAGTGGCATATATTGTGGGGGTATCTGTGGAACTGAGTTCTCTTTGGTTCGCTTGGTAAAAGGAGTTGGATCTACGCTGGAGCTACTGGGCGTACCCAATGGGGCTGTTGGCTGATTGATTCACATAGTTTCTTTGTATTTGTATTTAGTAAGGCTAAATACCACGCAGAGCATCGCACTTTCAAGGTTGCGATAGTGGGAAACAATTCAACACTTAAACCTATTCGCGGCGGAGTTCCTGAAGGCTCTGTACTATCACCATTTTATCCAACATTTACTGTCCCCACACATCAGAGGTCAACACCCTGATGATGTCTTGGTTTATAAAACAAACAGACACTTAGGCAGAGCCCGTACAAAGATTGCAGGTGGTGCAGGCGATGACACATGTCAACCAATCAAAGAGCAACGCCGTAGTATTTGGAAAAAACGCCGCATACCCACAAATTTCCCCACACTCACATAGAGGCAACAAAGGATTGAGTGGCAGAATTCCGTCACTTATTTGGATAAAAGACAGGGGGTCAGGGGTCACATCACTGGAATTGCTCTCTCCTGTGTTCAGTTCTAAAGGAATGCCTGTATATTTTTAAGCTCTGATTATATGTCTGTGAAATCTGGGGCATGGCATCAGACAGTTTACTGCTGCAATTACAAAGGGCACAGAACAGAAAGAGAGCTTGGATTTGTATTCTGTATACCGGTGTTTTCCTACCCGACTACTTCATGAAGCCTCTTCCCTTCCATGTGTGGAAGATGAAATCAGACACCGGGCTACGACAGTTCATCACACGGGCAACTACGATGCTCACTCCAGACCTAAGCCCAAGTTTAAGGTGCCACAGTTACCTCAGAAAACAAAAACTCTCAGTCGCTGATCTGACCTGGGAGGCAATCAATGTCTCTTGTGTTCTGTGGAGCGGAATTGTTTAAAAACTGTATCTATGTTAGTAGCTTGGCGATGCGGTCTGGGAAGTTTTTCAGAAACGGAAGATAAAGTTCTTCTTAGACAGTGAAGCAGTTCCTTTGTCCCAGCAGCTTTGGTTCACAGATACAGGAGCACGATGGTGATGCAGATATCTGTCTGTAAGTGTAGGCTTATCACTCTTCTTGTTCACACCATCTCCAATGTAAACCGTGTCCGTGGGTTGATGTTATTCATGTGCTGCTGGAAATCCTCAAGAGCAGGCTTTTCTTGGTTCCACATCAGGGTCGAGTTGTGTGGAGTGGTCTGTAAGGCTGCGTTTCAAAACGCTCCATGTAAAAATTGGCTAAGAGACCTACTCATGGCCACGCCATCAGTCTGTTCGTAGAATTGGTTATTTCACTTAAAATATGTGGTGGTTAAAACATGATCCTCGAGTTATTCAATAAGTTTTAGAGCTTACTTATTTAACAAAAGAAATCAAATTGTGGCAGGTCACAGACAGCGGTGATCATTCTTGTCTACTGTCAACTCAAAGAAAATCAGTGCCTTCAGAGTCCAGATCAATTTTTATCATACCATTTCAAGGTAGCTTTCTCCTGTGGCAAAAAATAATATTCCTGCTCCAAGTCAGACACAGATGTCAGAAATTGAAATAGTTAAAATATTTCGGAGTGTTTTGCCCTGGTCCATGAATTAATATTTGTAATAATAGTAGTAGTGTATTTATTAACAAAACTAATTTTAGTGCAAATCTAACTCATCCATGTTGCACGGGTCCTGGGACCGTAAATGCTTTCCCAAAACATTAGGAAATACACGAACTAAACAAACCAATATTTAACCATTAAGAAACAAACAATATATATAATTAAGTAAATAAACGTTAAAATTATATAATAACATTTTGTTCATAGCACATAAATGAACAGAAACAGTACAAATATCGTAACTCCTGTACCCTTACCGCCGTTCTCGTTTATCTGTCTCTTCCGATGAGCTGTCTCACTTTATTTAAACATTTACCCACTCCCTCCTCCTTCCTATGTGCTAGTGCCCTCTTCCGCAGGGCCTGTAGGTGTCTTTTTCTCCATTCTTCCGTCTCCTTGCAGTGCGCCGGAACATGTTCCCTAGATTCTTTCTCCTCACATATAGAGCAGATTCTCTGTCTGTTCCTTTAGTCATCCACCAGGCACTAACCTAAACCAAGCGAGCCCCTGATTACAGAGTTTTGCTTCAAAATGCTACCATCTTCTGCGCTTGTCATCAGTGCACGGTGAACAACTGACTGTTGAAAAAACGACATCATTGATTGCTCTTTGTCTCGTTTTATCACGTGTGTAGGGGAAGGAGGTAGTTGTTTGTTTTTAAGAATCAGTTTCCAGTGCTACTTAGGTGATATCCGCCGTTTGGATGTTGTTATATTTCCTCCTGGATAGATTCAAGAAGCCACCACCTCTGCCTATTAGGGCGGTCTTCCGGACATGATAGAAGGAGTGTATTTATAACAGTAACACCACTACAATACAAAACAACTTTAACAAGCGCAGACTTGGAATTTTTGTACATTAAGCACAAGATATTACATTCAGAGATATTCACAGTAAAATAAATAAACAAACAAATAAATTAAAATAAGAAATACCAGAAGAATAATTTTTAAAAGACATATAAACTATAAAGAACTTGCATTAAGGATGGCGCTGTTGATGTCAGGAGCCAGTGCACCATCAGGGTGTCATTTTCGTTCAGAAGACTTGCCACAGGATCCAATGGACTGACTGTCCTTGTGTTTCGCTTCCGGCTGTAATGATGAACCGCGCGAGGACCAGCAGTTCTCGCCTGCCTGACGCCTCGCGTCAAAGATGCAGAGATTGATACCGGTCATGCGCAATAATCTCAGAAACACGTGCTCTTCCTCTTCATAGAGGTTTCGTTCCCACTTTCAAACCCGTGACGGGACACTATCACTACACATTTGCGGGTCTGTTACAGTCTCTCTCTGCCCATGATCTGTAATTGACCGCAGACACGTACCCTATCAGATGGCAGCTCATGCCTCTGGTATCATTGTTCACTCTTCAAGGTTGACTCTTTCAGAAAACCCTACTGTGCCGATATGCCTGACCAAGTGTAAGTCATTTGCTGGAACATAAAGCCAAGATATGAGAATATTTTCGAGATGTCGACAAACATGAAGTGAATGAAACTGTTGGAGATGCACCAACTCGAGAAGACAAATGCCTGCATAGTACTTCAGTCATTCAGCGATTCATGAATGAAACTGAGGCCGGTGACAAAGTCAGGCTTGTGGAGATTGATCAAGCACGCTGCATACTTTCGACTTTCCAACAACTGAAGATCATGTACCATGTTTGTAAATGCTCTGAAGAAGATTCTTGTTAATGACCCAAATTGTCAACTTTATTACCAATTTATTTGTTTTATTTATGGACGCTATGTAACATCTCAGGTCATCAGCATCTCATTCAATTCAGGGCGTGAAACGGTCGATAAATTTTGCTCAGAGGCTTCTTTCAGGCTTGAGGTTCTTTTTCGTGCCGCAAATCTACGACACGGGACCCAAGGCTTTAATCATCTTTCGAAGGAAGCTATATTTAGGATTTTTATCGATCTGGCTGGAATTGAACATGCGATCTTGGGCTTACGAGGCATGTATGGTTACCACTAAACTACCAGGTCCGACTGACTCCACATACCAAGGCGGGGTAGTTGGATAACATGCGTGATCAAATGTAACAAATTGATTGAAACCCACGTTTATTTGTTACTCTATATTATTTGCTACAGTATTGAGTGTAAACTGGTTTTGACCTGAATAAAGACATTTTAACAACATATTTCTTTCACCGTTTCTACCTTAAAATCCGTTCACTAATATATATATATAATATCGGGAGAATTTACTGGCTTTGATCATAAACTCTACATCCCAACGGCAAACAGTAAAACTATCCATTTCTGTAAGAAATCAACAAGCTGATTTTCTGTTCGTACTCTTATCGACATGGCGAAGAAGAACTCAACTAAGTCTCTCAGGGCCTCTGAAGGATTATGCAGTGCATATTTCATTACTTTAAGTCAGATGATCTAGGAGAGAGTGAAATAATTCATATTTCAAGTTCATCAAACCGATCACACGCCAGGATAGCCCTATGACGTTTAGCATTATCATCCAGAAACTTGAAGTGTTTATCAAGCTGGGATATGATACCTTCCAAAGGTCCTTTTGTATATCTGAACGTTCATGTACTCAGTGAATGTCATCCCAAACCATGCATCGTTCTGGACTTATCACTCAGTTCATATTTCCATATAGGACGGCTGTCAAGTTTTAAACAAATGTTGATGCATTAATAAATCATGTTATTCGCCATTCTTGATCAAGTGGTGCCAATCTGTTGCTAGTGGGAGGCACTCAGTGACAAGCGTTTTAAAAGACATGTAGATGTGATCGTCGTCTTCAGCATAGCGACAGATAACTCCACTTGACAGTTGTCGTGTACGTCACTCCTCTTTCACGTGTGGAAAACTTGCTCATTTACCATATCAGCATTCCAACTGCTGGAATAGTTTCAGCGAATTCCCAAGGAATGCGTGTGCGTGTAGCTCTAGTGGCCGCAATTTTTGTTTTATTTCTCAAGGGAACTGGCATATAGCGATGAATTATCAATTCATCGAGTTCGTTAACCAGCAAAGTTTGACTTTTAGGAAGGTGTTTAACCTATTATATGCCTTCATGGAAACCATTTTTTGGCAAATCTGTCAGAATTGTCCTCCGCAGTCTTCACCATTGCTTCCGGTGATGGAAATGCCTCCCACGAAGAATTTCTTCAACTTAGAGAACAAGAAAAAGTTAAATGTGAAACATAAGGAAGTGCAGATTATTTGTGAAATATTCAGCAACATTTAAGATGTGCGGCCGTACAGCTTGTTGCAAGAACATGCAGAGTTTTCAGGACATCTCTGTAGTATTGCGCAGGTAAGCCATTTCTTAAATGTTGACAAATCAAATGCGCACAACTTTTGTAAATGGTGACTTGCTCTCGATGTTTCATCAGCAGTGATCACCATTGAAAAACCTCCGCATCTTCAACTGGAACACATCTCAATGCAACTTTTCAGTTATCAACGTATGGGGTAGCACACGGTTGAATTGCTACAATTTCTTAATGTAATTCAATGTCCTCTCTCACAACGACAACAGCGGTGTCGGTTGTTTCACATTTTAAACCATCTTCAAGCTGTGCTATAAGGAAGAACAAACTCTCGGGCTGAATGTCGCGAAGTCGCCGCCATTTTGCGGAAACTAAATATTGCACCGGAACCGGAAGTGACAACAATGAAACGAATACCATGTGTACATAAAGCTAACAAAATATTGTAAAGTTAAATGTTAGCGCGAGAAATGATGCATAACATTATGACCATTCTTTATTGAACAGCGCTCATTAAACACAATGAATTTTAATTCAAAGTATGTAAAAACTATTTATTTGTAGAACAACTTTTAATTTTTAATATGCTAATGAAAGTATATTTACTGACATTGGGCAAAAGTTGGAAGTTCTTTAAACTGGAATGAACACGATTAATTAAATTTATCTTCTAGTATTACTTTAAATACTTAATATTTGTTTACTGTATGCAGCATATTTTGTAATATGGTTTTTCCAATTTCAGTCAGTTTCAAGTTCAAATTTCAAAGTTTTGATATTGAATTTGAAAAGGGCCAGTACCCCACTGCCTTATGAAGCTTTAGTTCTAAATGATGAGTCTCTTTGGCGCTGTCATGTGATATGGGTCAAGTAAAAACACACCGTTGTTAGAGTTTCATGATTTCGTTTTTAGCTCATCATAAAATAAACAAGCAAACCTTCTCTTGGGAAAGTAAATCATAGTCTTTTTATCGGCTAGATAGACTGAAATAATCAGTGTCGTATGATTAAATCTAAATTTTAGAGTTTTTATCGCAGCTACTGAAAATTGGGATTTCTTTATTAGGTAAGTGTGACGACATTCAAAGGCAAATTTTTACCCGATTTTGCTTTAGTTTCAATTTCTAACTGCATTGCATTTCTTTATAGATTAGCTATCTAATAGTGTTTTTCTACAATGTTTGAAATGGTTGCGGTGTATTGAAAAGTAGAAGAAATATTAGTTGACCAGGAAGATATGGCGAAATCTTCACTAGACTGAACCAAGCTGAAGTGAAGGAAATCCGAGTATGCTGTAGTTTATTTAGCAATTCACGTGTTAAAATAAGCAGTTTAAACAATTTGACGGATATAAATCAATTTGAAATTTGGATTAGCAAGACAGAAAGATGTTGCGCAATGCATTAACTCCATGTCTGGTTGACACAAGAACTGGTTCCTTGTCCACCGAATTGGCCAGTCCATTAATTTCCACCCAACTTTCTCGTACCCATGTGTCATTGCCTACGTCACCGCTCAATAAACATGACGTGCCAACAAAACGGAGATTTAAGAACTGCAGCCTTAAATTAAATAATGAATAGACAAGTCTTAAAACAAAAGGAGTTGCACAAACCAAGCGAATTGCTCACGGAGTAGAGTAACTTTACAAAAAATTAGAATTATTAATTAATGAAATAAGTAATGCCATTGCTGTGTTATATTAACATGACTTAACTAATAAAAGACAAACTGAACTGTAATACATTACTTAATTCGCTTTGTCTGTTTTTCCCCCCTTCATAACCGCTTGAAATTAAATGTATATAGTAAAATTACTCTAATTTGCAAAAGTAAGGGGAACAAAAAACCATATTTATGAACTGAGCCCTTGATATCTTTATTTTTTACTAAAATAGAGAGAAATAACAGAAAGTTTCGAGTTACGTTGTGTATTTAAGATGATGTTCATATGTTTCAATAAAACAAAAACATGTTACTATTTAAAAACAATTGCAATGTACTAAGTAAATAAAAACAGTCGAAAGTTATATCGATTTTCAGTGGCTTTGAAATTTAATTTAAATGTTATTAACATGTAACGTAAACGTTTTCTGAAGGTTATCACAGAGCGCTCTTACATACAAATATAATTCTTAAACACATATCAGATTAATATTTTACGTTTGTTATCTTCACGACGATACTTTTGTTAAATATAAAACATTTGCATCATTATAAATACAGTTTATATGCTGAGTTAATTTGTACTTTTATTTTTAAATAATTTAAAAAATAAAACGCTGGAGCAATTTTTAAATTTCGATTTTCTGATAAACCCTTCACTCCTAATTGTGTTATTTCCCTAATTTTCAGATACTATATTTCTTTTTTATTTAAATGGTATACGGGGAGTTTCGTTGCATAAAATAAAAATATTGGTGCCGATAGAGTGCTTTTTAAATTTGGGGTTTCTAATAAAACCTCACTCACAATAGTCTGATTTCCCTGATTTTCTATAAATATTTTTATTGTTTTATTTCAATGGCATATACGCAATTTCGTGGAGAAAAATAAAAATTTCAGGCCGCTACGCGATTTTTAGATTTCCACTAAATAACCCCCACTCGCAATTTTGCTGGTTAACGAATTCGATAAGCCGTATGTTAATTGATAGTTATATGCCGAGTTTCATCGAGAAAAAGGGAAATTTGCGGCCGCTAGAGTGTTAGCAGACACACAGGTAATATTAAGACACTATGAGTAATAGCCGCCTGTTTAGGCAATGGACACTATTTGTAGAACTAGATCGCTGCATTTAAAATACATATTAAAATACTATATTTCAAGGTAGGCTCTTGTGAAGAAAGCAACTGTGAAATATTTTATTGTATTTCTGCCACGCTCATCATGTACCGAGCCAGTATCAAATGAGGCGGCAAACTATTGATAGGACTGTTATCCCAACAATAAACTGATACTTCCTTTTTGTGCACGTATGCTGTATCGTCGTCTGATTTTGTTATCACGTGCTGTGCTCTCGTCTCAATTATTAATGTGTTTTACTCTTACATTTCTATCTTGACTGTTTGTTGCAAACTCTCCCGTTTGGACCGCCAAGGTGGCCAAAATTCTAAGCCGGAGGTCTGGGGTTCGATTCCCGCCAGGACTGAGGTTTTTTCCAGGTTTTTCTCAGTCCTCATAAAAGGCAAATGCTGGGGAGGTACCCCAAACTTGGGCCTGAAACATTTCCTTCGTTTTAAAAAAAATTCTTTCCCAATATATCATTTCATCTCATGTATCGTTAGTGTCCACCGCTTGTGATGCTTCAGTAGTAAAAACAGGTGTTAAGCACTGTTAAAAATCTCCCATTTGGAAAGTATTTTTATTTTTAAATTCAAGAAAATGGAAATTATACATAATGATGACAACGATGATGAAAAATAAAAACACATTAACTGGATATGTTTGAGTTACCGAATTAATTAAAATCGCATGCTTCACAGTGACCTCGAAGCTGCTGTAGATGACAATTGCATATTATTTGCACAGAAACGCCCTAGGTAGAAAGTTAGGAGAAAGTGTTTAACACTTATATAATGAAAGTTAATGTTTTCAACTTAGTTGGGTGTTGCAGCCCCAGCTTGTGAAGTACTAGCGAGAGTCTAAATTGTATTGAAATTGACTAAAACTAAAGACAAGTTATTCGCCGGCACAATTATTTTTACAGTTAAATTGAGGATGATTAAACTGACAGTTCTACCAATAATAAAGAGAACGGCCTAGTCCTTTGTGATCGCAATGACTTGATATTTAAGTAAATACAGATAAAAACGGCGCTTGGGAATGTTTTGCAATGCCGCGCATCGTGAGCCGATTGACTGATACTAGTACATCATGCAGACGCTAGATGACGGTTGTAAGCAGAGAACGCAGTGTTCGTTTGTTGTCAAGTAGAGAAAGATGTGGACAATGTATGGTTTTGGTGGAAGGAAGGTGTTAAAACTGAGAAGTTCATGAATGTTTAACTGCGGTTTGTGGTCAAGAAACTCCTGTACAGAAGACCGTTCACAGCTGGGTCAATGGCAGGGAATCTGCACACAAGAATGTGAGTCAACATCGCGGTCTCCCAGCAACATGAGGTTGTAGACGAAAACTTTTGATGAGCTGGAATGTCAGAAAGGTCTCGGCTCGCAACCCTGCACACCATGGTTGACTTGAGGATGCGCACTTTGGGTTCCACGGAAGGACAGAAGGGTTGAAGTCAGCTGCTGGAAATGCATAATAAAGATGCAGACATTTTGGAGAAACTTGTGACTAGTGACGAATCATAGTGCCATACCAACCCACAGCGAAGAAAGTCCAATCATGAAATGGAAACATCCAGGGATATCCCTGCCCAGGACATTCGTGCTGCTGACACTTCAGGAAGACTGGCTCCCTCAAGGAACGTCTTTCAAGTAAGGTTAGTGTTCCTGCAACATGACAATGCATGGCCCTACCAGCAAAGTTGGCATTGTTGTGCCGCACTCAGCAATCTCGCTCCGTTGTTTATTCAACAACATGAATTCGGCAACACGAGGAAATTCAGGCAGCTGTTCACGAGTTGCGGCTTAGTACTTTCAGATAATGTACCAGCAAGATACATTGACGTTGGGGGGGGGGGGGTATTGAGAGATTCTGTGTGCATTGAACGATGTTACATAATAAATAAGGCGAAAACTATTTCTGCAAATCACTTCCGACCGCCCCTTGTATTTTTAAATCACTTTACTCTAGCACAGTCAGTGATTTGATTACGGATTGTTACATTTTGTAAAACATTATACATTCCTAAGTGACTTGTATTGTTTAGAAAAGAAAAAGAGATGCATTGTTTCAGGAATTATTGTGGGACCGTCCCTGCTTTTGATAAGGGACATTTTGAATAGGTCCAGTTTGTAAAATGAAATTCAGGTTTATGAGAAGGAGCTTATGTGATGTTAAAACTGCCTATCTCGGTCGTTGTAAAGCACAGAGCGTTTTGCCGAAGCTGGAAATGTTTTGTACCATCAACTTTCGAGATAAAGAGAAAACAGCACTGTGCCGTTTAATTAAACATTCCAGGTATAATGCAAGGCGTTAGTTCACGACGTGCACGCACCGTGGTGGTGTCCTCATTAAGTTTCTTGCTCGTAAAGCTTGGAGAGTTCATCGAGGAGACCGCAGGATCCAATCCCGACGCAGGGCGTGGCGGTGAATGGAGACGAAGAACGTTACATAATGAATTTGATTTACCCTTGTCCCAAAACGGAATTTTCTAAAGCTGAGTTGCGATATCGCAAAGACCAGGATCACGAAATGTGAGCGGATTATCAACCTGCATGTGACCTGGAAACGTCAAAAGTTGCACGTACTTGTTTGTGGAAACAAAGTGTTCCTGCTTCATTCCGAATCGAGTGTTAACATTTTTACCAAAACACAGCTAAGGGCTACGTGCCTAGCAGATCCGCTATATCTCCCCTCCCTCCTGATGGATCACACACACAAACTTTTCGCATCGGGAATGGTTGAGTTTAGAGCAAGGAACTCGATAATCTAAAATTGGCAGAGATTGCACTTACATGTTGATCAAAAATCATAAAATAATATCTAAACTTAACCCATTTTAATCGCAAAATGTACTTTACAGCATCATATTTAGAGTACAACAAAACATGTGACTAAGTTTTTTCTACACGAATATGAGATTTTAACTCTTTTTATTCCATTAACTGATTTTTCATAATTTAATTACAGACTAAACCTCCGAAATCCATAAAAAATAAATAAAAATCTGCAGTGACTACGGAAGATTTGAGACACTTCAAATTGAGAGTGAATAGACTCACTCCGACTGTTGAATTTTTCAAAGTCCTCTACACTTTCTCATTCTCAAAGCGCCTCTCAATCATTTTCCTCAAGGGTGAAAAGTTCATTTTCATATGCAGCCACAGCCTCTTCAGGGCTGAAAAATCGCTTTATTCGCATGGGATTTCACTGGGAAGAGAAAATAATCGCATGAAGTCAGGTTAGGACTGTAGGGAGGATGAGTCATGAGTCTGACCTCTGTGAACTGGATGGTGATGTTAGTCATTCATGTGAGCGGAAGAACTGTAGTGGTGAAGCAGGATCCCCTCAGTCCTGGCGTTCTCGGAGCTTGTCAGGCAGACTGAGCAGTAACATCCTTTGCTCCTTCAGAGGAACTGTGACCGCATTTTCTCCCAACACTTTGGCCCTTCTTCACTTTCCTTAGTGGATTGTCATCTGGAAAGATCCAAACCGCCGACTTTTGTTTGGTCTCCAAGTCAAGTTGATATAAATTCACCCGTGATGTATCAGAAATACGCAATTTAAAATGTACATTCTCTCAGTCACTATGCTTGTTACCAGGACTAGTCAATAAACAATGAGAATGCTTCTTTTGCTTACAAAGTACATCAGACAGGGTCAAGGTTGAACTGGTCTTTTCCGAAATAGCCCCATTGGTTTGTTTGCAGTTGGCCCAAACTGTCCGCCTCTTCTGGGAGAGTGCTGGAAAGGTTATTGGCATCGTCTTCAGGACCGACAGTCGTTGATGAACTAAACGTAGTTCGTTTTGAGATAAGGGTACAGAAAAAAGTCACACGGAGTTTGGTTCGGACTGACTGGAAGATAAAACACCTTCGATGTTTTTTCTGGTCAAATGTTAAGAATATGCATTGTTACTGTGAAGGCGCCAACTAGATGGATGCATCTCAGATAACTTCGGATAACTTCGGCCAGGAGGCTCAAAATCATCTTGTAATATGTTGGGGAAGTGAACTCCATGTTGATAAACCATTTAGCGACCGTCAAAGATCCACAATATCGTACTCAATGATCGTCGATTGAAGGTACGCGAGTTGCCTGATAGTGCAAAAACCTTGATAGACCGTATCCGCTACATTTTACACAAAGTTTTGGGCATGAGAAAGTTTTTCCCTCGGTGAATGTCGCGTTTGTTAATAATGGACCAAAAACGCATTCAAACGAACATTTCGCAAAAGTGTTTAGTCTTAGTTAAGCGCTGTTCCAGTGAGTTCCTCAGAAATTTCATAACAATAGATGAAACATGGATTCATCACTTCACTCAGAGACGAAGGAGCAGTTCAACAGTGGGTGACAACAGATGAAAGTGCACCAAGGAAACCAAAAACGGTTCCATCTGCAGGAAAAGTCATGACTAAGGTTTTCTGGGATTCTTGTGGTGTGTTCGTAGACTACCTCCAGAGGGCAGAACCATCACCGGGGAGTGTTACGCTTCACTAAGGTTTTTATTCAGGCTAAACGTCCATACTTTGTGAAAAAGAAAGTTCTCTTTCATCACAATAAAGCGCTTTCACATATGTCTGGGGCTATAGCTGAAAAACTGCATAACCTTCGCTTCCAAGTGTTTCCAAATGCTCCATATGCGTCGGATTTGGCTCTCAGTGATTATTATTATTATTATTATTATTATTGTTCCCAAACCTGAAGAAATGGCTGTGCGGACGAAGATTCACATCAAATGAAGCCGAGACAGACGCTTATTTTTCATAGATGGACAAATCTTATGTTACTGAGGGTAATAAAAAGTTGGAAAGTCTTTGGATTAAATGTATTGATTTACAAGGTGATAATGTTGAAAAATAATAACAAACTGTTTTAAATCTTATGTTTTCTTCGCCAGGCCGAAAACTTTTAGAACACCTCCCATATGGTGCTGTTGCGTTCTATTGGTGTGCGATTCAAGCTACTTATCAAACTAGCCTCGTAGCATGAACATTGTAATAACCTTTGTTGTCAGTCCGTTAACTTAAGGTTCAGGCCTCGTGTAACTGTAGAGTTAGCTTCTTTGTATTTCTTTAAATTAAACAAATATTTTCTGCTTAAGTTTAAATGGCAAAACGAACTGTTTACAATAAATTCTACTTAAAGTAAGGTGCACATCATTTTAAAGCCCTTTGGTTAAAACTCTGCATCTTGACTCACTTTTCATTGATCTTCTGATGAACAAACATTTGGCACTTGACTCTTAGCTAAGGATGGTCTCATAGCAACGAACTGCGTCCCGTTTGTTTATTCTGATGTATCAAGCGCCGCCACAGTCGATCATTGAAAACAAACGCTGCGTGAATGATGTTGGTAACAATGGGTAAAACTGCGCTAATGGTCTTCATTAAGTATCCGGTACTAATGCAGGGAAGATTAGGAAGGTAATGCCCCATTATTTACGTCTTCTGGATGTAGTTCAACACTTGTTATAGCGAAATAATTCACTTGTAACGGCCACAGAGGCGGGCTTTTCGTGTATTTATTGCTGCTATAATTACCAAATGCTTTCACAGCGTCAGGCTGGTTACCTGAATGAGATGCTTCCACTGCGCGACCGCTTTTATGATGACAATAAAAGTCTTAGAACGATTAGCCCGCCTTTATACATTAAGACAGTTTTTCAGGTAAACAGAAACCATTAACACTAAATTAAACTTAATATGCAATGGTTTTTAATGGGTCTCTATTAAAAACTAAATTACTTTACTAAATGTTTCACAATGGAAGAAAGCAGACAAGTCAACTATTTCTGTGCAAGCTTTGGTTACTGCATTTTCTAAACCTTTGCTTTGTAATACAATTATGAGTCTCGGGTTCAGCACAGCTGTTGTTAAACTTTAGGTTCCGTCCTCACTTTGAAAATACAAACAGCACCACTACCTTATCATATTATTGCTTCTTATCTGAAATTCTGCTGGTCTATGAAATGTTACAGGAGGCTCATGAAGAGTTTGTTGTTTCCTATAGCAAGCTCGAAGGTGGTATAAAATGTGAGGGGGGGGGGGGCAATCGGTATCAAAGGAAGATGAAACCGGTTTTCCAAATTGTGCTGCAACGAAAGAAAACATTAACAACGCTATTGTCATTGCAAGATGGTTCGTCAAATAACTTGCAGAAATCTCACTGGGTGAAAAATGAGACGTGTTTGTGTACGGTGGGTTCCAGGTTTGCATGAGTTGAACATGCGGAATTTCTTTTTAACGTAAGCAATGCTGATGAAATTTGGCTACATCATTTCGACCCCGAAAGCAAAAAGGAAAACTCTGCGTGGTTAATTCTGCTGGGAAAGTTACAGTCACCTCAATTATCGATATTCAAGGAATGGTTTACCAGCACACACAACTGTAACTGGGCAATACGACAGAGACGTCCTTCTGTAAGGCCATATCACACGCAAAAGGCCACATTTCCGTGTACCATGATAATGTACGTGGCAAATGTTTATTGAAAATGCACAAAATGTTTTCCCCAAATTGAAGAAACTTATTCGTGGGAGGCATTTACCATCATCAGAAGCAGTGGTGAAGACTGCGAGGGAGATTTTGAAGGAGCTGTCAAAATCAGTATATCTTTGAAGTTACAAGAATAAAGAAAACTATGTTGTCAAAAAAGTTCTGGTTGTTTTTTATTGGGAATGCTTTCCCAGCCTTGCAAGATGCAGTCACATTCTGAAGTTGCAATACTTGGAAGTCGACCGAACTCCCAGGAATAGCCACCAGGCAGTGCTTTCATTGGAAGGATTCGCCTTTACTATAGTAGGTTCCATAAAGAAGATGCCTCTTTGCTTACGACAGACATTTTCTCAGCACGTAGTTTTAGTATATCATTTGAAAATGTGATTAACGAAAAAAGAAATTTAAAAAAATTACAACCCTGCAGGGGATGATGATAGGGGATAATTCGGCTGAATGAGCCCTAGGGAATTTGTGGTCGATTAAACCGCTGAATAAACTGTCAGGTAAGCTATGCAGCACATAGTTAGCACTAAGCCACGGCGGGGGCCTAATAATTACAGTATTACCTAAAACATTTTGTTTTTTCATCGAAACTATCCAGGTGCCTGGCAACGAAAAGAATTATCAATCAAATCCTCTTAAAGAATTAAATTATCATACGGTGGAAATGCCATTTAAAATTTTAAAACGGGGCACATTGGGTCAGCTTAAAACGTAATCCATATAAATAAAATTAAGCAATTAACATTAAGTTAGGTACACGCCCTGCAATTAAACAAAACTGAGTTTGTAGTTCGCGATTTTTTTTCTTTACGGGACCTCTCCACGTCAGTTGACTGAACTCCTCGTCTCATTCCCATGCTGGAAAACTACACACGTGTTTGTGTGACTCAATTCTATTCCATAAAAGTATTTCGGTTAGAGACAACAGTTGACAGACGGTTATAACGGAGGTGTTCTTGATAACAAAGCCGCGTACAGAGGAAACGTTCTATTACATCAGACAATGCTCCTTAATGCAAAACTTAAACCACGATTTGTGCACGTATGCATGAGGGAGTCAGAAAAGCCGGTAACAGAAACCGAACCTGCTTCACGAGGATCAAAAGACAGGAGTGTAGTGCGCCATTAGCGCGAGAAAGTAATAGGCTCTGGTTTTTGAAGAAACAATCGATAGACATGTGCAGAATATTTGACAATTCTTTTTCCGTGAATTACGTAAGTTGGCGACTTCCCAACTCCTCAACGATCGTACAGTCCATGTCCCCTTCCACGATCTAACAATATATGACCCCCGATTTAACACCCTGCGTTACTTATCTCTGGGGGGTTTTGAAGGAAAAAGTGCACAAGACAAATTCACACACATTAGATGAACTGAAAATAACATTCGTGAAGAAATGTCTTCCATTTCTCAGAGGATAATGGTAAAGCGAGGTCAGAAATGTTTGGGAAATGAAGATAGTTCTAGCATCTTCATACTGGAAAACTGTGAGTAAATGTAAGGTATTAGTAACAACTTACGCGACAATCATGCTGCGGACTCCCGCTTGAACAGACAGATAGTGTCGCGTGGAGGGGTCCTGCGAAGAGAGAGAGAGAGAAAAAAAAAATCACCTATTACTTACCCCCCCCCCCCTCCAACAAAACGTCATTCCGCTTTTAATGCTTAGAAATTCCAACATGTAGTAATTAATGTTGGTTTTAAACTTTCCTCTTGACATCTAAACCGAGGTGTTTTTTTTTGTTTAAGTTACATATATAATAAACATTCACAATGGTACATTTGAAAATAAAAGCCCTGTTATTGGTTTGTACACATTATTTGGTACGGTTTTTATGTTCTACTCATTTCTGAACTTTGATTGTTTTTCTTTTTCCTACTGATTTCCATTAATGTCTTCATTCGGAGCGAGTTTATTGCTAGTAACCTGCAAGCACTTGTTCTTTGATTAGCAGAAAGATCGCTACCAACTAACGCAGAACTTTCACAATCCGCACTGTAAATGCAAACCAGTTTAGGCGGAAAAAGAGAATTGTTATTCATTTGCAGAACAAACCTACAAACAAGTTTCTCATTACCACAAGAAATATACAGGGGACAACAAGTTTCTCTATACCCCCACGAAAATGTTCTTTGATTCTTGTCAAATTGCTCAAAGATGTAGCCACAAGGTGAGGAATTCGGACTGTATAGAGGATGAGGAAGAAATTTGCAGGACAAGGTTGCGCCTGCGCTTTATACCGAACTATCAAACAATGATCTCTCAAAGTAAATTAGTAGCAGTGTTTCGTAGCATTATGGGAAAGTTAACAATCAAATAAATTCTGTCATGTCTTATTTGAACGACATTATTAACAATAATTGTAAAATAAACATTACAAAAATAATAGACATAAATGTCTTGAAGTTAAATATTCTATCATCCAAATATCTGATGACCAAAGGATGTGGACTGCGTTGGTCAATAATTCAAATCTCAAATTTAGCCGGATTATACGAGTCGGGTGGGTGGCAGAATTTGTCGAACTGCTACGTTGGTCTTTAATCTCTCGCCACTAAGCGAAACAGTGAAAGAAACAACACTTGTCTAATCATACAGCAATGGCTGCTTAGAGCACTAGACCTAATTATTCTTTTCAGGAGTGTTTATGTTTGCTACTGCTGTCAGCCATTATTTCCCCGGTGATCGAGTTGCAAGTTAAAAATTAAAATATACACCAACTTTAGGTAACACCCGCCAAGAGATAAGCTAAATTTCTCAAACAGAGTTAAGAAGGGTTACGATGATTTTATAAAGTCAGACATGTGTGCAAAATCAAGACAGCAGTTGCAGGTACATATTGATTGATTGATTGATTGATTGATTGTTAAGCTTTGTCCACTCCTGTAATTCAAACTGTGTAGTTTTCGGTCCAGAGCTGTAGAATCTTTCCCTACAAACTTGGGAGTTACCTTTTAAAAGAATTTTACTTTTTGTCTTTCCACATTCTAGTAAAACGTTAATATTTACAACATACATAGAGTTTTGTACATATGTACTGCAAGATGTACAAAATTACAGTGATTATACATATGGCATGAAGGACGTTTTAAATATGTAAATACATATGTTCAATCTCACACATGTATAAAATACATTTGAGTGGCAATACAAGAAAAAAAGATAGAGTTTAATAATATTTTATTTTTGTTATTTATTAAGTTAATTTTTATTATAATTTTTTATTTATGTTACCTCTAAAATTTTGTTAGACCAATAATTTTCCTCAAAAAGTTTTATTGAGTTATTTGCATGAACTTTATTGTCATTTGTTATAAATTGATACCATACTGCAGTAGGTTGGAATTTCTTATTAACTGCTTTTCCATTGAGTTAATAATCTGATCACGTAATTTCCAGTTCTTTAGCCGTTTTTTTTCTCGTTTTTCTCGAAGTTTTTTTTTATTTCAATTACCACCAGTTTGATGTTTCATTAAATTCGTTGTCCTTACGTTTTACGTTTAGTGCGGAGAATTCCAAAAGTTTTTCCTTTATGGAGCATTCAGCAAGTTGAGTAGGAAATTGGCATGAACAAAAACACTGTCATCTCTTGAGATCACAGCCGCTTGTCTCAGCAGTAACAGATGTTGAGCAGTCATTAAAAGTATACAGTACAGTATGGTTCCAGCATAAAATAGAACCTTCGCTTTGCGGTTCGAGTCCAGGACACGGCAGTTAGCGGCCTGTTTGCTTTTTGTTCGTGTCAAACTGCCGTAGCATACAAGGCTAGTAGTGCCAACCGAACAGAAGCAAGTAATCAGGTTCTTTAAAAAGTAGATGAACATGCTCCAAAACTCAAGAAAAAGTTTTTTATTTTATCTAAACAAAAGCCTCATTTGTGCTGACGGTACTTCACTTTTGCTATATCGAGCAATGTTGAAGATGATGGTCAATATCACAGCTGCATGCCATTGTTTCAAATATTGGCAATATTGCACAATTTTCCGGATTTAAGATTACACCCCTTTGTCCGAATAACTTGTGCGTTTGTCTTGTTTTTATATTCATGTCCATTATGCCGATCTGCAAACTTGAGGAAAATAGAAAATTGTTTGTGAAATTTGATCTGAATTTTATGTAATTTCTGTGTTGAATTGAAATATAACCACCATCTCTTCAGAGTTTATTGACAAAGCTAATTTGAAAATATACCAAAAAAGTAAATTAATTCGCATTATGATGAAAACATGTGCTTTGAAAAGAAAGTGAAAATTATATCATAAGCATCTTTTTAATAAAAAATCACTCCCAATGTTTATTTACTTTTACAAGTCCTGATAATGCATTTTTCGCTACACCGTCATGGGTGGCCGAGGTGTTTAAGGCGCGGACTCGTGAGCGGGAGTTCTGAGTTCGAATACCGCCAGGACCGTCCTCTCTGACTGAGGTTTTTTTTCCAGGTTTTCCTCAGTCCTCATAACTGGCAAATGCCGGGGATGTACCCTAAACTTAAGTCTGGAACGTTTCCTTCCTTATAAAAAATCCTTTCCCAATATATAATTTCATCTCATGTATCATCAGTGTTCACCCCCTGTGGTGCCTCAGTAGTAAAAACGGACGTTAAACACTATTAAAAAAAATGGTTACTTACCCTCGAAGCTTCGTCAGCTACCTCTCCTCGTATAAATTGTTTCCCAGTTCTCCCCAGTTTGGAGAATTCATGTGCTCGTCATTGTGTAGACAGGACCCTTTTAGATGAATCAATGACATCATACTGAAAGTTAACCAGGTCATTTTCCTGTCTTCCTCTATACCTGAACCAGGAGTCAATAAGCCTAGTTCTGCTGGGAGACCTACACTCTAACTACAAAGAACTCGTCTGATTCGTCAGGTATGTCTTCCAGTTTATCCGGGATGAGGTACAGGGCATCTTGCTGACTGAACATTGGGATAAACTTTCATATTTTTAAGATTATGTCCTGCTACATTACAGGAACAGATGAAACAGTACGTACTGTAGTAATGGGTCCCATCCAAAACGGAAAGGTGTTTTCTTACCTTCAGACCACTGTCGGAGTTCTTGCACATAAATACAGTATACCTTATGTGGAGCCCATGGCTAAGCCAAAATACCAACTATGTACAGAACACTTACTTTACAAGAGCAGTCATGTTTCTTTATAACAAAATGTACACAAACACCTTCTTGAAGTCATCTTGTATTAATAAATAAATGAACCCACAACTAGAGCAGTGAAGTTTGAACTATACACAGAATAAGTGAAGAAAACAATTGACTACTAATACTGAACATCTACACTACCATTTAAAACAGAGTGCTAGTTACACCAGAACTGGAAAGCAAGCAACAATGGAACTGTGATTGCAAACATATACATCAGATTTCGTTCATTTTTCATTGTTCTCTCAATTGTTTAAAATAAAAACAAATTAACTTATAATTTATAACGTTCATATGTTTTATTTTTGAGAAAAACGTTGATGTGTGGGTAGCAACTGTCAAATATTAATATATTATTGCCAAGCTCATCGTATACCCAGCCGGTTTTAGCAGAAGCAGGAAACTTTTGGTATGACCGCTTTTCGATATCTCAACAATAACCATGATAAACCCTCCCGCAGCTGTACGTTTGTCTCTGCTATTGACTGAAACTACAATATTATTGAAGCAGTAAGACAAAGCAACTCTTATCGCTAAACAATTGGTCTCAGGCTCCGAAAAAAACGTGCGACTAATTAAACTGGCTTGGCCCGTCCTCTACAAGAGAAGGTGAGTGTTTTGAACTGTGGGCTCCTGGTAGTAGACACTGCTTCCTCTCAATTTCTCTAAACTCCATATGTAACTACTTTGCTGTAGCGCTCTGTAATAAATTCTACTTACTCAGGAATTTGCTTAATTTACCGAGCTCCTGAATCTTTATATTTGTAATAATGATGATAATATGCAATAAGCCGCACAACATAATAAGTTTATTTAATGTATTTTAGGGATGTCTGTGTTCTTGTTTGTTGTAATAGAAGAAGGTATTGATTTCAATGACACTAATACATCAACAGGCACAAAGGCCCAACAGACCGCATGTGCTTTTATAATAAATTAAATCTGTATGATTTAATACAAATGTGTATTACATTGGATATTTCACAATACCGGGGGGGGGGTGGGAATACCTCAACCAGAGAGAACGGTCAGGCGGTAATCGAACCTCTAACCTCCCACTCACGAGTACGCGCCTTAATGACCTCCGCCACCCATAGCGGTCATAAACATCCTAAGTATGGCAGGAAGAAATTTATAGGCGTTGGTGTCTTTGATAGTCGTTAAATAAAATAAACTTAAACCTAGCATTGCAAATATAGTATTTTTTTTAATAAAATATGTACACAGGAATTTTTACTGAGCCTTTACCTTCAACATTCGTTACCTATTTTGAGTTATGCAAATGCTGCAAGAAGAATTGCGTTTTCTGTGGTAACAAAACGTTACACTGGTGATGCACTCAAAGTTCAACAACAGAGGGGGCTACTATTAGTCTTTCAAATTAAATTCTACGGCTGTAGATGGTTAATTTAACAGTAACACACTTTTATAAACTAAACATATTTCATGCACATAATTGGACACAACACAACGGCGTTTCTAGATATAGAAGTGAGCATGAAATCTTTAAGTTTCCGGGCTGGTACTGGAAACAATGCTGTTCCTTTCCGGCCCGAACTCATTTGCTTGGAGAAGCAAATTTAAGTCAATTTAAATACAAGAATTTTACCCAGTCCTTAACGGTTTGTATGGGGAACTTTCCTTTTCTTATGCCATTCTGAAGGAATGGTTAGCATTATTTTATTTATGCAGAGAGAGCTCCATTCTTCGTCTTCTCTACCCATTCATAAAAGCTTGGCCCATTCTTTAACGGTAGAATTTGAGGGGGATGCTTCCCCATATACACCGTCCATAAATCCTTCTTTTGTGTCGAACTTAAGAACAGCTCGATACTCCATTTTGAACATGTCACAATCTTCTACATTTAGCCTTCTTTATGAAACTACATCTGAACAACTGAACACAAGTTACAGTTTCAACTATTTAGTGAACACATAAGGTATGACACCAGGTAAGGATTTTGTGAAGGCGTTAATCCTTATCGGCGAGGCGGAAACTAATGGGCCTACCCTTGTATGTAGTCAAAAATCATGAAAACTCTTTACTAAACATCTATCTAATGAAGAATTCTTGGTGTCTTTGTTCACTAAAACATTTTATGATCATCTCGAACTGTGTTGTAGCAGATATCCGCCGAAATGATCAAAAGACCTTGTGGTCTATGTTTACAGCCATTTACCTTTAAGAGCTGATAGAAAATCTCTGCAAAATACTCGTACCTTATCTCTGTGGATGGCATGATTATGAGAGAGGGTTGAGTGAATGATTACTCTAACAAGCCATCTGTTTACTCCCGTTCATTGAACTCTTGCTATGTTGCGTATTGTAAACGACATAGTAAGGGGGAAAGTATTTTATAAAAATTGGGAGCAACAATTGTTTATTTGTATTGCGGAAAGCGTCGTATATTCAAAAAAAAATTATCGTGATTATCAAACTTAATAAGCAGATGTTGATAGCAACAGAATACAACATCAAAATGTTTATTATTATTTTCAAAATATAATTACAATGAAAAGTTTTCATTAATCGTTACGACAAATTTTGATCTAGTTAAAATCTGAGAGAACGTTATAAATCTGTTCTTTAGAACAATTGTTGTAAGCATAATGCGACTGTCTTGATATCCCTTCAAGATTAAGATTTTTAATTTATTAAAATTTACGTGAAATGTGCATGTTTCAGGAGAAGAACACATAAAACATGAACAATCTAATTTATAAAAACCTATATCAATGAAAAATAATTTAATGTGTTGCAGTTTCCAAAAGTGAATTTTATTTCTATGACTTTTTACCCATTTATTGTTTTGTATTTGTAAAAGAATGATAATTAATTTGTAATTTGTGGTTGCTGGCCATGTTTGTCAGTTTGTGAAATTGCTTCCAAATTTACTGTTGCTTTTCGGAGAGCACAAAACTTGTTCTTGAGAGTTTTTCCGTCTTCAGCATGTATTTCGTTACGCTGGTTGGGATAAACGATAAAAGCGACGTGAAGTTTGGTGTTAAGACAGGAATGTAGATCAGCTGTAGAGAATGTATTCAATCTCGGTTATTGTTAAATCTCAGATGTCCTTTTAGCGGAGGAAGGGAATGGTACATGCTTCCCTGTATTTTTGTATGCTGACGATCTAATTCTTTTAACTCTAACAAGAAATAGATTTGCAACAATGGATTTACATTCTAGTACAAAATGTTAAACCGTTTTATTTGGGTTTACCTTTAATATGAGTGGGAAATGTTATCTATTATTAATTATAAAGCACGATATCAACTAAATGTTCTGTCTCGCGTGTACCAGTAGATCACTAGAGTGCAATCACTAAGTCTATTCTGTTATACATAGGGGACGGGAGAGCTGAACATGTAATAAATTTGAAGTTGATTTTGGAAAAGGATTCTCCAGCTCTCCAACGTCAAAATATGGGGTCATGAGGGAGGTGGGTTGTAAGTGTGAAGATACGGGTAAAAGTAGTAGTAGTAGTAGTAGTAGTAGTAGTAGTAGTAGTAGTAGTAGTAGTAGTAGTAGTAGTAGTAATAGTAGTAGTAGTAGTAGTAGTAGTAGTAGTAGTAGTAGTAGTAGTAGTAATAGTAGTAGTAGTAGTAGTAGTAGTAATGAACGTTTTATTGCACGTTTAAGAATACAATCAAATAAATACAACTGTCGCATTCAGAAAGGCCATATACATACACACATATATACACATACACACACATATATATACACACATACATCGATATATTTACGTTTTCCATTAATGCTTTTATATACAAATACATAAACATGAATAGAACCCTTACTCTTGAGCCCCCCTTCCATTTACTCACCCCTCCTCCCCAACTCCCCCTCTTCATTATAGCCATTAACCTTCTTTGTCGGGCCTTCTCTAGAAATATTCCCAAATTGAGTATCTCGCATGCACCAACACTTCCAGACAAATGTTCAAATTACTATTGGAATTCAAAAATTGCGGTGATAAATGCTCATTTCTTGAAATCTCCATTTCCCTGCATTCTGCCAGAATAAGTCTCCAGGTATCGCTTTCTGCGCACAATGGGCAAACATTTTCCCCGAGAGCATCAACTGTTTTGTTTCCTTTCCAAGCCCCTAATCTGAACCATGCGGGACTACTTCTTTCTTCTCTGCCACAGATATCTAAACAATGTCCCCACCCCCACACCGAATGTATTTGAGCCTGCAGGTTAAGTGATACTTTTTCTGCGCATTGAGACTCAATATTTTGTCTATCTATATCCCGCAAACGTCTCTTAACTATTTTTGAACTATTTCGTGTAATGTCCTCTCCCCTTAACCAAACATACCCCAGTTCAATTTTGTCTAAGCCTTTCTTTATTTTTGATGTCCATCCCGTATCTCTCTTAGACAGACTGCTCGAAGAAGGGCTTTATTCCCCCGTATTATTCTTAACCGCTATTTAATTGTTCTTATTTCTAAATTTACACTTTCCTTAGAAATACGAAACTCTTTAAGAAGTCCACAATTTGCTATACCCCGCCCTACTTGTAGCAAACTGTGTTTGTGCCTGATGGGCAATAGTAAAACAAGGACGGTGAATACGCTTAGACTAGTCCACACTTCGCATAAATATAACAGCAATAGAGACCTCAGACAATTGACCTGGGTTCAATATGGCAACGAGGTAATGAAGTATTGAAGAAGATTAGAACAACGATGCCTTGTTTAGACTGAGTCCTGTTTGGCTAAAAACAACAAGAAATAGTTTTAGTAGGAGAAAATCTCATTTTTTGTGGAGGGGATGAATATTCTGAAGAGTGTACCTACTGGGAACACCTGAGAAAAACGCAGTTTTCAGAAACAATTTTAAGGCAATTAGAGATCGATTGGCGTGCTGGGACCTGTTTATGAGTCACGCTAATTGGTTGGATGTGGGCAGCGCGAAGCTAGAAGCAATTTATTTGCTGGTTGGTACGTGTAATTATAAATTAAATGTAATAGGTTTCCATTCATGTATCTGAAAGCACCGTTCTTCCCAATTTAAAATTTATTGTTATTGTCATTTTTCCTCTCTCTAGTTCTTAAACATGTATAGCAATAGAGATGGATGGACACGCTGCCTAAATCTAATTACTAACCGCGCCCTCTTGCCACTAATGGACATATTAAAAAGAGAAGGTCCGTAGCATTTTCTGTGCCTGCAGTGATTTTCTAGAATTGGTTTAACGATTTTATAAATTTCATGATATTGAATTAAATGTGCATGTCTTACGATTAGAAGGTGACGTCAGAAATGAATATAAATATGCGAGAGATAAGACAACTGTGACAATGCCTTGTGGCGCCTCTCACGGCACGCAGTCAACTACACAGCATTTCTGTAAACTTGAACTCAGTTTAGCATTGCAGGTTACCACGAATCATTTCCATTGTGTTGAGCAAGTTGTTTGTTGTTTGGGTGTCCTGGCCGCTACTCACCCACAGTCAGGCCAAAACAAATTTCTCTTGACTTGTAACAACAAACATGGGACGGGGAATGAGTTCGTGCTTTTTCACTTTTTACGAACGTTCCCTGGTGAAATTAGTCGAGAAAAAATTGAAAATTTGTCGGTACACAACATTTGAAATTAATCGCCAGCGTTTGGTACTTCCTGAAATGTCATCATTTGTTACACGTGAAAGGAAAAACTTGTGTGAATCACTAAACACAACACAAGGAGGAAAGTCAAGTAACAAAAACACGTTCCTCAGAAAATGTTGAACTTTCAATTTAAAAATATGTTTGTACTTTTGAAACTTTCAGTTTAGTTTGAACATTTTAAAAGAAAACGATATCGTGTTCTTTTATAGAACATTTCGCTTATTTAAAAACGCGTTGAAGTAACAGCTCCTGTTGAAGGCTCCAGTGTGCAAGTTTCAGATCTGCAAGAGATGAATCCTAAGACGGATAGTCGCCATGCTGCTGTAGTGACGACATGTCACCTACAAACGAATGTTTGCTTTCTCAGGCAGTGAGAAGCTGCTTTATCTTACAGAACAGTATCAACGACAAACTTGACTTGTCGTAATGAATGCTGTTTCCACATCATAGTTAGGGACAGGAGTTTTCTTACATTGGCGTTAATACGAGAAAAGGGCGCTTATATTTTCTGCACAACCCACCCAAGTTAATTCTACTGAAATTTCAACCCTCAAACTTCCACGTTCGCTAAACACAAACAGACGCTAGCAGGTGTCTCATGAAGTGGGGAAGAGGAGGGAAATGCTTATAAAAAGTCACACTTGAAGACCGCATTAAACTGTTTATTGTTGTCATGCTGGCAAATGAACTGAGTTAAATTAGATGAACAAGATGGTAAAAATGTATGAGAATTTTATTATGAGGCTGTAAAGCAAAACACACAACCGAATGTTGCGCAAACAGAACGTTCAGATTCTCCACTTAATGTCGGTTTTTAAGTTTGGTATTTTGTAAGTTTTTAATGGTTTCCTTTTCTTGGCATGGTTATTATTGTGTACAGTTGTTAATACACAATGATAAAATGCCACACATGTGAATTGTAAATGAAGGGAGATGGTGGCGTGCAGCACAACGTTTCAATACTGGAGAAGAAAACAATAATGTAAGGTATGGAATGTTGAGTTTTGAAAGAAAATCCGCAAATAATACTCAAGACTGTCAGAAGTACTTGGGCACTTAAAAATCATACCAGAAGCTGTAGATCTGTGTCTGATGAATTAACACCTGGACAGGCCCAAGGCAGAGCTGATATCTGTCGTCCGCCTGCTAAACAAAATCGGTTCGTCTCCAAAATAATGTTAAAAATGGATTTTTGAAAGTGTGATTAAGTTGCAAACTGGCATGCAGTCAATGTGAATCTTTATATTCAACAAATGGAAACGAGTTCGTGAAGTTTTGAGATAGAGATACTCGGCATTTGATCATCTAAATAGAGTTCTCTTGCAGCAGGATAATGCCAGATCGAACAACTATGGAAGTAAACCAAGAATTAGAACTGCTACCACATCCACCGTATAGCCCTGATGTTGCACCTTCAGATTACTGTCCGTTTCGATCCATTGCCCATTTTCTGCGTGGAAGAACTTTCATAAATATTGCAACCATGGAAGTGGGTATCACCAAATTCAGAAACTGGTGTTGTAGCGGGATAACAAATCTCGCTGAAACGGAAATGGTCTTTACTTTGATGATTAGTGAGAACAAATTTCAAATAAAGTTTTTCTTAAAAACCAGCATTACTTATGAGGCAGTATCTATAAAAGCTACACATTATTGAAATAAGAGTTACACCAACTAAACACAACATCTACTGAAGTTAATACTTATATAAACTTTGAAACTTGAATAGTTTTTAATGTTCTTCAAAGCTTATTTGGAACAACGTTCTAAAAATGAAATAAAAAGGCATAAAATAAATAAAAATAAAATATATGTGTCAACCGAACAGAATCTGATATTTAGAAGAAAAGTTCAACTTAGCGAACGTGTGAGAAAATTCAACAAGGAAGTAATTGTGTTTGTGTAAAGCTTTTATATTACATTGGCTTAAGGTGCACATGGAACTGTGCCAATCTTTTGTAAGAGCGATGATCTCAGTTCTCTTTCCAATAAAGATCTAAAAATATCGCGGTGACAGGAATTAAAACGACTCTGTACTGCCCGAAGAGATTCGGAATATAAGCCGTCAAGTGTTTTGACAAAACGTTCAAACATCTGAACTGTAGCAACTGAAGGAAAAATAAGAATATTTTTATTTTGGATTAGAGTACGGTGTGCTCTCATTGACTATGAACTGTGTTAAGTCACCAGGAGATCTGGAAACCAAAAAGAATAAAACATTGAACATTATTGTAATGATAAGGTGAAAATGACATAAGTTTACATACAGAATTGTTATGGAGTTGTAGAACGAAGACCAATAGAGAACAATATTTCCTATAACAAAGCATTGATAACATTATAACTGTCAAAACTTTATAGATGAACAGTATCTTGAGAATTTCCTGTTAATAAATTAATCTTATGCATTAACAACATGTCAATATTTTGAAATGTCCAGTAGTTAAAATAAAATTGAATGTTTGGGAATACAAAACACGTGTTGAAATAAATAACATGCACTAGGAAATGCCACACTGACAGTTGTTAAGCAATAACCGCCATTTTGAAACATTCCACACGAGTTAGTAAATAGTTTAACAGTGTTCTAGCGTGAAGGGATCGCACCCAAACCTTTCTACTCACCTGAAAGCACTTACAGTACCTGATGAGACTATTTTGCTCTTCTAAATGCCAGACTGCACCTCTTGGTACCAGAGCGCCTCTCGTGGCAGCTAAAGAAGACACTCTGTCTTATAAACATCTCCCCTCTACACGTAGTTATTGAAGGAAACAATGAAAATGTACAGAGCAGTTAGCCGGTACAGGTGAAAACACCTCAATGTCAAATATAAGAACTGCAAGGCGCATTGCGTAACCCATCTCCTTATCCTGGGCTAAGGTCATGCACGTGTGCGAAATTATTTCAGGATGAGAGCCAGACTTTCCCGGGAACTGATCCCGGAATGGCTGCAGTCAAGGATATCTATCTCTTCGAAAGGACTGCTTGTCTGAAAAACTGAAAACAGCAACTTCCCCATTTCAGGGCCGTGGTATATAATCCAGTCAACACTTGCAGCAACTCGGCACTTGTTAAGTCGCACCATTTTTACGTGATTTGTGAGTCTTCTAGCTAAAGTAACTTAAAGGAGAAAACAGTAACTAACAATTTAGAGGTTGTGGAGAGAGAGAGATGATAAATCCCGTTGTAAGTATAGAAGACACTATGACTAAAAAATTATTTTTATGATAACAATATTTACTTCAATTGATGAGTGAAACATTTCCAACCAAGTGAGTTGTTGAACATGCATGGAATTACCTCTTGACCCCTGGGGTACACATACAAGGTAAGTTTCCAGCTGATATCTTTTTGAGATGACAGAAATAAAATATATTTCAATATAATATTATTTATTTCATAACTTTCAGGAATTTTGTGAGCAAAATATTCAATTCGTCATCTTTAAATTTCTTACATTTTCTTTCACAGAATTGAGTGCTAGATCTGGGCGTAACTCGGATGTATATCAACAATAGCCGACAATAGCCACATGTACTGGAACATTTTTGAGAAACAAGCGAACACGATGCAGGAGTGACGTATTTACAGCGGCACTGCTTTTCTTGAAGTTAATCAAAAGAGTTTTCTGGAGAACCTACAATAGAATTACCATGACCTTCATGTGTACCCAGGGATCTTGAATTTTCTTGGCTCTGCATAAATACTCCATGGATTCTTTTCGAAAAGAAGTTGTTAAAAAAAGAAACATAGTTTCACCTCCTCCCATGGCAGTCTGAAATGTTTTTGAACTAACAATGAAGGAACTAGTTGTTAAGTTGAATATTATTATAATTTTTCAACATTTTCTATTCTCCAGAACAAGCATCGCAGATTTTTCAGTTCCAAAATCGTCTGTGAGATGAGAAATCGTCGACTTTTGGCTGACAGACCAGTGAACGTGCGGAGAGCCGGCATCAACTGAGTGGGTTGAAAAAGTGAATGCCGCGTGTACTCAGTCCGAAGCAAAAGCGAAATCGCATGCGAACAACAGCCAACTGTTGGAAATGTTTACGACGTTTTGTGCCAATGGATTCTTTACCACGAAACAAACGAGGCGAATCGACTCTGAAAAAGGGCGAAATGCATTCCATCCGCTGAAAAGGTGTTGGGTTTAGTTTTTGCAACACATGAGAAATTCTCTGGAGTGAGTTTTTAAAGAAGGGGAGAACACTAAGCATCACTTTTGGAGAGGTTGAAGACAGCGATGAAGAAAGATGTTTCACCACGACAAAGAGCCTCCAGGATAAAGTGAAGTGCTTCCGCTATTTATCTGGGGTTTGCTCCCCAAACTGAAAACTTTCCTTGCGAGACACAGATTTAAATCATACAGGAAGAAACCTTTCCACCAATCAGAAGAACTTCGAGCGGACTGTCAACTAAACTTGTTCTCTCTATTATCAAACTACCCTTGTATTTCTTTATCATCATATATCTCAGTTATTTTTCTTCGTTAAAATTACTTGTATTTATCTTACATTGCTTGTATTATATCCCTGTACAATCTGAAATTATTGGAGTTTAGTGTATTAACGCCTGATACATTTTTTCTTACACTTGTTCCTCCACTTACTAGGGGTGTTATAAAAGTTATCGGCCTGACTCAGAGACACTAGTCTGTGATGATCGTGTAAACAAACTAGTGTTAACATTTTCTACAAAATGGATAAAACTGAAATACGAACTGTCATAAAGTACTTTGTTTTATAGGGTTTAACACCTATGGAAATACAAAACGAGTTACATTCCACAATAAAGGATTCTTCCCCTTCGTTTTCGACGGTTAAAAAGTGTGCTACTTAATTTAAGCGTGCTCGTATATCAATTCCAAAAAATGAGCCCTCAGGGCATCCCGAAACTGCTATGACCATAGAGATGTGACAAAAATTCTCAATGCCATACTCAGTGATCGCCGCTTGAAGGTACATGAGTTGACCGACATGCGAAAACCTCTCATGGCGTGTTCACTACATTTTACACGAAATGTTGGACATGAGAAAGCTATCCGCTCGATAGGTGCCGCCTTTGTTAACATTGACCAAAAACGCATATGCAATAGTGTTTAAACTTGTCTAAACGCAATTCCAGTGAGTTTCTCTGACGGTTCATACCAGTAAATGAAACATGGCTTCATCGCTACACGCCAGAGACGAAAGAGCAGTCCAAACAGTGGGGGGCAACAGTAGAAAGTGCACCAAAGAAAGCAAAAAATGTTCCATATGCAGGAAAAGTCATGGCTACGGTTTTCTGGAATAATTCTCATGGTATGGTGCTCGTAGACCACCTCCAGAAGGGCAGAACAATCACCGGGGACGATTACGCTTCACTACTGGACCATCTGAAGGATGATATTCAGCTAAACGTCCATACCTTGCGAAAAAGAAATTTTCTCTTTCATCTCGATAATATGCCATCACACCTTCACTTCCAAGAGTTTCCACATCTGCCTTACTCGTCGGATATTCAGCGATCACATTTTGTTCCCAAACTGAAGAAACGGACGAAGATTCACATTAAATGACGAGGTTCAAACTGAGACGGTCGTTATTTTTCACAGTTGGACAAATCTGATTATGTAAAAGAAAAGCATTTCTCTTAAATCTTGGTCAGACCGAGAACTTTTAGAACATCAGACATAAAATATGACATGTTATAGTTTTCTTAATTCGATGAAGCAGACGTTTGGAATGTTGTTTTTCTCTGAGGTCTCATATATTTGTGGAGGATACATTGTCATCTGCCATACTGACCAAACCCAGAGCGTGCAGTTTATTGAAACTGACTTTGTTTGTGCAGGGGTCGATTTGGAAATCTTCCGCAAACCATTTAATCACTTCGCACGTACCGGTCGGAGTTAAGAGCTAAATATAATTGACGATTTCTTGTAGCGGTTGCCAAGGTTCCTTTCCCAGCTGGCGTAACAGCCTTTCCTCTTGCATTTTTTCTTGGCCGGGGTCGGGGTCATCCTGGCGAACTTCCAGGAGCCGTGTCTCTAGGCGAGACTTGGTGAGGTGGGTTAGTTCGCCACACACAGGGTGTGAGAACGAACGCACGGTTTGGTTCCAGAAGCACGTCTTTGAGTTTAAGCTGCAGGAAAGTTCTTTTTAAATATAGTACCACCTGATGAGATAAACGGGAAGTACGGCGATAGTTCAGTGAAGACGTCTATCCCTTTTCCAATTTCTCAAAATCTGCGAATTTCGGTGTCATCCTGTATCTGAAGGTATTCCCACATAATTGTCTTGGATGAGGTCGATGAAGTATTTGGAGCTCTGTTTCTGTTTCCAAGAGAGAAACGACCTCGACACAATGAGTATTTTATTTATGTGCGTGTTTACGTCTGGGGCAGCCACCGACCTCAGCGGGCACGGGTTCGATACCCGGTGGAATCTGAACGACGCGTTTGGGATTTCAGAAGAAAACGATGCTTTTAAATTTGTTCTAAGTAGACGTACTGCAGTCATCTTTCTTACATTAACATCTCCAAATTAGGTCAGTATGGGAGATGTTGAATTTAACGCCATTCATTTCTACATATAATACAATAAAATTTTCAATTGTTTGTACACAAGTTTTCTTGAATGTGGTAACACAGTGTCGGCACCTTTGATGATGTTGCTGAGGGTTGGTTCTGTCAGATGCAGTAACTGTCACTTGTTAAACAGAGCCATTCAGTAACTGCACTCATTCTTTTTCAAATTAGACATGACATTGCAGTACTTGTCAATGAAATAAACGACAATTACCCCCAGTTTTACGTGTTTATTGCTGTTTATGAATGACGGCCAAACGTTTTTAAGCAATATTCTTATTTTGTTTTCTCTTAGCTGAGAAAGTAAAACGTTTGTCATATAAAAAAGTCTGACATGCAAAAGCTGCGTGCAAGTCCAATTTGCCATAGCGCTAGAGCAGAGAAATTGCTGGCCCTTTTACAATTCTGTTTTCAGGCATTCCCCTACTCCTATTGCCCTGATTTCCCCGATTTTCAAAAACCGTTTTTCTTATTTTATTTAAGCGGCACTACCGAGTTTTACGAAAAAACAAACATTGGTACCGCTAAACAATTTCAAAATTTCGAGTTTCAGGTAACCTCCACTCCAAATGAGCTGATTTCCCCGATTTTCAGAAAATATTAATCTTATTTTATTTCAATGGCATATACCTAGTCTGTAGCGACCACTAGAACAGTTTTTAAATTTTGAGTTTCAGTTAAACTCTTTAAATTTCGGTTTTCAGGAATACCCACTCCTAATGGTTCGATTTATCTGATTTTAAAAATGAATTTTTTATTTTATTTTATTTACAGTATATAAAGAGCTTCGTAGCGAAAAAACATATATTAGTGTTGCTAGAACAATTGTAAAATTTGGGGTTTCAGATAAACCCTCGTTCCTAATAGTCTGATTTCGCTGATTATTAGAAACATTTTTTTGTCCATTGCATATCCCTAGTTAAACTGAGGAGAAAAAAATCGGCCATTAGATCCATTTTTTAAAATGTTTGTTTTAGGTTGACATTCACCCCAATGGCCCAATTTTCTGATGACCGAAAAAGATGAATGATTTGTTATTAATCATTATATGCTGAGTTTTGTTGAGAGAAAACAAAGAGCGTTAACACTCATTTGTGTAGTAAACAGGGCCGATGGAGTGATGGGTACACCGCAACAGGTACGCCCCCTAAAACAAACTTGAAAGGCTCGTTGCGTGAAATATAACTAACCATTATATTGGATTTCTTTCATAAAACATGCACTGCACTAAGAAATGTGCTTACAGTTAAATCCGTTGTTCTAAACGTAAAAAATTATAAATGACCAGTGCTTTGTGTGTGTGTGTTTAATATTTGCACTGTGCCTAGTTATTGATAGATAAGGTTGGCAGCGCTGTATTGACGTATGACGTGGGCTGAACCACGATTTCTCTTGTTTCACTTTAACAGGCTCTATGATCATGTTAAACAATTTTACTGCAAAGTGGGCGGATATTCAGTATCGCCGTAATCAACGAGGTTTTAATTGTTGGCCGGGAAAGTAATTAGCGATCCTGATCTATGTTGCCAATCAAATAATGAGATCTTTGTCGGGCAGTTTAATTTTAAACTCGTTTAGCATCGTCCTGAAAAACAACAGTATGATCGCGATAAGATAGGAACTGCCTAAATTTGATCTTGATGCAAATTATCATACAGTTATTTCAGAATAGTCTTTGTTTTTCTAATTTTGTATATACACGTGACGTGTTACATGTTTTACAAAGCAATGTAACAACTGCTGTTTCACAAATTGCACAGATACAAGTGCGTTCTGACCATGTTGGATAGATAGATGACAGAATATGTACGTATAGTTTTTCAATGCATTTCTACATTTCATTCCCGAAGATTGTTTACAAAAAGCGATCGCATCGAAGATCAGATTTCAGTTAAGGGGCTGCACGTGGGTTATGCACTTCCTGCAAGTCACTGGTACGGAATGCTGTTATCATTTCTGAAGTCAAATCAATTCTTTCTTATAAGCGAACAGCGTACGTATGTTAAGTGTTGGTTGCATCTCGTGCAGCAAAATAACCGAGATGTATAATTTTATTGCTTTTAAACTACTGGTGAATAAAAGTACAGGACTTCCAGAATATGTCCTTACCGTTCATACGGGGCTTTGCATCTCGGTCAAAGCCAGCTCCTCTCCTCACTCATGATCCCCTGTCTGGTTGCCTATCCTTGAACTTCCGAACGTCACCAGTTCGTCCGCATAAACTTTATAGCAACGCATTTTTGTCGTAAATGTCGTTATAAATAGGAATCAAACGTCGCATTCATGGGGAAGTTCCCTGAGCAATTTCCTCTTTTCAAAACGATCTTGTGAATATTTTTGATATGCAGTCTCAGTGCAAAACAAGAAACTCCGCGAAGACGTGCAGTTTTAACAGAAGACAATTTAGGCAATAGGGGCAAATGTTGAACGTTCGCCAACCAAATCACTACCGAAATTAGTTCAAGTTGGCGTTTCGGTGTATTCTGCACATGCAGCAACAAAGTTTTTAAAACTCGAACCTTACAATTGTCCATTGTCTACAACAAGGTGATCGCGTATCATGTCACGTGAGCGGTTTCTTTCATCATTGACCTCCGAGAGGTATGGACATCTAGAGACTTTTAATAGCGGTAGAACAGAGAGAGACAGAGAGAGAGAGAGAGACAGAGAGAGAGAGAGACGACATACCGCAACTATTTAAACAAAAACTCCTGTTTTCATAGCACGAAGGGTTCGATTATCTCCAGTGCCGTTCTTTTTGACAGAGGCTTTCTCCAGGTTTTCTCCAGTCCTGATAAATGGAAATGGCGGGGACGTGCCCTAAACTTAGGCATGGGGCGTTTCCTCCTTTTCCACTTTATTATTTCATCTCATGTATCATCAGTGTCTACCTGCTGTGATGCCTCGGTAGTTACAAAATCTCGCTATAGGCACCAAATTCCCTAAGGATTGCGCAGTTTGCTATCCCGTTCTCACCCATCCAATTTCTCTGTTCGTTTATAAGCCGAAATTCGGTGGGTCCCATAAGTCATTGCAGATCGTACCGACACATCTGCGGCTTACATTTCGCGCATTTTCTGTTAATCGTGGAAATCAGTCCAAAGCACGCGAGTTCTTCATGTTATCGAGCGTCCGTCCCGAATATTTCCGTTCTTAAAGGTGATAATTGTGCTCACCGTAAGTATGTAGTTTGTTTATCATCGTGTCGTTCGCGTACAAGAGAGCCGTGTTTTCTGGTAGCATTGTCTCGATAATGTCGTCAAAGAACAGAACAGAACCTCTTCAACGTGCACGCCTCAGTTTCAAAAATAGAGCCCTTTGTCACTTTTGCGCCACTGTGTAGCGACGTTCCTAAAGGCTATTTTTGCCAGTTTTCGGTATAAAAGACTGCTGTTAGTTTGACTTAAGAACTCCTTGGCTAGTTATGCCTCATATAGATGGCCAATACGTGACGTGGCTAAAAACCGGAAAATCGTCACAAGGTAGCTGGCTGGGCTCGTAAAAACACTAATGCGCAATAATGTAAATTAACATGAACAGTTGTGTGACGTAATAAAACTGCCAGTTTACCATGCGAGCAGCGCATGTAATTCTCTTATATTATTATAATATCCATGGATAATTACACACATTATGATTTCTTCGGCAAAAAACTGAGAGACCAATTTCTCATCAATCACTTTCGTTTCCTTTCAATTCAATTTAGTTCTCATTGCTAGCCTACTTTTCTGCACTTTAATGACAAAAACCAATCCCGGTAATAGATTACAAGATGTTGCACACGTGTTCCATCTCAGCAAATGTGTTATCTGCGAGGCCGGCAAGCGCTCTGTATCTCCTTAATTTTGGAGTTCAGTTGTTTCGGCAAATGACAGTGATATTTCTACACGAACAGTAACCGGTTTCGTTTCGCCCGTGAACCTGTTTGTATTATATATTTGAGCATAAGACTGTCACTTTCTAACAGTACGTAATAACATTCCGTTTAGTAAACAACAAAAAAACTCATTAACTTTATTAATTAAGATACAAAGTTGTTGGTAAAATGAGCCTTAATTTCCAGAAATATATTTCAAATCTTTCAATATTATGGATGTAATTGAAAAAAAAATGTGTTTAGAAGATTCACAATGTCCTAATCCATAACAAGGAAATTGGGAAGTTAGTAGTCTCTAATGATCGATCGTTCTTCTTTAAGTCAATCTTTATCTAAAAGTTTATCGTGTATTTGTTCATTCAACGCTTAAAAAGGACATATACTTGTAAAGACATAAAAAATAGTACGTACTGATTTAAAAATACTTTTATTTATGTTCAATAAGCCACGAGTACTGATAATTTTTCGATAATTTAATTCATCATTATTTGAAAACTCAATTAAATTACCTAACAAAAATATAAGCACGAGGGGTATTCGATAAGATAATTGCAATGCGAGAACGATGCCATTTTTAAATACTTGTAGTATGATCATTGAAGTAATTTGATGTAGCTGTATGATCTTTCTGAAAACATATACTAATTTTATTAATTTTTATTCCAAGTAGAACCACGCGGAGATCTAAATAATAAAAACACAACTGAACACTATTAAAGCAACAATTCTTTACTACGATTTTATCATATTTCCAATTGTGATGAGAACACCTTTTGGGAGGCAGAGAGAGAATCAAATCGAAGCAGAGATAATAGAATGAATTGTTATTAGTGTTTGTTCCCAGAAGTGCTACGAAAACATCTGTATTTGAATATAAGCAACAAATGAACATTTGAGGTTATAATAATAATTTATTTATTTAACACTAATTTAAAGTTGAATGAATATTTTACCACTTTTATTTGTTATTTCATTTCAATCCTGTTATTTAATGTTTTCATTGTAGTGATTGGTTGTAATTAATAACAACACTATGCTTTAAAACCTTAAGTTACATTCTGACGATGATAATGAGACTGAAGGGCGCTCGCAATTATCAACATAATCTCCCTGTACTTGTCCCAGAAGCCTCTGCAATCCAGCAGCGTAAAATTCTATGGGCTTCCCTTTTTACAGGTTTATGATCACCCGATGTTTAAGAGGAAGTCGCTTTGAGCAAGATCGGGGCTATATAGAGGATGCTCGAGAACTTCCCACTTAAATTTCGCAGCACCTATTTTCTTGTTGACAGTATGAGGACGCGTACTTTCGTGCAAGAGCAACACGTTTTTGATGAGGAGTCAACATTTGCGGGTTGTCCTTCAGACTTGAATGCGGTGAGCTGTATGCCTCCGTGATCCCAGAAGACCGTGCATCTAGAGGTATCCTTCCCTCTGCTCTCTCAGATTAGATCTGCAACTTGTTGTTTATTCCTCTCTGGAAATCTTCATTGGCCGGCCGACACAGTGTTCGTCTTCGATACATGACAGCCCCTCAGGGAACTTCTGCACCCCATACACTTCTCACCGTAGATGGGAAGTGTTTCTTTATGATTTACCAACGTGTGGGTAGCACTCGGTGAAATTTTCACAATTTCTTAATGTTATGCGACTATGTAGGCTAGTGGTAACCACATATGCCTGGTAGACCCAAGGCCGCGGGCTTCGGATGGATGGATGGCTTTTTTTCGGGAGTAAATCCCTTCTGAAAGGATGTAAAGTCATGGATCTCGTGTTGTATATTTATAGTACGTAAAAGAACCTCAAGTCTGAAAGAAGAGGCCCCTGAGCAAAATTTATCGACTTAAATCGGACTCTGATGACCAGAGAAGTTAATGAGCATCCGTCACTTCTACGATCCTCTCTCACAATGACAGCAGCCGTGTTATGTTCTCTTCTGAAAGCACAAACTGGAGACCCGGGTCCACCTTCCTTTGAAAGAATTGACTCCCCTTTTCAAACATTTGAAACCATTTCGAGATAGAATAAACAATCCATAGGCCTCCTGTAACATTCCGTACTGGACATTTTTATTGCATTAGTATTTACCTTACTTGATGTCAATAATGATTTATCTATAAGTGATTGTGCTTGTTGTATGCAACAGAACATCAAAATTTCCATTGTTATGGATCTGCTGTCTTTATTGTTGGTTTTACTGTAGTAGTCAGTGATGTGTGTTTAATATCAGCTACACAAACTGAACAAAGGTATTGAATTAACTTCTTCAAAAAAGTAATGGTTGAATTGGTTCTGAGTATCTTTCTACTCGACATAGGTAGGATTTAACAGAGCACTTTGTCAGCTAAATACAAGAAAACTGGGAATTTAGAAAGAAGCAGAAAAACGTCTTCTTGCTGCTAGTGATCGCGTTTTGAAGCGGGTCCGTCTGAAAAACCGGCGTACGGCTTCAGTGGAGTTGAAAAGAGAGTGCTACACCGCCGTAAAAGAAGTCTTTTTGATAGTTAAAATGAAGAAATCGGCCAAGGAACATGTCCATTGGACTGAAGAGGTGTGGAGTAAAGTCATCTTCTGTGATGAATCAGAATTTAACGTTACAAGAAATGATGGAAAAATATTTATCCGTTGTCGTAGTGGTGAAGAATTTCTGTCAGAATGTTTGGCTAAACAGTGAAGTTCCTCACAAAGTGTGACGGCCTGGAGTTGATTTCCAGCAAAGGAGTGGGTGCATTTCATTCTGTTGAGGGAGCAGTTGCACACATAATGATTTTTACGAGAAAGTTAATGCTAACAAGAGTGGAGCAGTTTGTATCAACAGAAAACTGCACTTTCCGGGATGACTCCGCACCTTGTCATAGGACAAGAGAAGTGAGAACCTGTTTTAACACTGCTAACTTTACTATTTGTGTACCAAATTCATGTTACATCCGCATGTTTATAAAAACAGTTACAATTTTATGCTACAGACTAGAAGTTTTCTTGAAGAACTTGAGATTTCACTTTCACATGGCCAGGGAACAGCCCAGATCTCAACCCCATTGAGAACTGCTGGAAGAAAAAACCAAGAAATAAAAATAATCTGGTAGAACCCATCCATAGGGTGTGGTTTAGGGAGATTTCGCTTAATCTAGTCAAAAATGTAATACTTTCAATGACCAGAAAACTTGATGCCGTAATAAAAGATCGGGAAGGTAACACAAAGTATTGATTCATCATTTTTATAATAAGGATTTATTTATGTGAGTAAAAGACACTTTATTATTAAAAAGAACTCACCAGGTGTATGCAATTTTAAATACAACATTATGGCTATTTAGTTATAAAGTTTGACGTTTTGTTCCGTTTTGCTGTTTACATGTACTTTTAACAGTTATAAAGAGAATTAGCATTAATTTTTCTCATTTTTAGTGTAAAAAGTTTTCGGGTTGCACGCAGAAACACAAATATAGTAACATTTCAAAATACTTATATTTTTAGATGAGTGTGAAGGGAAAAGCGTAAATATTTTGTGATACCGTAGACCTCAGCTGACACTTGATATGACGAAAGCACAATTTCAGAGCAGCATACAGTTCGTCGCGTGTCATCTTATTTTTGCTGTAAGCGGAACTGAACATGTCTTAAGTTGCACACTCTCACAGAGGGGAACCGGAAGTATACATTACGCATTAAGTTAACAAAATGTTCCAAAGTTAAATTTAGCGCAAGAAATAATTTCCATTAAAATTATGATCATTCTGTTGAATGGCTCTCAGGCACGTCCTGAGATGGAAATGGAAAGGCAAGGTGAGATACGAACCCAGGCAGCTATCACGAACCATTGCCAAATGAGATTATGATTTATTGCTGGTTTTTATTCACGTCCAGCGCATGCAGCTGGATAAAAATCTCACAAACGTGTGTTTATTTGCAGCCAATCCGCTAAGAGAAAGGTTTTCCTTAGAGGTACCGCCTTACATTGTGATCAATGGATTAGCGGTTCACACTGCAGAGTGTGTTTAACAACAAACAGGCTGGGAACGTTCATTTGTCACGCATTACACAGGAGTGAATATTCCTTTAACATGTTCATAAAATAACCTATTGCCTCATATTTTGTTGACTGTTAAACGTCCTAAGTGTGTCACCCTGAAGGGCAAAGAAATGGCATTGTTGCTGTTGTATGTTCTTCCTCAATGGGGGACCCTACCGAGCACTTAGGCATTAGGTAACTCCAAAAGAAAATGTTGCACTTTGAAATATTCTCCGTTAGATTGAGTACACATTCGCTCTCCTCCTTATGAACGTGTTTTCATTCCCATTATTTGTTAATACCTCTGATTGCCTGTGATTGGGGTGAGATCATTCTAACAGAACAGCTCTCATGTATTAAATTTCCCCACAACTTTAAGAAACTAAACCGATTTTTCAGTGCAGCAGGTCTTTATCCTATGCAGTAAGTAATTCTTTTTTGGTTTTCTCTTTTTAATCCAAATTTGAACTATTTCTGAGTACTGACATACGAATTTATTGGTAACAGCGCTCTGCTTTGGCACCTGTATCTTCCGGTACAGTCTATTTTGTCAAAACGAGTTTGGCTGCACGTGCGGTTGCCATGACAACGGTAGTCGCTTGCTTTATGCTATGAGATAGCAAGCACAGCCAAAACTGAGAGTTCGGGCATTAGGCAGCAACTAGGAAAACTATGTGTTGTTGATTGGCATAACTGAGCTTGCTAAATATCGTTTAGCTACAACAATTTTAAAAGTAAACGTTTATGGGTATAATGATTCAGTTATAATAATGCAACTAGTTGAATTCTTAACACATTACTTTAATTGCTATTTATTTAGCTCGGAGTGTGTTAAAGGAACTGGTGTTTGTAGTTCCATAAAATGACGTACACGTGCTGAGGAGTTGCAGTTTATGTTGAAATATAGTACATTTTACTTTATCAGCCTTCTGTTGTGTAGTAAGTACTTTAAAACAGTGAGTAGATATCAGTTTACAGAATGTAGCAAAAAGATGTGTCAAAACTTTGGGGAAACATTCCTTGCATAAAGAGGGTGAAATATGTTAAGTGAACACGTCCGGATATGCTTTATTTCCTTGTTAGAGCTCTTTGCCTACAACTCCGCGTACACGATGTGGTATAGTCGTAGAATGCCAGCATACCTGTTCTGTTGTAATAACCTCAGTTAATTATTCGCGCTCACTCCCTTAAATGGGGGGGGGGGTATTGTAACTACTCTTAGTTCCTAGCTTCACCGTTGTTGTCGTTCTGTACCACGTAGTTCACTTGTTATGCTTGACTTAGCACTGAGCACGTAGTGTATGTTCTCTGTGTTTAAAGACCTCGTTCCAAGTACCGTAAAACGAGATATTCAAATGAGGATTGGCGGATGTTCATATGATGTATGGATTAGCCGAAGTTGTAGTCTTCATGCTCGTATTCTGCAAGGGTGACAGACAATACGAAATACTCCAGGGAGTGCATGAGATATGTATCCGTGCTAACGGAGAACGTTTCATATGATTTACTGTTTCCCACAGTTCTGTTTTTGATTATTCTGTTGTATAGAAAAAGAACTCTAACAAGGAAATAAAGCAAGTTCTGAGCTATGTTTGTATTATACTTTTTGTTGCATCCTGTACTGAAAGTGTGTCGTAGATACTCAACATTATTTTCAAATGAAACTCCTTGTGTGGAAGTCGGGCTACGCCAGTATCTTATGTCAAGAGAGATGTTTCTGATTATTTTAAAGTAATAGAGAAATTTCAACTCATAATACAATTTATACATGCTTTGGTGGTATTTACAAAAATCGAAGCTAAGGTCTGTCTTTGAAACTTATCGGCATGTCGGAGGAAAAGAATGCAGCAAGTCTGAACTGAAAGAATGTTTTAGCATGTTGACGAATTTATTAAGGAATAAGCCAACACACATACACACACACACACACACACACATACACACACACAAAAACTTGAAACATTACAAGAATGTTTAAGGGGACCTTCCTTGCAATATTATTTTTTTTTTTTTTCCCTTTTTCTTAGCATCTATTGAGAGAAGTCTTTCGTTTTTTATGGCATATGGTAAGTTGCATATTTTGACTTCACTTTAACATGCGCCTTTTTTCATAAACTAATTTTTACTTTTTAAAAAAAGTTCTTAGGACCCAATTTTTTTACATCTCTGTATATACATTGCAACGCATATTGTTATGAATTTCTTTCTTTCTTTCTTTCTTTCTTTCTTTCTTTCTTTCTTTCTCTCTTTATTTTTCTTTTTCTTTCTTTCTTTCTTTCTTTCTTTTTTGTAAATGGCCATATTTAACTGTGCAAAGTTACCAGTTGAACAATTCCTGAAAATTTGAAAATTCTAGGTCGAGTAGAAGCCGAGAAAAATAAAATTCTGTAAGAAAAAATATAACTTTAAGCTTCCAAAGTTTCAGGAATTGTTCTTGTGGTACTTCTGCATAGTTTAACGTAGACCTTTACAAACGAAAAGTGCATAAAATATAGGTTGCACGAAAATGTAAAACTTTTGAGTCCAAAGAGATTTTTTCGAAAAAGTAAACATTGGTTTGTCAAAAAAGTCACAATTGAGATGAAGTCAATATATGGCATAAAAATGAGACCTGCTCTCAATACGCCCTAAGAAAAAGAAAACCAAATTTTAATAATTTAACATTGCTAAGGCAGGACATACGTCCCCTCTTAAACATTCCTTTCCCACGCTTATGAACAGAAGACGTCTCCAGGCTAGCCACAACAGTTAAGTAACATTACTTAACAAAATTACCCAATTTTAAGCTGGATATTTGAAAATGAAACGTGTAAACATTTGACATTGGCAACTGCAAAAAATGGCCACATTAATCAACAAACTATATATTTTTAAAATAAATAATTAACTCGCTTAGAAATGTCATAGAGATGAATCATTTAAATATGAAAACCAGAATTATAATGAATGACCAAAATAAAGAAAGTGTTTTTTTCAGATTTTTGGTCTACCAGGTGCCCTTAAAATAATAAGTTTGTAAAATATGAAAACAAATAAAACTACGATCATCGTATTCTCCAGAGTATTCTGCAATTTTTTTTATCTAAAATCCGAAATTTTCTATTTTTCCTCTCTTCATATTTGGCAATTCAGATATCAAATTCTGAAACTGTTCAAATTTGAAGGAAGTTTCTCTCAGTTAGCGCTGCTGCAGTTTGGACGGGCGACAAATCTCAATGATGAAGGTGGGTCAATTCCGGGCCTGTACGTATAATTAGTATTATGGCAAGGACGGCATCCTTCCGCTATTTTAATCCATCAAGTGCAGTTAGAGAAACGTCCCTCTCTGCTCCAGAAATACACCCCCTACCCGCGGTAATGAGCCATTTGTCTAAATATATGGCGTTCATAACTTATGCTGCTGGTGTAAGTGATTCATGGGGCTTTTTGTAAAGACCGGCAGGTTCATCTCTGACCTCTGCTGTAACATGCAAGGTTGTCCAAAAGGCAGGAAGCATGTTGAACTCTTTTACTTCGTTTAACATTACACAATCTTCAGGTCCTGGTACAGGCTTCACAGCAAATTATTTCGAGGTATGAACACACGTTCCCAAGCGAGGGGCACTCAAAAAGTTTTGCAACCAGTTAGACAAAAGTATCTATAAAATGCAGTTGTCACAAGCTATCAAAATGTAAGTTTAAACTTGCATAGTCCTTGTCCTCTGTTGAGTTCAGTCCTGTGTCAATAGCTGGTGAATATTTCAAAAGAAAACTTTACATTCACACGCTATAAGCAGGTGAAAGAGCGAGGACATTTGACACCATTGCAACATGGATTCGATCATTTGAATCAGGCGAGAGACTTTGAAAGGCAACCCTCGCTCTGGCCGGCCTCGGGAAGCTGTGAACGAGAGAACAATTCAAAAAGTGAGGAACTTGATTTAGGAAAATCGACATATAGTTGTTAAAATGTTAAAAATGGAGGTGTGTATCAATGTTGACAGCATTGACAGTATACTTCATGAATATTTAAAGCTGCCAAAAAAAGCTGTGCAAACTGGGTTGCATATTCTCTAACCAATGAAGAGACATTTTTGTTTTATTTTTTATTATTGATTTTATATGTAGAACATAACGTAGCCTTAATATCATAGTATGTTTTAACGTTCCATTTGATATTCCTGTGCACACACACAAATGTAATGACACGTTCTTTACAAATAACTAAATAAATGCACGAACAGAAACCTTTATTTTCTGAAGTGAAAACCCACATAGAAATAAACACAAATTAATATCGGGTGTACGAACCCTCAACATGTACAGCTGTACTCAATCTTCGGGACAAAGATGATATCAGATTTCTACAGTAGTGTAGACAAGAGGCTACAACATCCAGGCTTCTTGAATTTTTGCTCATAAGCCATCTTTTGTCCTTCTTGCTTGTGCAGTATTTTGCTTGTAGATAAGGCAAAAACTGAAGGTAATATAATATTTATTACAATATATATGATAATGCTTTTATATTTTATACTTTCTGTTATGATTTTTACTAATATGTAAGCTTGCACTAGAATATAAAGACATATATTGAAAAACAAGTGCATTTATTTGTTCGTTTATATCTTTAAAGCTTGCAAAACAGAGATTAATACAAGGTTTATGTTAATTATTTTTTATGTTTTCCATCATAGTCACTTTATAAATCAACAGATTTAGCCCAACGATTTCCAACTTTTTACTACCCTCAATAAAAAAAGGATTTGTTCAACTGTGAAAAATAAGCGTCTGTCTCAGCTTCAAGCTCATCATTTGATGTGAATCTTCGTCCTCCCAGCCATTTCTTCAGATTTGGGAACAAAAAGTAATCGCTGGGAGTGTGAAAGCGGATTATCATGATGAAAGAGAACTTTCTTTTTCGCAAGGTATCGACATTTAGCCTGAATAGCATCCTTCCGTTGGTCCAGTAGTGCAGCGTGACTCCCTGGTGATAGTTCTGCCCTTCTGCAGGTAGTCTACATGAGAATCCCAGAAAACCGCAGCCGTGACTTTTCCTGCAGATGGAACCGTTTTTACTTTCTTTGGTGCACTTTCACCTGTTGTTACCCACTGTTTGAACTGCCCCTTCGTCTCTGGCGTGTAGTGATGAATCCATTGTTTCATCTACTGTTAACGTCGGAGAAACTCACTGTAATGGCGTTAAAACACTCTTGTGAAACGTTCATTCGGATGCGCTTTCGGACTATTAACAAACTTGAGCCGAAAGCTTTCTTATATCCAAAACTTTGTAGTGGACATGGATTGTCGAGGTCTTTGCAATGTCAGCCAACTCGCATACCTTCAATCGGCAATCACTGAGAACGGCAATGTAAATTTTTGTCACAATCTCGTCGGCTGTAGCAGTTTGGGGACGCCCTGAGCGCTCATCGTCTTGAATGTATATATGACCATGCTTAAATTCAAGAGCCCACTTTTTAACCGTCTAAAACGAAAGGTAAGAATCCTTTAATAGGAACCTAACTCTTATTATATTTCTGTTTAGGCTAAACTCTTCATATCGAAGTACTTTGTCGAGGCTCATATTTCGTTTTTATCCAATTTGTAGGTAATGTTAACTTTAGTTTGTTTACACGATCATCTTAAACAAGCGACTACCCTTAAGCGTCTAAAACTTTACAGCGCACCATATAAAGAATGCTACTTAACAACTAACATGATAATTTGACCATATTTACATCTCTCAGTCAGAACTTTTAGAACACCCCTAATAGTTTATAAAATTAGGATTTTAAACTTTTAAGTTACATCTTAAGGGTCTACGACAGGGAGATATCTTAAAAATGTGTTAGCGATCAAGGAAAGTTTAAAATCCGCTGGGTTAGAGCCAACATTTATAGTTGGAAGCATACGAAATATGAAAAGCAACTCTACACGTAGCTTCTAACCTACAGTTTCCCACTATAATTATTTTAAACGACAGTCTTATTTTAGTATTCTCTTAATTGATTTTTTTTTTTCATAAAATGCATTTATTTACTTTCTTTTATTTTCAGGATTTATAACTGCAGAGTCAGTGTGTAATAAAAGATTAACATAAAAAAACTTATCCTTTTCTTAGTCCGGGACCTCCTTTTACGGAAAAACTCATTAATATAGATATGAGTGATAAGGACTGTCTTTTATTTATTACTACCTACACGTTCCCTTTTTCTTATTTCTGTTTTGAATATAATGTTTTCCACCGCCACGTCAGGTATATTTGTTCATTCAAAGAGATAATTGAACTATTACCTGCGTAACTTCCTTCACTTACCAGAAACCGAAAGAGGCGGAGGAGTCAATTCTGGAGAGTAGAGTAGATGCGGTCGTCTTCTTGACGCTTTCTTCAATCAGAAAGTCCACAGCTAATGCTGCACTCTGTGAGCATAAACATTTGGCTAATCAACAATGATTGTCCATGTCATGTTCCCTCCCGTCCTCAGCTGTTCCTGGTAGCGCAACGTCATAATTAAAGTTTAATTTCCATGAACAAATCGCCGCCAGTGTTTCACTCCTCTGATTTTTCATTCTATGTTATCGCTGTATCCCCAAATTCTCTCTCTTAATTCCGCAGTTCGTTGTGCCCCTCCCAAGCCCCAAAATTTCTTTCATAAACACATTCTCACTGTATCTCGGTTCGCAGTTTATTCCCATCCCCAAGTGTCATTGTAGATCTTACAAGTGACCCATAGACATATCTACCGCCACGGGTGGCCGAGGTCGTTAAGGCACGGACTCGTGAGCGGGAGGTCTGTGGTTCGAATCCCGCCAGGACCGTCCTTCCTGACTAGGGTTTTTTCCAGGTTTTCCTCAGTCTTCATAACTGGCAAATGCCGGGGAGGTACCTAAACTTAGGCCTGGAACGCTTCCTTCCTTAAAAAAAAATATCCTTTCCCAATTTATCATTTCATCTCATGCATCATCAGTGTCCACCGCCTGTGGTGCCTCAGTAGTGAAAACGGGCGTTAAACACTACTCAAAAAAAAAAAAAAAAAGGCATATCTGGAATTCTGCAAGGTAACCGGAGGTTTTCTGCTACTTTTACTGCTCATACACCTTCCGTTCACCGTAAAAGTAATGCCCAAATATATGAAAGTCTTCGCGTTACCAGCGTCTGCCTTGCATACGACCATATCTCTGCCCTACTACTAACCGATACGTTCTTGAAAGTCTTTGCTCTGATTTTATACACATTAACGGTCAGTAAACACTCTTCGTAGTAGGCCCAAAGTCTGTAGGCCGTTAATTTGCGTAGAACACAGTACCGTATCATCCGCTGGTGCCTCCATATCCTCCAGTAATATGCACGTAATAACAGAGGAAGTATTTTTCATTAGTACTTAATAACGTTCTGGACACATTCAACAACAATTAATGTTTTTCATACTTTAACCTGTTCTGCATCTGCAGGTGGATTATGTCCTGTGGCTGTAGTCGCAATATAAAAAGTATTTCACGCAGGAGTTGCGTAAACTAAGTGAATTCCTCAGAAATTTGAACAACTTTTTATAAAAATGAATATAAAATCCAAATAAGGCATTATTAATTAAAGATGGCAGGATTGTAGACAGTGTCACACAGAGCTACAAAAAGAACTGAGAGCGCGTTCCCTGCCCTGTCGAACAGTGGCCTTCAAAAGGGGCAGAATGTGAACTGTCGATAAGGATGGTGGTGGTGGAACAGCGCACTGGACACTTGTCAATTAGAAGAGAAAACAGGAATTACGGCAAAACATTGCACTGCAGTTACCGGAGAACCTGAACATGCGGAAAATGTGTGAAAAGTGGGCGCCACATCAAATAAGAGAAGTGCAGAAGTGGACTCGCTATGCGAGATTTCCGGAAGAAGAGGATGCCATGTTGGATCGTATTATTGCAATTGATGAAACGCGGGCAAGGGCGAACTCAAGGACAGTCCAGTGAATGACGTCACCCCCTGGACCGCTACACAAACACAAGTTTCTCCAAACGCCTTCACCAACAAAAGTCATAGTCATTCTGGTATATGGCAGTCAAGGGGTGCTTATGTGTCACCCAGTTCGTGAGAGGAACACTGTGGATGCCCAGTAGGTGTCACAATTGCCTGCCGTACACACCAAACGGCCAGAACTTTGAACAGCCTGTTATTCTCCTCCTCGATAAGCGACAGCTCACACAGTCGACGTCTATTACAGCGGTGAAGATGGGAAGGTCTTTCATATTCGCCCTATCTCATCCCCAAAGCGTGGGAAAAGTTTTGCTAACAAAGCGGACATTTCGACGCGAGATGACTCACGTTAACACAGCGCCTTCCACATCGCTGACAACGAACCGTCGATGTACTTGGAGATACTTCCAAGGCTGCTAAACCCGTGGATTACCTGGAGACCCGTCCTGTGACGGATTTGCAACCTTGCGTAAGTAGTTGGGTGTAACTTTTGCTTATAATATTGTCCGGTTACTTGTGTTTTGCTTCTTCCGAGGGCCGCCTACACCTTCCGTTGGGGGCATCGCTCAGCAGTAAATGTCGCATTCTTTTAGATTTTTGTGTTGTCCCTTGTTCGCAGAGAGACAGTATTATCTACTATTCCACACAAACATGCATGCTTATGACTGTAAGAGACAGGCAGTAGTAGGATCCACAATGACTTATGGAGCCGAAATTTGGGGTTGGAAACAAACAGAAAACTTCGATCGGGAGTTCTCTGAAAAGTATTTTAGGAGTGCGGACGGATACAGCAATTGCTTAGGGCATTTGGTGCCTATAGCGAAATTACAGAATGCAGGCAGGATGCGCGCGGTGAAGCACTCGCTGGAATTGTTCAGGGCGACCTGCTACCGGGAGCACCTGAGAACGGGGGAATAAAACCCAGGTTTCAAAATTAAGAAGGAATCTGAAAAAATATCGGAATGGGTAACATTTGGATCTCAGAGCGGGATAAAGGAGGGGGGTTTGCAGAAAATTAAGAAACGTTTAAGGGACATTAATAGGCTACTAACCCTTGCGGAGTGAGCAGAAAAAGTTTCGCTGGAGATACAACCGGAGCTGAAAATCGGGTGGGGGATGGAGCGTTACATGCAAACAGGGGCCAAAATCAGGCAATCAGGGGCTCGCTTGGTTTATGTTAGGGTTACTAAAGTAACGACAGACAGGAAACGAGAATCTGTCCTTTATGTCATGATAACACTTTTGGGAGCATATGCAAGGGTACGAAAAATGTAGAAAGAGTCATCTACCGGCAGTGATAGGAAGGAGGAAGAGGGAGTAGGTAAATTTTTAAATTAAGTGAGACAGTTGAGAGCGTAAGAGGCAGACAGCCGGGAACAGTTTTCGGGTGCCCTCTACCCCCTTTTCTCATTATAATAGAAATAATTAGAAATGGTAAAATTATTTTATCCCATTGATGCTGCATCAAACAGTCCTCTCAAACTGAGAACTGGGTTGTTGATCTGGTTTATGTAGACGAAACTTCTAGGTGCTTACAGGCACTTTGTTAAACAGTAGCGGCATTTGCTGTTTTCCAATTGTTACAACTTGGTGAGGCAGGAAACTTACTGAGGTTGGGCGCCGTCACCACTTTACATCTTTGCCCATTTTCAATAAAAATGTTATCAAGTTAACCTTTGCATCGCACTACCAAATTTGCTAAAATAAAGGCCTCATCATTTTATCTTATAAAGTTGATTTATAGCCACTTATTGGAGTAGGTAGCTGTCTTGACTTCAGCAATAATCAGAATAAACCATTTAGATAGGAAGATGCACAAGTTATTTATACTGTACAAAAAACATGATGTCGTTTATTGACATCATAAGCTGCACTAAACGCTTTTAGAATGGAGCACATGCATGCAAACAAGTTTTGCAAGGACTATAAAATGTTTATATGGCCCGAACCGAAGCGGTTTACCGTATAGCTAATGAGATATACTACAAAAAGATGGCTGTTGTGAAGGGACGAGAATCTGCCCCCTATTTTTGTACGTAGATATTTAAACTCTCTATGACGATATCTAGAGGAAGAAAAGCGCTCCAGTTCCCTATCTCTCTTGTATTGGGCTGTTCTGTGTGCTGAGGAAACTATACAAATTTGCTACTGCAGACACTGAGAAGCTGCGATCATATTTTGGTGAAATTTATAAATATACCTCTCAATTGTGTAAATTTTCTGTACTGACTTACTAAATTGAATTCCATGCGGGCCAGCGCTTTAATAAGCCAAGAGCTGGGCAAGTAACCCAGTATAATTGATTTTAAATACAACGTATGACAGACAAATTCAAGTGTCCATTATACCAGAATGGTTTGTTATTAAAGATATTCATTATTTTCGACATGACTCCCTCGAAGTTCAAACCACTTGCTTAAGTGTCTCCAGGTTCGTGATTTCCTCGTGGAAGTCACCCAAAATACAAGTATGCCTGCTGTATGATCTCCTTATTTAACTTAAATTTGTGTGTAGCCAAAAAGGAGATGATAAATCCGACGTAGCGAGTTCGGGTGAGTAGGAAGGATGGGGAAGCATTTTAAATTGTAGTTCGGTCAATTTGTCCTGAGCGACGCTGACTGAATCATCCACAACACCTTCTTTTTGGTCATTCCCAGATGCTTTTCTGCGATCGCTGTCTTCAATCTCTCCAAAACTAATGTGTAGTGTTCTCAGATTGTCAATCAAGAGAATTCTTTTACGTCCCAAAAACTTAACCGGCACTTTTCCAGCAGAACACACAGCCGGTTGTTGTTCCCTCTTTAGACTGCTGTTTTGTTTCCAGTGTCGTTTCGTCCATAGTCATAAACTTCGGTTGGGTTCTTCTAAATGAAACAGTCAGTCGACCTTTTTGCTCCGGAGTTCATCCGTTTTGAGCAAGGTTTTTCTCATGTGTAATTAAAAATGCAAAATAAAATGACCCCGCTCATGGCCTCTGCTAACTTGAGCACTTTCACTCGCCCATCAGCCAAAACAATACCATGAACTTTATCGATAATATTTGCCCTCACAGATGATTTTGGAGCTCCAGGACGTGGTGTGTCTTTGATGTTTGTTCTGCCACGCTTGAATTCATTTACTCAATGTCGAACGGTTTCATAAGAAGGGTCACCCAATGACGGCAAAATCCTGTCATGAATTTTCTTTGTTGTGTTTCCTTCCAGAAAAAAGACTTAAGTCACATGGCGAGTTCCAACCTTATCCTGTCACTCGAACCGCTTTGTGTTTAAATAATGAATTACATCAAACTTTTGATATATGAAAGGCAAGCTTTTTGATTACATATGAGATATTGCTAATTTCCTCTATTAGTACTTAATAAAACACTCCTGTAACAATTAATGCTGACAGAATTTAACAATCATAAAATATATTTAACATTTGTAATGTAAGTAGTACAAGAAGAGCAGATAATTCATTGAACTAAGATATATTATTACTGAGTCAACATGCTGCCTTTTTTGTCCAACGTTGCAATTCAGGTTACAGTAGAAACGCCAACAAGATAGGCTTTTTCAAGACACCTATGGATAAAACTGCATGCTTAAAATGAGCTAAGTTGATTTCAATGCAAAGATTTCACATAAAAATTCAGTGTAATTTGCAGTTCTGCAAAAAGTTTATTATAAAATCAGGTTATTTCATAGTGAAAATATCCAGTATGTGCTGGAGCAGAAACTTATATGTTCCCTAACTTGCCATTCATATTAGCAAACTAACCCGGGAGATTTCATTCACCTAATCTAGTGAGTGGGTAAAACCTCCGACTCGGTTTGTATTTTGCTAATAGTGGCGGCACATTTTCCATGACAATTTTGTTCAGCAAAATATTCATTACAATTATTTTAACACTTGCAGTTATATTTACACTAACTTGTTACTAAGCATCTCAAAAAGGGAACGTTAGTGTTAAAATAACTATTCTTAGTAGACTTTGTCATGATAGTCGCTTTCCATTTTGTACACGTCTTTCTCTCCTTGACTACAAACGAACACTGTCCTTTCGCTACACACTCTGCTTCTAAACGCCGTACAATCAGTTCATCGATCTACAAATGCACATGTTCATACAGCATTTACGGACGCCGCTCTTGTGACCATAATCCAGGAAGTTGCCGGTCCATCCTTCTCCCAACACCTGCATATTTAATTTGTTACTTTATTTATATACGCCTACATAAAATAAATTGGGTGTTATTAAATACACATTTAAAAGTTTCTATTCCAGCACGCGCGCGCTAGTGTTGTTTAATACACTGTGATGTTACAAGAACATGTAGCTACAGTAGACACGTAACACATACTGTCTGTAATTTCATGATCACAGCTGTAATATCTGCATTGTTAGCTTTTTAGTTTTATTTGTCTTAGATCCCTCCTTAACGGGGCCTGAATAAGCAAATTAATGTGTATCCGCCCTTACATCGTAGCAGATACAAATCCGCACATAACACAATATGCTTAACATTTTCCTGGTCACAGCCGCTATATATGATGTCTTCAGGAAGATGCAGAACTTGGTCTATTTTTGTTGTTAGAGGAGTTCATCATTAAGAATGCACCACCTGACTTGGCAGCGATAGTCAAATAAATTACTAGTTGGGAAACGTGGCTACATTCTGTTAGGGGCGCTCGTTTTCTTTTGAGTGCTAAAGAGTTCTGTCACTATCCAGACGCATACAAGGAGCGCTGTGAAGTGCTTCTACGTTACTCTTGGTGCATCTGTGAAATAGCTAATCAATAGTTTTAACCAAATGACAATTTAATTATTCCATGGAATAGTTTTTGCAAAAATTCCTATTTTACCGAATTTTGAAGCAATGAAAATATTTTAGAAAATTTTCTTTCCTCGCATTTTTTGAATGGTGTTTTGCTCCCGTTTAAACTACTGATGCACCACAGGCGGCGACACTGATGATACATGAAATGAAATGATAAATTGGGAAAGAATTTTTTTAAGGAAGGAAAAGTTCTAGGCCTAAGTTTAGGGTACTTCCCGGCATTTGCTAGTTATGAGGACTGAGGAAAACCTGGAAAAAGCCTCAGTCAGGGAGAACGGTCCTGGTGGGAATCGAAACCCAGACCTCCCGCTCACGAGTCCGCGCCTTAACGACCTCGGTCATTCGTGGCGGTCTCATCGAGCCTACTTTCTAGGCACGCAACGAAACTCGACATATAATGATCAATTAACAAACGATTCGTTAATCAGCAAAAGGGAGGGTACCGCCACCATTGACTGAGGAGGTTAAGGCTCGAACTCGAGAGCGGGAGGTCTGGGTTTCGATTCCCACCAGGGCCGTTCTCCCTGACTGAGGCTTTCTCCAGGGTTTTCTTAGTCCTCATAAATGGCAAATGCTGGACAGATACCCTAAATTTAGGCCTGGAGACTCCCTTCCTAAAAAAAATCCTTTTCCAGTTTATCAGTTCATCTCATGTATCATCAGTGCCCACCGTTTATGGTGGTGCCTCAGTAGCTAAAAACGGGCGTTAAACTCGTAAAGGGGGGGGGTTAATCTAAAGCGAACATTTAAAAATCGCTCTAATATGAAAAACAATTTCTGAAAATCAGCAAAATTAGAATATAATGGAGTGGGGGATTACCCGAAATCCTGCATATATATATATATATATATATATATATATATATATATTTTGCATCGAAACTCGGCATGTAACATTTAAATAAAACCGTTTCTGAAAATCACATAAATCCGACCATTAGTAGTGGGTATACCTGAAAACAACTTTGGTAAGTGATTAAGGTGGTTGGGGAAATTGTTATTGCTAGCATTCTCGCCAAGCGATAAACTCGATGATAGTCTGCGCATGCGCATAGACTTATCCTTATAAACAGCTTCAGTACCGAGTGGCAGCGGAACTAGCCGAATTCCAGGGAATGCTGGAGCGATGTACAAATCTTAAGCAATACTCTATCAACCTTGGTAGTTAAAGTGTACAATAAATGCAAGCGGAGAGACACAGAAAACAAGCAATCGTACACCAAAATTAACCACTCATATGTCGCTTAAATGTTAATAACATTCTGTCTTAGATGTCTACAGCTAAGTGCAATTGGAAACCAGTAACTAGCAATATACGACGTAAATAAAATAAAGTAATAATAATACTATACCTTTTAAGCCTGATCGTTGTGTTTTTTATTAAATACATATCTTCAGTTGGCGTTACTTGTTTTTTACTACATTCTCTGCTCTAGTGTTCTGTAATAAACTTCACAAAATCAACTTGTTGAGGAATTCGCTTAGTTCACGCAGCTCATACGTGATGAACTTTTGTTGTAGTTATAGTGCAATGAAAGAAATACTCCATGCAATGCAATTTTTATTATAAATGAGGAAAGGTTTGGGCCTTTATTGCATTATAAAACATGCATGTCTGTAACAAATCATTTTGGAGAAAGAAATTTTATGTTACGTGTCATTTCATTTACAAGACCAATGTATTATTACATTGTTATTATGTGAAAAATTTGAATATCGTATTGCAGAGAGACTTTGAACACCCGGAAACATAGGGAAAAAAAATTAAATGAAAGATTCATGCATTTTCCCTTTTCTTTAGAATTCTCCTGCCCCATATGAAAATCCTGCAGCTATCTTTTTTACTTCTTTAAGTTTTCGTATCTTCATTTTTCTCTTTATTAGTTCATGTGTACTTTTAGAATTCAACACGCTTTGATTCAGTCGTCGTCTATCCCTAACATGACTCATTTTTTACTTACTGAGCGTACTTTGTAAATAGCAACTTTCTCGCTAGCATTTAATCAGCCTGATTTTCCATATTAAACTCACTGACAATTTGAACTTTTTTCTTACAAGTTTCCAACTGAACCAAAAGTTATAAAAAGTCACTATAAAATGAGTGTACACGTTATTTACCAACTTCAATTACCGGAGAATGAGTACAGACCTTATAGTTCAGAGTTCGTGGTCGCAGGTAACCGGTCGTAAACTTAGATGAACGCATTTCTTGAAACAAAACTTCTTTAGACCTTATTCGAAATTACGCCTGTGGTGCCCTAGCAGTAAAAACGGGCGTTAAACACTATTAAAAAAAATGTTCCAAATTACGCTATATAAACTTTAATTGCCATTCAATGTTGTGCCTTTGGTACACCTGTCTACTAAGTAATTTTTCGAAAAAGTGTTTTTCAAATAATATAAACGTATGTAAATATAAATTATAAAACAGACCAATAAAATGTTCGAGTGCAAAAGGGAAACCCGATTCTTCTGCCATCTCTCGACTGATATTGGTTCTGAGATATCCATATGAATGAAAATATACGAACATAATCTCAGGTTGAACATTACGCTTGAATATTAACAAATTGTTAATAAAGTATATATATTCTGAGAAAAATTATCAGGCCCAACTAACAAGAATAATAAGAAGAAGCAAAGAATAATGCGTGCTGTTCATGAAAAACACATTTATTACTAAGAAGTGAACATAACCTAATTCACGGTGGCAAACAGCTGTTCCTCCATCGTGCTCTTGTATGACGTCATGTGTAACATTTTACTAATATGTGCATTGCATTTTTTCGTGGAATAGAAAGTTACAACTGCATACTTTACAAGTAGTACTTGATTAGAGCACACGTTTATGAAATACTACCCTTTATTATTTCACTGCAATAAGAATATAAATTTCAATGTTACGTATAACGCTACTGGCGACAGCTTCAGTAACTACGCAAGTCGCCAGCTGCTGAGCAATTCTGAACTTCACTATCGAAAGGACAAGTCTTGTGGAGTGCTACATATTTGAATGTGGCACCTGAGGCTATTGCCACTAGATGACAGCATTAGTTCGGTGGTAATTGGTGACTCTATATCATACAACAGCAAGATGCACGCGCCTCTCAGTGAGTTACAACTCTCGAGCACCATTCCGTTGGGGGGCAAAGTAAACTCATAGAGAAATGCGAGCAGACAGACCTCATTATGCATGACAGGTTAGGTTGTCACAAGACGAACGAGTCTGCGTTCTATTGCCAGCAGTGGAAATATCAAAATAAAAGTTTACAGTGACATCATCCCCCAGTAAAGGGATGCTTACCGCATTCCATACTGTAGCATGCAGTAAAGGAAACGACCAGAACTCCTCGCCAAAACCGCGATGCTCTCACGTGATGATGCGCGTCCTCATACTGATAAAACGCTGCAAGTTCTCAAGCATCCTCTGCTCCTCATTTGTTCGGCGATCTTAAACATCATCTTTCACTGAACATTTTCCCGAAACTATAAATAGATAAGCACATGCCTGTTTTTGACAGAAGCCAAAGCATTTTGTGCTGTTGGATTTCAGAGGCACGTGAAAAGATGATAAATTCCCTTGTTCATTGTCATACTATTAGAGGTTTTAGAGAATGGCACTTAATCTTGAAAACGCTAATGATAAACTACTGAAAATTGGGATTTCTTAAACATTTTGAACAAAGGTTACCTCCACTTTGCTTTAACCCCGACTTATCGGCTCTAATTCCAAGTTCTTTATCGTCATATAGCTCCCCCCCCTTTGTTTACCATAGATTTCCTATCACAAATTACTTGTCTAAGATCTATATATAATCTCTAAATTATTGCGACGTAGCTCATTAAAGCTCGGTATGTGTTAAGAACCAAAAGAAGCCACAGCCGTTTTTGTGTTAGAGTGTTCTTTTATCTAATTGGCTATCTTTAGGCTTGCCTTTGTATGCTTGTAGCTTCGAGTTAGCAAACAATCCATTTATTTTTCAAGCCGCATCTCTTCACGGAGCTTATGAGTTCTGGAATGAAACATCGATCGTTTTATTAACAATTTAACTCTTGATCTACGATTGATAACATATAGTGCTTCGTCTGCTTCCGTCTTCAGGACCTAACTCTAACAATTAAATCACTTGGAGGTGAGACCGCTGCGATAAACAACACGTTAGTTCCAACGTGTCACGTTCTAGATGTAGAAATGGCCAATTAATTTCTTGACACTGCAACCGGCCCGCAAAATTATGATCGCCAATAATACATAAATCCGACATTTTCCGATCGTTCAGGTTAGAGGAAATTAAAGAGGAACAAAGCAACGTTACTATTATTAAGCAAATTTACGGCTTGAAAATTGGTACGTGCGATTGTCGATCCAAATACATACCGGCCGTAAAAGGACAGAATGTAGTCATCGGATGGTAAATCAAGATCAGCTAGCAAAAAGTTAACTGGGGTGGAGGGAGAAACCTGGTTTGGTTTGTGAGCACGTGTTGTTACTTGCAACACACTCCCACATCATGAGAGTCGAATTTAAACAGAAAATTAATGCCCGTGTAATGGTACACTGTTAGCCACTCTGCAACTATCCACCTTTTTACTAAGGAGCATTTAAACAGTTTCGCAAGCGTCACCTTAAAGTACAAGCTAAGGACTGAGTTCGAAAACTTGTCCTCACATTCTTTCAAAGTTCTCTCCATCTCTCTCCACACACACACAGTTGTAGACGGTGCAACCACTTGTCAAAAGTACTACCGTATTCGAACTGAGATATTGTCAACAAAGGTGAATTTATAACTTGAGCAAGGTCCTGCACTCGTTTAAAAGTTTTCAGCAATGCAAGATTTCACTTGAGGAACCATCCAGAAGTTGAGGTGCAAGGTCAGGGCTGTAGGGTGAATGATCAAGCAACTGGACTTTGGCAACTTCCATTTCCCTCAAAGTTGCAGCTGTTCTGTGAGGAGACGCATTGGCGTGCAAAAGCAACAGAATTGTAGTTCCTGTCTTTGGACATCGACACCTCTGCTCTTCAAATAAAAGGATCCAGAATATAAGTGTCATAGTATTCTCCATTCATTGTCATTCCTTCTGGCTTACAGTCAACCACTAATGGTCCTTCATAGTTGAAGAAAACAGAGAACATTCACTTTCGAGAACGAAAATCTTGTCGAAGAACAACCTGGTCTTAGGTCATTCTCATTTACCCACACGCAGTTCTGAGCTTTATTTGGGATGGTATAGAAATAAAACCAACTTTCATCACCAGTCCGTATATCTGTCAAACGTTTAGGATCATTTGGTGTGAACATGCTCAGCAGTTTCCTTACATGTTCCTTTCTCCTCTTCACTGGTTAGGGAGTGTGGAACACATTTTGCACACATTTTTCGCATCTTTGAATGTTCTGGAGCATACTGTGGATGCTGCAAACACCGATACACACTTCCATACTTAGCATTTCACTAGTAATATGTCGATTTTCCTCTACCAAATTCTTTCAATTGTTCTCTCGTTCACAGCTTCCCAAGACCAGTCAGAGCGAGGGTTGTCTTTCAAAGTCTCTCGCCCTTCTTCAAATGATCAATTCCATCTTGCAATGATATCAAATGAACACACTTGATCACCATGAACCTCGTTCTTTCACCTGCTTATAGCGTGTAAAATGTGGAATGTGAAGTTTTGTTTAGAAATATTCGTCAGTTATTGACACAGGACTGAACTCAACAGACTGTGCTACACTAATGTATATTTTGATAGATCATGGTCTAATCTTGTCAGCTGTTTAGTTACATTTTCTAGACATTATTGCCCAACAATGGGTAGGCTGGTTATAAATGCCGCGCATACATAATCATGTTGAACTTTTTAATAATGTTTAAATCATGCGTGATGATACATGAGATGAAATTATAAGTTGGGAGAGACGTGTTTCAGACCTGGAAACACAGTTCGTGAGGACAGCTCTTGCGGGATGCGAACTGTAGACTTTTCTGTGAGGAGTGTCCTCGCTACCAGCATTTGTGATGTTACAATTGTTCTCCAATGTTAAGTAGGTTTTTTTTTTTTTTTTTTTTTTTTTTTCCCCAATTTCACATGGTTTTCTGTGATTGGTTTTTTTTAATGGTGTTTAACGCCCGTTTTCACTACTGAGGCAGCACAGGCGGTGACACTGACGATACATGAAATGAAATGATAAATTGGGAACGTATTTTTTTTAAGGAAGAAAACGTTCCAGGTCCAAGTTTAGGGTACGTCCCCGGCATTTGCCATTTATGAGGACTGATGAAAACCTGGAAAAAAACCAGTTAGGGAGGACGGTTCTGGCGGGATTCGAACTCCAGGTCTCCTTCTCACGAGTCCGCGCCTTAACGACCTCGGCTACCCGTCGCGGTGCGATAGGATCAACTTGAAACTTATAATAATACATTACACTTGAAATGAATTGTGCAGAATCCCCAATAGCTATCTAAGGTTCTCCTTAACTGTTGAAACCACGCTGTATTGTTTTTTGTTATTTAGTTGATCTCTATCGTCAGGTAAACATCGCCAACATATTGGGCAATATGTTCGTGCTGGGAAGGTCGCTGCTCCCCTACAGGCTTGTTCCCTGTATAGTTTTTTACTACTATCTTTATGTCTTAGCTCAGCTATATTTGCGAAAATAAACAATACTTTAATTATACCATGAAACATAAATTGTAAACATTCTATACAAAATACACGTACAGAATTTTTGTCAAAATGAAAGCTGCTAGTGGGCGGTTGCTGAACAAGATAAGAGAGTGAACACAGTACAAGTATCAGAAAAGAACGAACAGTCAGAATCTAATCTTACAAACTGTCACTGTTTTGTTTTTTAATTTTTAAAGAATAGAGGATAAATTGAAAGGTCCCTGTAGTGAACATATTTCACTCCTCTATTGTTCTGCTAACGTAGGAAAGTGTTCCACACAGCTCTGAATGTTCCAATACTGACATAGACTGTTAATCTGCACATGGTTTACGCAGTGTGCATCATTGATCGCACTGTCGCTGTACGACTGAATTAGCGAGCCTAGGTAACTAACATCCTGACATTTCATTTCCCCATGTCACATGGACATTTACATTTCACGATTTCCCGCTCTCACATTTTATCCCGTTGGTCCAAAGCGCCAAGGAGAAAGTGGTGGTGGCGCGGAGTAACGGTGGCTTGCGCGTTGTAAAGTGAGCTATCGTTCCTTGTGTGGGGCCTCTACCGACATTGGGGTGTTTTATCTTGAAACACGCAAGGGACCCGTTCGGTGTCTTCTTCAACTCACCCCTTCCTCCCGAAAGCCTCCAGTACTATCCAAACTTCAGTGTTTAGGGTTGATTATTTACCGTTTGCATGCCATGTATTGATGTCTACCACCCTGACATGACGGACGACCTCGCGATCGGGAGGTCTTTTATTTTTTATTTATTTTCCGGTTTTCCTAAGTTCTCCTTGGTAAATGCCGCGAAGTGTCTTAAACTTAACCTAAAATTCTTTTCTCCCAAATAGAATTACTTTCTCATCTTATGATGACATTTGGACGGTAGCGTTTCGTAACACTGTCATGACACTATAGCTCGAGTTATTTTTGCTGCTGGTAATTCAACCCATGGCCTCTATTACCGTAGTCAGAACGTGATCTCCTCACCCTCAGAGAGAGAATGACAGCAACATTAAAAATGCGCTACCAAGGAGGCTCTCCCAAAAGCGGAGGCAATGAGCTATGAGCTATGCATACTGTTTTCTCTTAACCAGCTGTTGCCATTATCTTTTGTTTTCCAGTTGCATTCTCCAGAAGCTGCCATAAATTGCCCGTGTCGCGAAACGCGATGCTTATCTCGCCCAGCACGATCCACTCTCAGCTTCCTGGATAGCGTGTTCTTCAATCCCGTCGGGAATTCCTTCGGCACATTCCGCGGTCTGACACCTCAGAAATCTTGCAGTTTCCACATTATGTGCTGTTACGGAGGTCTTGCGTGTCATTGCGTCCCCTGTTGAACTTCTTGGCAACGCTACATCACACAACTTCTATCTCCAAGTCATTTTTATCTTATATTAATTAATGCTTAATATATTTTTATTCCAATTTTTCGATATCTCGAAGATATTTTCTTATCTAAGAAGTTTACAAACATTACTGAATCATGTTTCCGTGATCGTTGCTTTAGGTTCATTTTTAAAACATCAGAACTTTCGCTGGCTCTACGGTCAGCATTTTAAAAAAATGTTTAAATGTATGAAAAAAGGAGAATAAAAATAAAGTTAGTGGCCAGGAAAATGCTCCATTATATGTGCACTCAATCAAAATAGGACATGAATACCTACATTTGGAGACATTAAAAACTTTGATAACCGGTTGGGCAATAATATCTACAAAATGTAACCAATGGACCTTAAACTATCAAAATGTGCTTAACTGTAAGTTTGAACTTGCGTAGTCACTGTAGCACATTGTGTTGAGTTCAGTTCTGTGTCAAAAGCTGGTGAAAAATCATAAATATTTCTAAAGAAAACTTTATGACAGTATACTCCATGAACATTTAAAGATGCGAAAAATGTGTTCCACATCCCCTAAGCAATGAAGAGGAGAAAGGAATGTGCAAGGAAACTGCTGAGCATGTTTCCACAAAATGTTCTAAACGTTTGACAGATATATGAACTAGTGATGAAAGTTGGTTTTATTATAAACCACCCCAAATAAAGCTCAGAACTGCGTGTGGGTAAATGAGAATGACCCAAGATCAGTTGGTTCTTCGGCAAGATTTTTTTTTTCACGGAAGCGAATGTTTTCTTCAACTGTGAAGGACCATTAGTGGTTGACTGTATGCCAGAAGGAATAACAATGAATGGAGAATACTATCACACATATTTTGGATCCTTTATTTGGAGATCTGAGACGGCGGCCAAAGACAGGATCTTCAAGGCTGTTTGTTGCTTTTGCACAACAATGCATCTTCTCACAGAACAGCTGCAAATTTGAGGAAAATGGAAGTCGTCAAAGTCCAGTTGCTTGATCATCCACTCTACAGCTCTAACTTTGCGACTTCTGGTTGTTTCCTCGAGTGACATCTTGTATTGTTGGAAAATCTTTTAAACGAGTGCAGGACCTTGCTCAAGTTATAAATTCAGCTCTGTTGACAACATCTCAGTCCGAGTGCTTGTAACAAGTGGTTGCACCGTCTACAACTGTGTATAGAGAGACACAGAGAGAACTTTGAAAGTTTTTGAGTATTAGTTCTCGAATTCATCCCTTACTTTAATGTAACACGTGCGTAACTTTTGAATGCGATCATTCTGATGGAATTCATTGTTTAAACACAAGCGTTTTATGTGACAGTGAAAAATTATAAAATTGGAATTCATGGTGTGATTGAATTAATATTTCTGGTAGGGAAAACAGCAAAGAAAATGCTGAGAAGGTTTCACAGGAAGGACATGCGTTACCCAATGTGAGCGAGTTCAAGCGTGGCTGAATAAACTCTCAAGACAAATTTACCGAACTACGTTTAGAATGCTTCCGCATCCACCTTATTCACCTGATCTCGCTCCCTGTGATTACTACCCATCTTAGTTACTCAAACATTTTAAGTCAAATGAAGAGTCCATACTGCAGGTAAACGAATATTTTGGGGCCTGGCATAAAACCCTCTTTCATGAGGAAATCATGAACCCGGAGAAACCGGAGCAAGTGCTTTGAACTTTGAGAGAATTATGTCGAAAAATAAAGTACGTTTCAAGACTGATTTGTTCTCTTCAATCTCCAACAAAGATATTGAGACAATCTGCAACAGAACATAATCGCAGCACGTGTTACCGTAAATAGTTCTTCTCTCCTTTGTTGTGTTGAAGCTCCATGGTGATATAAAGTTGTAGCCACACTGTGTAGTGGGAAGTGAAACAAAATGTCCTGTAACAGAACCTAAGCATGGCTAGTTCACTTACCATCCTGATAACTAGGCACTGAAAATTGCAGTTTTATATGCCTAAAATAAGTTCATACTCTAAATAAATTAGACCCTAGTTCAGTAAAACTATGAATTTTAGACACATATGACGAATGTCGGTCCTGGTGGTCTAGTGGTAACCATACTTGTCTCGCAGACCCAAGATGGCAGGTTCAATCCCGGCCAGTGTCCATGGATTTCTTCAGGCGTAGAAATCCAAAATATGGCTTCCTTCGGAAAATAAGTTAAAGAAGTGGGTCCCGTGTCGTAGACATGAAAAAGAACCTCAAGAATGAAAGAAAACGCCTCTGAGCAAAATTTGTCGGCCGTTTCACGTCCTGAATTGAATGGGTCGCTGATGACCTGAGCTGTTAAAGAGCGCCGTAAATAAAACAAATCAACTGAAGTGTTCATTTTGTAGCTGCTGTCAGGTATTCTGTTTTCTGTAGCGTACACAATCAGCAGTGTGTTATAACAGGCCGATAATGTAAGCAACCGCATTCTTCGGAGATAAAGAACTGTTTGTGTATCTGGTACAAATGGTCGGTTGTTTTACTGAAACTTTGTGCCTTTGGGAGAAAGGAAAAACAATTATTAATATTATCGTTTTTCATGAAAAGTGAAACTGTTTGTGCCCTAAAATGATCGTTAGAGCATAATTTGTTAATATTCGGCTTAAAATGCCTAAATCAACGCAAAATTTCGTTATTTCATAATTTATTCACACATTCCTACATGTAAGCAACATTAAAGGTGAGCTTTCTTGGGTTAACACTATCAGGAAATGCAACAATGAACGTATCGTTGTACTTTCGTCAAATATAACTTTAACAACAATGCTGTATGACGGTTAGTTTGAAAGTCTGTTAGCCCTTCCCCTCTCCTTATTTGTGTTGAGAAGTTTGAAGTGATAGGGCGTTATCCTATCAGTTTAGTATGCCAAAAGATAAAAGTGCAAAATCTTGCTAACAGAATTTCCACACTTCACTTACGATGGAAAAATAATATTCTGAGAGATTTACAGTAAGCAGGTATGTAACAATAGTTTAAATATTTTTTAATGAGTTGACCTATATAGTATTTATACATTTAACTGAGGTGAAGTTCTTTTCAAAAACAACTACATTTTAAGCTTTTAAATTTCGATAGTTAAAGTATTTACCGGTTATTGAAAGTGTTGTTGTTCGAACCAAGAAGTCGCACTTTGTGATTGAAATATTACAATACAACATTTAAAATTTTAATTCAGTAAATTTCTACACTTATTCAGATTTTGTGAGAAAAGAAATGCCACGCTGATGACCTGAAATGTTAAAGATCGTCCATAAATTAAAAAAAACCGTCAATATGGCCTACATAACACCAAACTTTTCATTTATACTTGCCAGCATTGAACACTTAGTACGTAAAAATCAATTTTTGTAGTTAAATAGCAACAGTGAAGGATGTCTAGGAGAAAATAACAACGTGTTTTGGATGAATAATAGTAAATGAGACAATTTACTAAATAGGAATGCGGGATTTTCATTGTTGGAACGGATATCAAGAGTGATTCTGGGGGGAAATGTAAATGTTCCAGTAGGTACTGAGGTTTCAACTATGTTTTATATAAAATTTCTCCTCTCACATTTGTTCCAATAGAAAGTTTTCCGCTTTGAAAATAATTCTTACTGACAAAAGGTAAAGACTAATGGTGGAGAATTTAGAAAAACTTCTGTTGATGTGCTGTGCAGAGAATGAGCATGGAATTGAATTTCGGAAACATAAAAAATATACTTAATATGTTCAGATATAGTTGTCTGCTTCCATTTCTTCTATATAATTTTAGCCATGTTTTGTGTATTTTACTACATAATTTGTTAATGTCAGTGAAATAATAAGTTTAAAGTCTTAGTCATGTGATTTTTAATTGTTCTATTTAAGGACGCTCTTTAACATCTCAGGTCATCAGCGTCCCATTCAATTCGAAGCGTAAAACAGTCGACAAATTTTCTCAGAGGCCTCTTCTTTCAGGCTTGAGGTGCTTTATCGTGCCGTAAATGTACAACACGGCTTTACTTCCCTTCCGAAGAAAGCCATACTCCCAAAAAAATCCATTGACCTTAGCCGGTATTGAACCCACGATCTTGGGTCTACGACGCAAGTAGACCACCAGGAGGCCCGACAAAAATGAACATAGAAACAAAAAAACGGGAAAGGAAACAGAAAAGAAGAATGAGAAGTGGACAACCATCAACCAAGACAAGAACGAAAAGGAAAGAAGAGGAGAGGACTAAACCTGCACAAATGCGAACACCAGAGCACTTTGGAAAATACGCAGCTTCACTTAAAAGAAAGGGTACAGTTAAAAACAAATGCACAACGTTTTAGTTACCAGTATGTAACTATAACTTGGTAGTAGGCCACCAAGTTGACCTGGTAGAAAAATGACTAGCTTTAGGCCTAAAGAAACCTGCTGGCGTCTTTAGGGGGCGGGGGGGGGGGAATACTCGGAGGAAAACGTTATCCTTGGCCACTATTGACTTTATCAGTTTTGCGCCCTTAAACAATAATCATCATCATGCAGCAAAAAGATGTCATCACCCTTACCCCTTAGTTATAAATTCTTTGAGAGAAATTCTCGTTGAATCAAAACGCCTATTCACATTGTAAGATTTTAACAACGAGAGTTGCATTTCCTACACGCTCCGAGCTGGACATGCCTGTTATTACATGAATGGGGGAATTCCCAAAGCACGAGGTTTGCTTCTACGCTATTGACAACCAATCGCCCACTAACGAACTTTTTACCCAATAATTAACAAACACATTATAACAATCTACACAAGAACACATTTTCTGGTACATTCCCCTAAATGTTCCGTACCCACTTACAACGTGTGGAGTAACGCATTAACCAGGGTTGTCACATTAGGCGATTTTTCACTAGAAAAGCGAATTGTGCGACTGATTAGGCAAATACTAACTTGCGAAAATGAGGTGTATTATCATTTTGGTTCCTATTAAAAATACCAAGGTAGATCATTAAGTGAGTTGCAAATGCATCTCGTATAACTTAAAAAACAAGAGTACTGAAATGAAAAATACTTTTTTATAAAAGAATACAATCTCCCTGTTTTATAGTTCCACAAACCCCTAAAGTCGAGCGGCATGAAATTCTTTGTGCTGCTGTCGGAACCAGGCGGTGACCTCGCTTTCTACAACTTCATCGTCGGGTAATTGTCCGCCGAAAGACGATGTTTAAGAGCGCTGATCAAATGGAAGTCGGGGCTATACGGAAGATGCTGAGGACTTCCTACTTGAAATCTGGCATCATCGTATTTGTCTTATTGTCAGTATGAGTACGTGCGTTATCATGCAAGAGCAACATGCCTTTGATGAGGAGTTCTGATCGTTTCCATTGGTTGACCTTAAGTAGTTTCCTGAGGATGTTACAGTAGGAGCCTGTCCTTGAGACTGGAATGCGGTGTCATTATCGTGATTTCAACTTTTGTTTTTTCGCACGTGAGGCAGGATGTTTTCATGTTTGATAATGGAAGATGATATGATTGCTGTATGCTATTCCTTTATCACACCAAAACGCTACATACCAACCTAATAATAATAATAATAATAATAATAATAATAATAATAATAATAATAATAATAATAATGTTCCGAGTATCTAAACTGAGTTCCTAATGATATGGCAAAGTGTGTCTCAATACCGGGAAAGAAATAAATAAAAAATCATGCACATATATTCCGTACTTGATTTATTGCGCTTTTGTAAATCATTTGTAAGTTTTCGTTCATAGACAACGTAAATGTATGAAAGTGTTTTGTACGCAGTTTTGAAGGTTGTACATTTTTTTCTGAAAGCGCCCTCTCTTCTACTGCAGTGTCTCGGTCAGGATACCTGACGTCACACACATGAAAGTGACTGCTTCATGACAGGCTTGGGAGTACACAAGAGGAATGGAGCGTGTAACGAAGAAATTGCTGCTCTATATTACGTAAGTATTTTATGATAGTGAATATGGCATATCATTCTTAAAACCATTATCGTGAAAAACCAACCGATTAATAGGAAAAAAGTCCGGTAAATTACGCGAGTTTCTCACAAGTTGACTTTTAATAAAATGAATATAAAATACAAATTATGATCTTATTAGTTAATGAAATGAAATAAGTTACGGCATTACTGTGTGGAATTAGGGGAACGAAACTAGAATTCTTGCAATCTATAAGTATTACAAAGGAGAAATAGCATTATTATTATTATTATTATTATTATTATTATTATTATTATTGAGATTAAACCAAAAATATTAATGTTATACTATTATTAAATGAAATATATCACCATTGACAAAGCTTATACTGTGTGGGTATTTTTAAATGTAATCATGTTTATGAACTGAGCCTTGATATAATCTTTACACTCACCAAAATAGAGAGAAATAACAGAAAGTTTCGAGTTACGTTGTGTATTTAAGATGATGATGTTCATATGTTTCAATAAAACAAAAACATGTTACTATTTAAAAACAATTGCAATGTACTAAGTAAATAAAAACAGTCGAAAGTTACATCGATTTTCAGTGACTTTGAAATTTAATTTAAATGTTATTAACATGTAACGTAAACGTTTTCTGAAGGTTATTACAGAACGCTCTTACATACAAATATAATTCTTACACACATATTAAATTAATATTTCACATTTGTTATCTTCATGACAATACTTTTGTTAAATATAAAACACATCAACATTATAAATACAGTTTATACGCTGAATTAATTTGTCCTTTTATTTTTGAAACAATTGAGAGAAAATTACACGCTAGAGCGCTTTTTTTAAATTTCCGTTTTCAGATATAGCTCTAACACTAAAGGTCTGATTTCCCTAGTTTTCAGGAATTATCAATCTTATTTTATTTAAATGCTTTATACCGAGTTTCGTTAGGGAAAATTGATGCCGTTTAAGCGAGTTTTAAACTTTGGGTTTCAGGTAAGCTTCCAGTGCTAATTTCGCTGATTATTTTAATGGCATATATTGAGTTTCATTGAGAAAAAACAAAAATTGCTGCCGGTAGATCCGTCTCTCTCACACACGCGCGTGTATGTTTTTTACATCGTCATTTTCGGAGTCTAGTAGGTAGGATTGATGGAGATTTGAAGAAATCGTTTAATGAGTACAATCGCAATAGCTGCATTCTCGCTAAAATAATTGAATACGTCATAGAAGAAAGAAGCAGTGGAAGATATCTGTATCCGACCATGTACACGGAACTGAAATAAGGTGTCTTTAGTTGACATGGCAGCAGAAACACATGAGACAGGTCAAATTGAGTTGGTTAATGACAGTGATGTTGTTTTACAGCAATTCTTATGCACATTCTGCTAAATTATTTGTAAAGGAGGGGACAGCGATAATCGGAAGATGTTGACGAACTTTACACTCCGCGATGTAGGAGGGGGAAACAGTTGTGTTTGGGTGTAGTAGGCGCAGGCGATATTTCGGAGTTTAAACTCGGGACATTTACGATTAATACAAATCTATCAGGCAATACAGTTATACGCACTTTAATTCCTATAGCTGTACCAAGCAAAACCTCCGTGTACTGGCAACAGCCTATGACATATTGGGTGGGAACCTGCGCGGGTATGTTTTATGTAAGGAATTTTGGGGCTGGGGGAGGGGGGAACAGCGAACTGAGGGAGGACACTGTAGTGTGTAAGCTCTTGAGTAGTGAAGTATTCAAACTTTAATTAGAGCATTGTGCTATTAGGAGCAGCTGGGGATCAAGACCTGGGTAAGGGACTAACTATCAGCCTCGTCCGCTATTGGAATCTATCTATGTATTGAACATCACAGTCGCAACACCGTTCATGCTCTTCAATTATGAAATTAACAAGAACCCACTCACGTACATGCCCACACACAGGAAATAGACATACATACATTAAATTTCATATTCATATAAATTTTCGTGTTATTTATGTATAATGTTTACAGAAATTTCTTGTCCCTAAACTGGGTAAGTCATTTAAGAAAATGCTCAGGTTACGCGGTTTTGAGTATTTACAGTTAAGCCGACCCCCTACTGGAATTCAAAAATAAATTCGGGAGAAATTTTATCTTAACATCTTCTGTTTTTGCGCACTTGGCCAAAATGTGCAACCAATCTTCCACTTCCGAGCATTATGGGCAAATCCTTCTGCTATCCTCGTCAACAACCTGACGTGCCTCTTAGTTAAAGCCACGCTATTCCCTCGTGCCTGACTCCATGCTACAGGTCTCTTTACTACACTTAATTTTTATTTCGCTCTACAGGTCCAGAGATGACATCTGCACGCATCGCGCCGGTTAATGTCAAACAGGCGTCTTTTGACTTTTCTCACCACGCTTAACCCTCTGCCAAAGGTTTAATCCGTTTTTGACAATTTCCGCTGTACAATCGCCGTCGGTAGCCTGTTGTATGTTGTCCTTTAATTATTCCTAGCCAGTTTCTAGTACATTTATTTTATAGTAGACTGTGTCTGTCCAACATACCTAGTGAGGTCCCATCCTGCGGTTTGGGAAGTTATACAATCCCTGCGTCGTATCGACTGTATGTGCCTGTCGGTGTGTTCTGACTCGCGCGCGCTGGGCTTTAGCGGTGAAGGTCCGGGGTTCATATACTGACTCATTACAGTACAACTGTTTTCCGGCACGGAAGAGAAAAAAATAACGGTTATTCTGGGACAATTATTAATGAAAAATCCTAATTGTATTAATTTCAATCATATCATTAGCATAATAAGTAACTGTGAATAACGTTACGTTAATTTGAAATGATAAACATAAGGCACTAAGTGATATTTTACTATTTATAGATATTCTTACACACAAAAGAAATACAAATAATAGTTCGACAGCAATATGCACACAGTAGATAAAGGTAAACTCCCTGCGGCGGGTCACTTGAGAGCGCCTGCATTTCCCAACAACTGTAAAAATTGTAGGGTGGTCCTATTTCCAATCTTCACCCGGCTGATCTGATTTTGATTTCGCTGCTTAAACCAAGTGCTGTTTTCTCTCTCGGACCTAATACTAGTCTACAAATAAAACATTTTGTCTCTGAGAGGCCAAGAGCTGCCTAATTTCTGCCGACGTTACCTTGCTCGCTTAACCACAGAAGCTGGCGCTGCACATGTTCTACATAATATCAGGCACCCGTGACAGCATTCACGAAACCTCAGGCTTTTTATGACGCATCTTCCATTCATATTAAGAGATATATTCTCTATTTCATTGTCCCGTATTTCTATTTCTCATTCTTACTGTAAACAGAGAGATAATTTTGGTTTTGTTGACATCACCCATTTGTCGCAGTGCTCTCCAACTGACCAGTACCTTCCGTAGACCCTCAACAGACATCGGCGTATCGTTTATTTCTGGGGCGTCCATTTCCAACGATAAATAAATCACACAATACATTCCCTGACTCTCAGATATACAATTTTGGTCAAGCTTGATGCAGAATCTATTGCCCTTTCAGTTTGTATCATTTTCCTCAAAATATCTTTACGCCATAGCTCGGCCCAAGATGCAAATCTTCCCACAGTGTCAAATGAATCTTGTAATTAACTATTCAAACATTTATTAGAGTATTCAGTACGAAAAGATCGTATAGCCAGTCTGAAATTGTTTAGACAGGTGATCACACCAAAAGCACAACAGCCACACCCTTTCTCTTATACAGTTTTTGCACTCTTATATAGAAAGCGCACTTTTAAAAACCATTTTTATATTGAAATTTTCATTTTCAATGGAGCTGCGTAAACTAAGCAAGTAGAATAACTTCCAAAAAAATCCAAATTATGACCTTAATAATTAATGCAAAAAGTTATGGCATTACTGTGTGCTAATTAGTATGAAAAACTTTAAACCAATCTAACAAAAGAAAAACCGACTATAATACATTACTTAAATAAATTTGTATGTTCCCCCCCTTTCAAAATTAATTGAAAATGAATGTCTGTAGTGAAATTACTCTAATTTTAAAATGTTTAAAAGTAAGTGGAACAAAATTAGAATCTCGCAATCTATAAGTATTACAAAAGAGAAATGCAATTTTAGAATTATTCGCCTTCTTCTTTGTATTACTATTGAATATAACCAGAAAATATAATGGTATAATGTTAATTAAGTTACACTGATAGGTAAAGTTATACCGTGTGGGTATCTTTAAATGTAACCATGTTTATGAATTAAGACCTTGATATATCTTTACACTCACTAAAATAGAGAGAAATAACAGAAAGTTTCGAGTTACATTGTGTATTTAAGATGATGTTCACATGTTTCAATAAAACAAAAACACGTCACTATTTAAAAATAGTTACAATGTACTAAGTAAATAAAAACAGTTGAAAGTTACATCGATTTTCAGTGGCTTTGAAATTTAATTTAAATGTTATTAACATGTAACGTAAACGTTTTCTGAAGGTTATTACAGAGCGCTCTTACATACAAATATAATTCTCACACACATATTAAATTAATATTTTACATTTGCTATCTTCACGACGATACTTATGTTAAATATAAAACATATGTATCGTTATAAATACAGTTTATATCCTCAATTTATTTGTTCTTTTTGTTTTTTGAAACAACAGATAGAAAATTAAACGCAAGAGAGCTTTTTAAATTTCGGTTTTCAGATATACACCTACTCCTAATGGTCCGACTTACCTAATTTTCAGAATTTTTTGCCTCATTTTATTTAAATGGTATATGCCGAGTTTCGTTGAGAAAACACAAAGGGATTTATACATTTTCACATTAGGTTAACCTACAACCGCAATGATCCAATTTTGCTGCTTATCGAACTCTACGAAATGTTTGTTAATTATAGTTATATGCCGAGAAAAAACTAAAATAGAGCGTTAACAAAAAAACACACACTTTTTTAATGTGAGACCACATCATAAGAAACTAGCAAATCCCTGTTTGCTAGTTTCACAGATCTGATTCTTTTTAGTAATTCTGATGAGCTTTTTATGCGTTGACTGTTGTATTTTGGTAAAGTATTAAACTGTTTTAAAAAGTAATTGGCTAACTTGATGTTGGTGAAATTATAAATTTATAGTATAACACAGTAGCTAATTGACTAAAAATATGATTCATTTTCAGGTACAAATACACAAATGTTCCCATAGCAACCATTACGTCATTTTAACATTACCAACACGCCAACTATGAAAATGATTTTTCAAACAGTAATATCAGGCAATTTACAACCTAGTGTAAATAAGAAACTAGAGTTTATAACTTAAGTCCTGCCCTGTAGATTGAAATGAACACTATAATTAGGCATTCAAGCAGTTGTTTTTTCATTGCAACAACCAATGACAAACCGTTTTCCAACATTACAGTTAGTTCTGCATATATCGCCAACTTTATAGACGCTGTAACCACAGTACATACTTATAGCAAGAACAGCTTGCGTCGGCACCTTTGATGTTAATGCTCTTAAATTCGCTTCAGTTGGTTTTACTTTTCAATGAATTCATTTGATTTGCAGCTAACGAGCAGCTATTAAACGCGGATTCATCATTTAAAACGTTAACTGTAATTAAAATGTACTTTTTATTTTTAAAATAGACTTTAATGTCACCAGTGGTCACTGAAATAAAAGACAGCTGTGTACAAGGCTTCCTTTCCCTCGCAAGGGAATTTGCTTCTCGGCAACTGGCCACGCATTAAGAATCTTGATAATCACCATCCCATTGAGGGGTTTCTTGTATATAATTTGAATTTTCACAACAGCAATAGCGGGTGTTCACACGTCCATTTGGCTCCTAGTATGAAACATACACACACACAAGCTTTGAGCCAATTTTCGTAAGTAAACTTAAAATGGTTGGAATCTTTGATATAGGAATGACTGTAATAAAAAATCTACTAGTGCAAGTGGGGGAATCGAAACTGACTACTGTCGGGCGACCTGGACAGTTGTGGTGGCAATACGAAAGGCATTAGAAGTAGAGTGGAGACTTAAGTCCTTCGGCAGTACCGGCAGAAACGATAAACGAATTGTTGTTTAAACTTGACAATAGGGTCAGAAGGCAATAGTTCACAATAAGTGACGTCATTAAGCTGTTTGTAAGAGGAAATGTCCTGTAATATTGGCTTATGTTATTACAACATAATTTTGAAGAAAGGGGTTCAGCCAGGTGGCATTCAAAAGAAGATTGAAGTTGTTCCGGTTGTCATCGAGAAGAGACCTCGCCGCTGCGTTCGATAACAGTATCGGCGCTACAGATTGCACAACTCCGAAAACATGTGGTTCCAGCAGGACGGAGCTACGTAACATGCTATTCTACAATCGATGGAAGCCGTCGCCAATTGTTTGGAAGGCGTGTAACGGTGACACTCCATGGGCTCCGAGATCCCTTTGCGATTTCTTCCTGTAGGAACATCTTAAAAGCAACATCGCTGAACTAGAACAGAGCATTTATGACGAAATCACTGGCAGTCCTCGAGAGTGTGCACATCTCAGAGAAGTAAAGTGTCAAGTGACATTTCCCCTTATAACGTAGTTAATGACATGCACTTCCATCAATAAATAAGGTTTTTCTGTGTTTATTCGTGCTATTTAAGTTAATTCAAAATTTCCCATTTCCTTGCGCCATCCTGTATATCCTTTGTCGTTTAGGATTATTAGATAACCTTTTTAATGCTAATTTCTCTCCTAGAAGTGATATATACTCTCTCCCTCTGTTGCTTGTTTTATCTGTTACCATGCATTACGCTACCTTCGATGGGTTGGAATAGTTAGAAATATAGGGAAAATTGCATGACTATTTAAGTGTTTTATCTATTTCCGCTTCTATAGCTCTTGTTAAATATATATATATATATATATATATATATATATATATGAAAAAGTACAAAAAAACCGGAAAAAGTAAAACAAATTTAGAAATGCATAAATAAAATAAACAGGAAAGAAACGGTAAAAATAAAAATAATTTGTACCCCCACACATATGTAAAAATAGTGTGTCTAATGTTCCGCTTATTCCGATCTAAGCTGTTTCACTTTGTATCAGTTTACCTATTCCCTCCTCCTTTCTGTCTGCCAGCAAAGTCCAGCACTGCCACTGCACCCCCCCCCCCATTACCCCCTTGCAGTACTCCAGAATATGGTCCCAAGATTCTTTCTGTGTACCTATGAGCAGATCCTCTGTCTGTTACCCTGATCATCCACCTGAACCAAACGAGCACCTGTGCGCTAAGTTTGGCCTCTGTTTCTCTACTTTATGCTTTTCATAACTTTTTTTTTACATGCCAAAAGAGTCATGTCCCTTAGCTTTACTTAATTTTCCTGCAAGGCCCCCCCCCCCCCTCCTACGATCCAAATGTTACCCATTCCCATATTTTGCCCTCGGGTACATCGTCTGTCGCTTCGTATGCCTGTCCCTACCTCGGATCTAGAACACATTTCTACTTAACCTCATTCAGCATGTCAGTTCCCAGAATCCGGAACTCCCTTCCTCCTGAAGTTAGTGAATGTCGGACAATAAAACAAATTAAATTCGCATCACAACTATAGAAATCACAATGGTTTTTCTCTCTTCCTCCCTCTCCTCCACTTCCCCCTCCTTTCGCTTTTACTTGAGCAACATGATTGAAGAACAAGTGGATTTTTAACAATCTTATAACTTTATTAAAATACACTTACAAAGTATATTTATATCTTTAATTTGTCACTTTTTTCTGTATTTTGTATCATTATGTGCGTTGTATTCTGCTGTATGTTGCTGGTAAAATGGAAGCGAATGCCTCCATTATCTCAACTCTTACCAGGATAAATATAAAACAAGCAATTATCCATTGCACAAATACCACTGTGCATATTTAATTTTCTTACCACACAAGAACTGATTAAGTATTATTCTGTGAAACACTTTAGGATGATCAGCATCAAAAGTTGTTTTGTAGTGTCTCAAAACTCATCCAGCATGCTTTGCGGCTGACAAAGCTCAGGTCTTACTGCTTCATTCCAGAAATCCACAAAGATTGTGCTTTCTTTAACCTCTGCAGCGAGCGAGAACATGTGAGGGACAAGGACACTGCAGGATTCTCGCGATCCTTATCGAAAGGAATGAATCCTTTCTCGTGACCCGGATATGCGATCTTATCACGCCAGGCATTTAGTTTGTTTAGAGACATCTGGGGTCACATCTTACACGCAAACTCCATTATAACAGTTTACCATCGTGTCTTGCACATATCGAAACTTAACGCAGTAAAATGCAAAATGTGTTGATAATTAGCACTGGAGAAGTGACCAGAGTTAACAGCAAGTAGCCCACAGGCCAGTCTCTTGACTAATTATCGGGTCACGTTTTAGATACGCCGTGTTTTTATTTCCTTCACTGGATCCCCTTAATTGAGTGCCAATCTTCGGAGGTTCAGCGCAGACATCTGAACATCTCATTTTGAAACATCCGAAAGTAATTAAACGAGTTTAACACGCAACTGTAACGAATGACTAGATCTTCAAGATGAAGAAGAAAGAAATTGTGCAGGGCGCTAAACATTTGTTTGAAGAAACTAAATAAAAACGTTTAGAACTTCGATTTTGCAAATTATCAAGAATAAAACATACAGGGAGATGATTTGTTGAAGTATAGACATTAAATATTTGGTTTAAATGATAATGAAAAATGAATGTTTTTAAAGACGAAACTGCGTAAACTAAGCGAATTCTTTAGCAAGTTCAATTTGTGAAGGTTATTACAAAACTTAAAATGCTTTTTAAATGTTCGTTTCCCCGTATACGCTTACTCCTGATTTTCAGATATTGTTGTTCTTGTTTTTTTTTAAATTGTATGTACCAAGTAGCGAAAAGACAGCTTGTGCTAACCCCCACCCCCAATTTTGCTGGTTAACGAACTGAATGAACCGTTTGATGGCTATGTGGGGAGTTTTGTTGAGAATAGAATAAAAATTGCGGCCTCTAGACCGTTAACACACACACGTACACATATATAATTTTTGTCGCCGTTATTTTTGGTACCTGCTAATTAGGATTTGAAGAAATTTATCAAAAACATGGGTACAACCTCAGTATCCGCTCAGTACAACTTCGGAATCCGCTAAAAATGCGCACGGTGTACTGCAATCTGTAAGGAGGACATTTTGGTGATGTGAAGAATGAAATTCACCAAAATGATAATTTCGATAATAATGCAAAATGAATGTCTTTAGAACGATTTTAGCAATTATCAAGAATGCAATGTATAGGAAGATGATTTTTATGAGTAAATAATCAAAAAGTTTAAGACAATGGTTTTGATGATAATGAAGAATAAACATTTTCAAATTTCAAAACGTAGGCTTTAGTGGTTATGAAGAACTCAATGTATAGGAACATGATAGTAAATAATAAAATTTTCACATATGCAATTTTGATGATAAAAAAAAGAATGCTATATCAATAGGTTTTGGTACTTTTTAAGAGGACAATGTGTTTTTTTTTTTTATTTATTTATGGACGCTCTTTAACATCTCAGGTCATCAGCGTCCCATTCAACTCAGGGCGTGAAACAGCCGACAAATTTTGCTCAGAAGCCTCTCTTTCAAGCTTGAGGTTCTTTTTCTTGCCGTAAATGTACGACATGGGACCCACGGCTTTACTTCCCTTTCGAAGGAAGCCATAGGATTTTTACGCCCAGTCCTTGCCGGGTTCGAACCCGCGTTTTGGGTTTAGGAGGCAAGTATGGTAACCACTACACCACCAGGACCGATAGTACAATCTGTATAGAAATTATTTTGGTGATAGCAAAGAGTGAAAAACTTTACATGGATGTTGGTAATATTACAAGATGTTGTATTGATATCTTTACTTTTATGTCTTACAGGCTATACACAATATTCTTTTAGAAAGGGTTCTAACATTTTCAGGCGGTTCCAAATAAAATTTCTAATTATGGTGTTGTGTTGGTTCACATGAAAAATATTTCGGGATTTTAATATACTTTCTGGTTAAGTAAAAATAAATGCGACGTGAAATGATACCAAAAAACACAAAAGGTTTATCCTGTCTGCTTCACATTGTGAAGCGAGAGTTAATTACATAAAGTCCGCTTGCAGAGCACATTAATTGTGCACTGCAGGTAGCCAGCGTATCAAGTTGCCTACTTTGCATAAGTGAAGGATTAATGACAGGAATTTCGTGTAAGTATTGGAGGTCCTACTGGGTTTCGAGCCTACTTTCCAACACAGACAAAACTCAAGTTATAGCTTTATAAAGTAAAGTTCTTCCCGATACGGAAATATTTCATTTGAAACTTTCGCTTCATTAGCATCGACTCGTTTCTGGCACAGTCAACCAATCACAAATTTGAATTTTAGAAATTTTTATATCAAAATTCACTTTTTCAACCAACTCACATTTAGTATTTTGCGGCGTTGCAGGGCGATTAAAGACCGAACATATCTGTTGTTAATAATTAATATACTAGGTCTTTCATGGTTTTGTGTCCGTTTTATGGCAGTTAGTATATCGACAATCAGAATGATAACTTCCGGCAAAGAAAATGCAATGACCGGCAATTTAGATTTGTTGATTTTTCGCAAACTATTTTTATTAATTTATATCAGTGGTATATACGAATTTCATTGAGAAAAAAGAAAAATTGCGCCGCTAGAGCGATTTGTAAATTTTCGGTTTAGGTAAGCCCCCCACCTCCAATGGTCCAAATTTTCTGGTTATAAGTTCGGCGAATCCTTTATTAATTGATCGTTATATGCCGAGTTTCATTGAGAAAAAATAAAAAATTGCGACCCCGAGAGCGGTAATATACACGTAATATGTTCATTTTCATTTGCCGTGCCTAGTATGTAGATCGATGAAGATATGAAGAAAATTTCAAAAATATTTTCATGGGTACAACCGCAGTCCTTCACTTTATGACAGGAGATGTGCTACAGTCACTTTTACACTCTACAGTTCAGCATCCAAAATTGAATCAATTTAATTTTGAGCTGCTGTTCACGAATTGCAAGCAAATGATGCTGATATTCGAGTAAATTTCTGTGTTAATGCTAGAGAAGACATACGAAGGGGGCTTCTGTACTGCAATACGTGAAATGTAAATACAAGATCTGATTGCTGTCGTGAAACGGGCGACAAAATCATGTACAATAATTAAACAGACACTCGTCCCATGGGCTACTGCCTCCCAACAAGCCCATCAGCGCCACATGTTGTTTTTCTTCATGTAATAATGCGACACTTAAGGACAAATGCACTTTGTCAAAGTGTGCAAAACAGCCATTGCAGGTATCAAGGGAACATTTCTACAAATCAACGGAAAAGAAAGGGGACTGGGCAGTATGGCGGAAGCTGTTACACTCTTATCATTAGTCGGTCCTGATGACGTAGTGGTAGCCATATATACCCTCGAGGGTTTCATCCCAGCCAGGACCAATGGGTGTAAAAATTCGAAGTGTGTATTGACTTCCTTCGGAAGAGAAGTAAAGCCGTAGGTCCCACGTCGTACATTTACGACACCATAAAGAACCTCAAGCCTGAAAGAAGAGACCTCAGCAAAATTTGTCGGCCGTTTTACGTCCTGATTTGAATGAGACGCTGATGACCTGAGGTGTCCGTAAATAAACAAAATTAAAAAATAAAATCTTTTGTCATTCTATGGGAATGTACCATCTTCAGATTCTGTGTGTATGTTCGTAAACGTTGTGTTCACAAGATCATGCATGCAGCGAGTGCACACTGCAGTGGGCGCTTTGTCTGTAAACGCAATGGTCACAATCATGAGCATCTGGAAAGAGAAGAGTAGCGCAGCTGACATTGCTCCTGGGTTCAAATCTCTAGAACTTTGTCATATTTAACGTATCGTTTGAGTTTTATGTACACACAAACTAACGTATTGTTTACATGGACATCTTCTTAAGTGAACCCTCAGCATGTATAATTGCGCTCAACTTTCGGATTTCTACAGTAGTGTGGACGAGAGACTACAGCACCCCAGCCTTCTTGAATCTGTGCATGTAAGCCATCTTTTGTTCTTCATGCATAGTGAAAGATATACAATATACATGTATTATGTATTAAAGCTTGCAGTGTATGGCATACTAGTCAGTGAATCGCGACCTCTAACGAGTAAGTCTTTAAAAGATGGATATTTTTTTGTGAAAGGGTGTGCCAGAATCTCAAATAACACATCTCAGTCCTTGTTCACTGTTCACAGCCATTTGGGCTCAGGTGTGTCACAAATCAAGATCGCCACTAAACATTGCAATGAGAACTCAGTCGCAGGCGTTTTTTTATACATAAACAAAATCGTCCACACGTATACAGTGAAGTTATTTCAGTTACGGGCAGCCTAAGCGCGGAAAAGTGCTGCCGCTGCGACCAGTAAAAGGAGAAATAAGTTAGTATTTACAACTGATAATAGTTAGCACTAACCTAAGAGAGGTTGAAAATGAAGCCCCTCAGCGGCAATACATTGCTGGAATCTAAGTAGGAAATTGTCCTGTATTTCATATAACTACCTGGAACCCAGTTACCAAGATATTTTCTTATCATTAGTTTGTTGTATGTTACAACAATAAGCACACAACCACTCGCTGATACCGTGCGATCGGTTTTCATTTCCTCCGGAATGTTTTGCCAATGGGCGAGCGCGCCGCTCGTTAGTCGGTTAACCGGCCAGCCAGGTCTCGGTGATTAGCAGGAGGGTAAAACAATAAAACAAACTAATTTAAGAGGCTCATTACTTACCAAATTATCAAATGAGGTGTTGAAACTGCCCGCCTTCATTCTCCACACATTTTTGGCATCTCTTTAGGAAATTATTCATCACTCGCTGTAGTTCATTTTGAGCAATTTCTAGGCAAATATCTTTGGGTTCATGTTTGATGTGCGGGCTACTCTTGTTTGACATTTTTTAATTTACCCCAGAGATAATAATCGCAGTCTGTTAAATGTGGAGACCGTGAGGGCCACAAATCCCTACTAACAACTCTGTCTGTGGAAACACATTGTGAACTGCTCTCATAAAATTATTCCCAGTGTGAGCAGTGACAGGGCCCTGTTGAAAAAATACATGATTACGTTCCCTGTCGGTTAATTCTCTGATAAAAAGGGTTAGTATGGCATTCACGTAAGAAACAGAATCAAGTGTATGCTAAAAAGAGTGTTCCTATGATTCAGTCACCGCTGAGTTAACATATAAAGACACGCTGTACCGTTGTGAACACACTTTATGTGTATCTACTGTCGAATTAAGAAACGAACAACACAACGCACACTTGGAAACAGCTGCGCTACGACTCTGATAGTCAGCAAAGTCAACAGTAACCAATCAACCCCTTCCACAGCACAGCAAACGACTGGGGGATCGCACTGTAAAAGCACATGAATTTATAGTCATGATGACTGGCGTCTTTCAGTATGCAGCCCCGCTCTACATGCTCGAATTCAAATAACCGCACTGCATTCTTTCTGTGCAGCCTCAGCAATCTCATTATTTTTCACTCCATCACCATCTATTTATTTAATGATAGTGGTTTTGTGGGTATCGAAGTTCATTTCATTTGCGGTGCAAGTACGGCCAAATTTAAATTTGTTAGATTGTCTTAAACACAGGTGTTGTGTTCAACTCAGTTTCGATATGCGATGTGTCCATCTATTTCAGATAATTCTTATTTTCTTCATGGAAGACGCATTTTTTTCATTTTTAATGGCCAATGCAACGATGATAGGCTGTCAAGTAGGTCGAATCTGGTTTTAGCTTTGTCATAGTTTGTTACAGAAAGTATGACGTCACTTAGCACATTTTCATGGAAACTTTATGCTGCAGTTTTTGAAAAAATTGAAATAGTTATCAATGAATATTGATACTTAAACTTCCTGTTTCTTATCTCACAGTAGCATTTGCTAAAACAAAGTAAAAGAATAAGAGAAGAGAGAGATAAGAAGGAAATGCTATACGACTACATTGATACAGTGCTCAAGAGGACATAATGCTGTGTTAATAAATGCGGGACACGGTCATAACCACTTACAGCGCTATCTAGTCCCATTATATTGAAAAATAGGGCTCTTTGCTTCGTAGCTAATAATACTTTATATGGGATTTACATCCGTTAATTGGCCAGTCAATGATGTAAAAAAATACTTTTTACATATCTAATTACTGGTTTTAAACCGAGACAAACGATCAGCTTAAAACTACGATACATTTCCTTATGCAACACAAAAATGATAGAAGATATCTCAGTGTTGTCGTAAAGGAACAACAGAGTTGCAGTGCAACAAACTGCACCGTTGTCGTGACAAACACAACTCATTATTTACACGGAGACTCCACTTGTTAGCAAGTGTTACCTCATTACAGTGGTGACAGACCGTGTTGATTAAGTGGGACAAACGGCCTCTTTGTCTAATACACCCGCACTCTGCCAACTGGCTCAGCGCACACAAGAAATCGCTGCACTCAGTTGAACACAAAAACGGAAGCAAAGAGAGGGCGGGGGAAGCACTTGAGATGATCCTTGGCATTAGGCAGGTGTCGAGATTACAAACCAGAATATGGCATTGAGCACGAGAAATATCGATTTATTTGAAGGTCTTAATGAACACGAGGCGCATTCTCATCTAACTGTTCTTCTTTTTGTTGTAAAGAATGCTTCGCCTTGTTCACGGGGCTGCCACTTTGATGACTAGCTGCCAAGTGTGGGGTACTTTGCGAATCTGTCAGCAGGCACTTTAAGAATAGAATTTTACCACGATGACAGATTAGGCCAATAGTCTGTATCAGCAGGGCTCCCAACGGTAAATTGGTCACCAATATCGATCTGTCAGCAATGCATTCTGAAGGAAATGGGAACAGGCAGGGCATTTTAAGGGAAAATGGATATCATCAGGAAATGTGCATCTGTCAGCATGGCATTCTAAAAGAAGATTGGACATAACAGTTTCTGTCGATCGGTCAGTTAGACATTCTAAAGGAAGAATGGGGTGTGGATCTGTCATCAGGGCATTCTAAAAGAAGACTGGATACAACAATTTGTGCGGGTCTGTCAGTAGGACTTTCTAAAGGAAGATTGGGGTGTGGATCTGTCAGCAGGACATAGAATATGAAGATTCTGTTATCAATCTGTCAGTAGTGCATTCTAAAATATGTTTGCACACTTAACTGTTTGTATTTGTCAGAAGGATACAACGTTTCTGTTGATGTGTCAGCAATGGGAATATGTTACCATGTGATGACAGAATGGGGCACCGACGATTTGTTTGGAGTTGTAAACAGGGCACCCTTAAGGGATTATGAGGAATGTTTAAAGAGCATCATGCCTTAAGTGAAAAACGGATGCATTCAGTCATTAGCGGAAAACGCACTCCGTCGGTACTTAACCATGAGAGTCGTGCCTACGCTTGCAGTCACCTGGGAAACTCTCAAGTGAAGTTAATAGGATTAGAGGACCAAGGCAATTTGGAGATCGTATCGCCCTCACGCGTGTTCGTGATTTATTGTTGCCTGGCACCTGTTGGTTCCTTGTACGGACTGATCGACAGACAACGTCTTGGCTCTTGTTAACAGCGTTGTCAGTTCCTCAAAGGCTTCCAGTATTATACAGAGCCTGGTTGCAGGCATGAGGTGTTTTCACATCAAAGCCTGATGCGATGCATTGCCTTGCAAAAGCGCAAGGGTTTCGGTTGCCAAGGACACTTAGTGCACTTTTGTTCGCAACACATTGGAAATAAATTACCTTGCCTGTTCTTATTCCTGCACTTGAGGCATACGCCTCAATTCCTAAATTGCGAAAGGAGAAGCATTGCGTCATTTCTCTCAGGGCTGTGAAGAAAATAACAATGAAAACATTTTAATTAACTTGTTAACAATATTTCCCTGACCTCCGTGTTATAGCATGACTTTTCTCAATCAAGAGATAACGCATCTTGCTGGCCCACTTGTTGCATTCCTTCACAAACTCATGACAAGTGAAATCTGGAGTTAAAGCTCAGGTATTAAGATGACCTGGGAATTTTAAACTAAAAACCAACTGAAAATGTCGACCCCCCCCCCCCCCGCTTAAACATGTGCCCACTCCCATGCAGAGAGTCATTTAAGATATTTCCTCATCTTCCGCATCCACCCTCTTTTGTTATAACTTTTAAGATTTAAAGAAGATCGATAAAAACTGACTTTAACATTAAAATGTGCTTCATGGATCAATGGAAGAAGAGATCAGTTTTGATTTCCCTCAGATTGTTTTGCCTATGGGCAAGTGCGCTACTTGTTAGCCGGTTAGCCGGCCAGCCGGTCTCGGTGATTAGCGGAAGGGCAAAACAATAAAACGAACCTTACAATAATACACAAAGCAATTTAAGCGACTCATTACTTAGCAAATTATCAAATGAGGTGTTGAAACTGTCCGCCTTCATTTTCCGCACATTTTTGGCATCTCTCTAGGAAATGAATCATCGCTTGCTGTAGTTCATTTTCGGAAATCCGGGAAATTTCCTGACAAATATTATCTTTGAGTTTCTTGTATAATGGCGGGTTCGCATTTTACATGACTTTTTTTAAGTTTACCTCAGAGATAATAATTGCAGGCTGTTAAATCGGGGTACCGAGGGGGCCACAAGTCCCTCTCTAAAAACACATTGTGAATTCCTCTCGTGGTGTTCGCAGTGGCAAATCCTGCTCCTGTCGCGTAATTCTCAGAAAAAAGTGATTAGCACTGTAATTTCATAAGTAACAGAATTAACTTAATAAATTTTATTTAAAAAACTGTTCCTATAATTTTTTCCTCACTGAGCATGCATCGGATATAAAGACACGCAGTGTCATTGTAAACTTAAAAGTCATAATACACTTTGTGTACTGTGGAAAACACGCACTCGGAAACAGCCGCGCTGCGACTGCAAGGTGAACAAGTAAGCAAGCAAGAACGTTTTCTACACTCTCCACGACGCGGCAAACAATTGGGTGCTTGCTCATTGAAAGACCCCCATCCCGCGGGGGAAAATATGATTGGTCCCACTGTATAATGGGGCTGAATATTTATTTAATTTAATTGCAATAAAATCAACGAATAATGTTTATTCAACATTTTGTATATTTGCTAACGCCTTTTCTCCGAGGGCGATCTTGGCCAATAGATAGAAATTCATTGGCAAGATAATTACTTTTTACGTTGACACATCTTGTGCATTCATTTAAAATATGAAGTCATTCTTTCAAGTAGTTAAATGAACTCTGCTTTCTAAACAGACGTGTTATGGATATCCATAAACTGAATACAATCGAGAATCGCACAGTGATGAAGTTTTGTAAAAGAAATTCATCAAAATTTGTACGGTTTATGGGAGCCCTTCTGCATTTTCAACGATTAAAAAATAAACCGTTAAATTTAAAGAGGCCATGCCGTTGTTAAAGACGACCACGTGAAGGATGCAACAACGGCACGGTATTACATGACTGGCGACTGAAATAGCTGAGGCTACAGACATTTCCAAGGAACGTGTAGGTTACATTTTACATGTGCAAGATCGCTGCACAACATGGTGACGGTAGATAAAATATTCGCAAACGGTTGATAGGAATAGAACGATTTAGTGCGTTGACTTAGCGAAACAGCAGTCAAAGCAGTAGACAGAAGCCTATTGTTCACCGCCAAAAAAAAGACAAATGCTTTTCATCTGTGCTGCTAAAGGATTTTTACTTATTCATTATCTTCAGAGGCATAAAACCGCAACCTGTAATGTTTCCAATCTTTTAAACCAACCAGATAAAGCAAAATTCTTGAGGAAAAAGACACGTTTTTAAAAGAACTATTTTTTATCAGGCCGATGCACCAGCTCATTTAAGTGTTTTAACAATAGGAAAATATAGAAATCTAAACTATGAATTTTGCAGCATCTACCTAACCCCCCAATTTTGGTTCCCTCTGTCCTCTAAACTCAAAATCTTCCTTCATGGTCAGCGTAAGACAATTGCAACAGCAGGGCTTCCGAAAAACTGGATAATGACTTTGGGGTATTGCTTAATGTATAAAAATAAAAATTATGTTCAAGTTAAAAACTGGTTTCTTCATTGTTAGGCCAAGAACGTCCCAGATGTATTGAACATAGATGAGATGAAATGCTTTTTTTTTTTTTTTTTTTTTTTTGTAAAGGAAGTTGTCCTGGCCTAAGTGTAAGTACATCGCAGCCATTTACCATTGATGAGAGCTGAAGAAAACCTGGAAAAAACCTCATTAAGGGAGAAAGGTCCTGACGAAAATCGAACAACAGTTCTAAATTGCACAGGACCCTTATCCCACCGCCACGAGTGGCAGAGGTCGTTAAGGCGCGGGCTCTTGAGCGGAAGGTCTGGGGTTCGGATCCCACCAGGACCGTCCTCCCTAACTGAGGGTTTTTCCAGGTTTTCCTCAGTCTTCATAAATGGCAAATTTCGGGGAGGTACCTTAAACTTAGGCATGGAACGTTTCCTTTCCCAATATTTCATCTGATGTATCATCACCGTGGTGCCTCAGTAGTTAACACAGGCGTTAAACAATATTGGGAAAAAAACTTTATAATCTAAAACTCTTGAATTAAATTTGTTTTTTGTTTGTTTGTTTTTAGCACGAGCTTTTACTCATTTGTTAAGAGTAAAAGAAGAATCACAAATTGAATGGAAAATTAACATTAAATGAACTTTATCTAATCTTTAGTTTTTGTTACTTTTTATCTTCAAATATTTTTTCCCACTTTTGGTACTAAATTAAAGAGACAGGGAATAAAAGTAAAAGAAAAAGGCGTGTCACTCAGCGACATCATCTTCCATGTAGAGGATTCATCATGTTTGCCATCAGCAACAAGTCGCAATAGACTGATCGGTCCTGGTGTCCTAGTGGTAGCCACGTAGACCCAAGATCTCGGGTTCAATCCAAGTCAAGATCGATGGATTTTTCGGGAGTAAGTATGGTATCCTTCGGAAGGGAAATAAAGCCGTGGGTCCCGTGTCGTACATTTAAGGCACGAGAACCTAAAGCCTGAAAGAAGAGGCCTCTGAGCAAAATTTGTCGGCCGTTTCAAGCCCTGAATTGAATGGGACATTGGTGACCTATGATGTTAAAGAGCGCCCAGAAATAAACCAAATGAACAAGCAACAGATTGGACGTGTTAAATCCGCAGGGTGTTTTCTCGAGACACGAGATTGTTGAAATATCGTGAAAGGGCAATGTGTCCCATAGTCCTGTGTTTTGGTCGTCTTCCTGGATTTTTGAGAACAATCAGGCATAACACAACTTGGCTTTTCACCGCCTCTAACAACCGTTGCCAAATCTTTCCTGCACTTTCGTGCTGCATTCCACTTGATCACTTTAAACCTGTTTCAGAAAGTATCACGTTCTTTTCTATCCTTTCTAGAGGATAGTCATTGTAGAGCGAGATAGTTCGCTCTACCTCCAAGTCAGGTCGTCATCTTGCTAACGAAACAACAATAACAATAACGTAATTTAACCTAAAGAAACAAGTGGTTGATTAATAAAATTTCTAGGATGTGAGGAGGCGGGAAATGAAAACACGGCGTGATGTAGTAATGACCTCGGAGAAACGCAGTCGTAAATAATATAAAACGGGGTAGACCATGAAAATTAAACAGGCGGGTGAATACGTAGCACGCAAGGACCTCTTTGTAACCCTACCTTCCACATAGAGGCCATCGAACTTTTCCAGACTACTCTGAGTTTGACCATTAAGAAATAGTTTTCTTCTGGCACTCCAATTTATCCACGAAAGTGTTAAAATTGCATTAAAATTTATTTGTAATGTATACGCAGCCACTTTGGTGTTTATCTACAGTTTGACGAATGGAAAGTAGGCCTCTCGAGATCTATAGGAATTCCCGTTGAGCCCGTGCACAATATATACATTTACATAACACAAGTGTTGCTTGTATTATGTAAATGGATGCCCACAGATACAGTAGCGGCTATAGAATAGTCTTGCATTAGCACGTGATAGTTTAACCTGGGTGGAAAACCGGGATTTATTAACAGTCTTGTGTTCCGTTTTCACAAGTTAAACAATACGCAGGATATCCGGCTGCGTTCGGAGTTACTCGTTTTTTTCTCACTCGCAAAGTCCTTTTTCATTATTTAATCTTGAAGTTGACCTTTTTATAGAAATTAGATAAATGAAAAAGAAGACTATTACGGAATTAAGTGTAAAAATACTAAAGCAATACAAAGGGTAACTATTTTCAGCAATAGGTGTTCATAATTTCACAAACAGTTTTTAAAATTCCGTGGTAGGAGCTGCGTAAACTAAGCCAATTCCTCAGCAAGTGAAATTTGTGAAGTTGTTATTTTTGGTACTTAGAAAGTGTTATCAATGGATATTTGAAGAATTTTTTTAAAAATATTTTCATGGGTACACCGCAATTTCCGGCCATGCGCACGCGCGCGGCTTTAGGCTTTGAACTCGATAAGACGTTTGTTAATCGATCGTTATACGCCGATTTGAGAAAAAAGAACATCTTTCCAGTTAGAACTTAAATATAAGAATTAAAAATGTATGCATATTATGGCCTTATTCATTAATGAAATATTATGACATTACTGTGTGTTAATTAGCACGTCAAAGTCTAAAACTGACTAATAACAGAAAAACTTAACTATAATACAGGGATTACTTAACTAGATTTGTCTGTTTGTTTCCTTTAAAATGAATGTACGGTGAAATACTCTAATTTATACTGTCTGGGTATTTTCAAATGTACCCATGTTTATGATCTGAGCCCTTGGTAGTATCATCTTTCCATTCACTAAAATAGAGAGAAATAACAAAGTTTGCAGTTACATCGTATATTTAAGAATTTTACATGTTTCAATAAAACAAAACTATGGTACTGTTTAAAAACAATTACAATGTACTAAGTAAATATACAGAATCAACAATATACAATCGAAAGTTACATAGATTTTCATTGACTTTGAAATTTAATTTAAATGTTATTAACATGTAACGTAAACGTTTTCTGAAGGTTATTACAGAGCGCTCTTACATACAAATATAATTCTTAAACACACATTAGATTAATATTTCATATTTGCTATCTTCACGACGATACTTTTGTTAATTATAAAACACATATAACGTTATAAATACAGTTTATATGCTGAATTAATTTGTTAATTTATTTTGAAACAATTGAGAGTAAATTAAATACTAGAGTGCTTTTTAAATTTTGGTTTTCAGTACATCCCTAATCCTAATGTTCCAATTTTCCTGATTTTCAGAAACTTTTTTTGTTATTTTATTTAAATGGTATATACAATGTTTTATAATGTGAAAATACAAATATTTTTACTTCTAGAGCAATTTTTAAATGTGGGATTTCAGATAAAGCCCCACCTATAATAGTCTGATTTCCTTGATTTTCAGAAACAATTTTTATTCTTTTATTTCAATGGCATATACCGAGTTTCGTTGAGGAAAAAGAGAAACTGGGGCCGCTAGAGCGTTAACACACAATCTGTGGCTATTTAAGTACTTTTTCCTTTTCCTGCTCTTTAGCTATTGTTATTATATACACATTGTCATTTTCAGTGCTTAGTAAGTAGCAGCGATAGAGATTTGAACACGTTACATGGGTACAACTGCAATAGCTGCATTCGATATCAAAGGGCTTGAAATGTGATAGTGGAGGCAGGACGCAAGTTTTACAGTTTTTGCTGCGAAAAGCAGAAGTGATGGTTGCGTGTGGTGTAATTATCTGTCGATATGCTGTTGGGATCTTTAGTGAAAAAACAAACAAAAAATTCTCGTGAAGTTTTCCGCCTCTTGCCCACGAAACATCGCGGTCTGTTACGGGACCACTCCCACTTGCTTAGCACCCGAGATTTTATCTTGAGGCACGTCTCACGTCTGTTGTCACAGAGTCTGTCACTGGATTGGTGGTACCGTTGCTGGATCAGCCATTGTCGTGTTAGGGAGGGGGTGACAAAGATCTGGCAAGTAATTGCACACTCCTTGAATAAAGTCAAAAATTGTTGTACACGTCACAAACTCCTAGCGGAGTGCAATGATTGGGGTTCTCGCAATGACAAACAGGAGACGTCCATCTCTCGAGTCCTGAATGTCGCGGAACTGATCCATGTTTAATATTCTTTACTGATCAAGACCTGGCTTTTCAGGTGCACCAGGTACTACATCAATCTTTTATCCAATGTATACCTAAGTATTAACTTCATGGTTTTCCGTTTTTAACTCAAATTTAAACTATTTCTGAGTATTGACACCCGCTGCTTTGGCATGGTTCTTACACCTGTATCCTCTGACACACCGTCAGAACTTTCGACCTGTTTCATATCGCTTGTCATGGCAACGGCAGACGCTCCGAGACAGCAAGTACAGCCTAAACTTAGTATCGAACAGTGAGCAGCATCTTGATGGAGAGAAATGTGCTGCCCCGCTTCAATAGTAACTTAGAATGATGCGAGCATTGCCACCTTACCAATTATACATTTTTGAGACTTCGTTTAGATGCATAAAATTTTAAAATTTATATTTACTGCTACAATGATTTAGCTACTTGTCTACAAAAATAAAAATGTTTGAACTGTTAACATATTACTTGAATTGTCATTGCATTTAGCTCTCGCAAATTGAATTCATTCGTGTGGTTTGTAGCTTCGGTTTTCAATGGCCCCGTTCCGGTGCATAAAGTTTATTATTACATTTGCATAAAATTATTTACACTCAGCAAATCTTGTGTAAGTAAACTGGTAGGTCCATAAATTTCCGACCTAACCATTTTCTAGATATAATAAAGAAAAACATTATATTTCACATTTCAATATAGTTACTTCTCACATCTTTGAATTAACATTTATATCCACCCAACCAAAATGTCAAAAGTCTTGCAAAATGGGCATAAACAGCATTCATCACTTCTTCGTCACACGTAAATTTCCTTCCTCGAAGGTCCTTTTTCACTTTTGAGAAGAGGAAATAATCACTGCAAGCTCGATCTGGGCTGTAGGGCGGATGGTCGATCTCCTTGAAGCTACATTTCTTCCCAGCTTTCTTTGCAACTAGAGCTGTGTGCACAGAAGGCGCACACCACCACTCAGCTTTCCTCGTCTTTTCTCTTTGAAGCACGAAGCACGTAGCACGTAGTCTGTGCAGTAGGCCAGCACAGTACTCCCCATTTACTGTGGTGTTCCCCTCCTTGAAGTCAGGGAAGAATATTCCTTCACAGTCCCAAAAGGTTGTGGCCATGGTCTTCTTGGTTGACTGAGTGACCTTGGCCTTTAGAGGCGGTGCTTCGCCAGATTTACGCCACTCCATTGATTTTCTTTTGGGCAAGGGATCATAGTTGCGGACCATAGTTTCATCTCATGTAACAATGGTTTGTAGATCTTCTCTCTCGTTGCAGATCTCCAAAAATGTCTGACAACAGATGACTCGTTGCTGCTTTTGAACTGAGGAAAGAAGTCCAGGCACCCATCTTGCACTAACCTTATTCATGTTTAAATGTTCATGAATAATTCGAAGGACTGCTGTTTTAGAAAGGTCCAACCTTGCTGCTATTTCTGTAACTTTGAGCCGCCGGTCTTCCATAATTTCTCCTTTCACAAGAGCGATGTTTTCAGGAGTGAGCACCTCCAAAGGCTGACCTGCACGCTCCTCGTTATCAATGTTTTCTCGATCCATTCGAAAAAGTTTAGCCCATTCTTTTACAGTAAAATATGAGGGGGGGATGCTTTTCCATACATAGCGTCCAATCGCTGTTTAATTTCATTTGGAGCAAGTCCTTCTTTTGTGAAGAACTTATACAGCTCGATACTCCATTTTGAACATGTCACAATCTTCTATACATAGCCTTCTTTATGCAACTACATCTGAACAACTGAACATAGCGGGGCGGAAGTTACAGCTGCAATTATTTACTTAACAGATAAGGTATGACACCAGATAAGGATTTTGCGAAGGCGATAATCCTTAGTTATACATATTTTATTATAACGAAAATAGTCGCAAGGGTTCTGGAATGTCATTGTTCTTGTAAACAACTACACTAGCGGTGTCCTAAACAGCAGTAAAGTTGCCTAAACGAATACTACATAGTATTTGCAGTACAGCAGCTAGAGAGCGGATTACTATACACTATTGCTGGTAACTAAAAAGTAATTTAAGCGCATACGTAATAAAATTGCGTAAAATTATTTTCTAAATTATTAGTTAGAATAGGTTCTAGTTAATTTCTTTTTTTTTCATAATAAGTAAACAATTAGAAATATTGTTCTTATATTTTTTAAATAGCAACAATATATCCACAATCACTAAAATACAAACAACTGATTATTCTCATAAATAGTTTTCTACTGACTTGAGTTTTAACATAGGATAAGGTAATCTCGTGGCGAATCATGTACAGTAATGGCATTTTTGTGTCTTTGTAAACGAAAACGTGCCGCGCTCTAACCTCACGTCAACAATGCAAACAGATTGGTAGCTCACAACCGCTCCTACAACGAAAACGAAAGTGCCTTAGCAACCTACTGACCCCCTCAGCACGAGTCGGTCCTGATGGTGTAGTGGTAACCATACTTGCCTTCTATACCCAAGATCGCGGGTTCAAACCCGGCCAGGACCGATGCATTTTTTTTTCGGGCGTAAAAATCCTAAAATGGTCTCCTTCGGAAGGGAAGTAAAGTCGTGGGTCCCGTGTCGTACATTTACGGCACGAAAAAGAACCTCAAGCCTGAAAGAAGAGACCTCTGAGCAAAATTTATCGGCCGTTTCACGCCCTTATTTGAATATGGGATGCTGATGACCTGAGATGTTAGTTTCCTCAATTAAAAAACTGAATTAAAATAAAAACGTTGCTATTAAGCTGGTACTGGATTGAAATCTTAGACCCTCCTTGTGTCTACCTCAAAAGGGCAAGTGAAGATGAACAGGAAACATAAGTCGCGTAATAAACATTTCAGTAGAGATTCTTGATTTTAAAAATGCTCATTCCCTCCTTTACAGCGCTGTAGCAATGCTCTGATGAAAACCATGACGTGATTTCGTGCTTTAAATGTGTAATTATAAACATTACATGAGTTGGTTGTTTCGAAACAAGAACGCAAATTGCAATAAGATGTTTCTTAAACCAAGGTGAAAGTTGGTGTATACTACTTCAAGGAATTTGTGTTTACCTAAAAGTTACTGAGCAAAATCTTGGAAATGTCCCTGGCAGAATAAGTAATTAGCAGCTTTAAGCTATATGTTTTTATGCCACAGGTAGTTTAGACTAAGCTTATAAACATCGTAGGAACACAACAACTTTAATTACTTAAAAAAAAAAAAAAAAACTTTGATAATGCTCGCCACAAGTAAATATATTACACATTAGGAGATTTAAGATAGTTTTAAGAAGGTCAGTTAACATTGTAAAATTTTTTAAATTAAAATAACAACATGGAAATGTGTAAACATTAATACATATTAAATAATATATAAATACTAAGATAAGACAAATTAATTAAAAATGCTTGCGGGTATTTCATGCTGTAAGGTTTTGGGTAGATTTGGTTTTCCAACTGTTGAAATCATGATATATATATATTTGAGTAAAAATATGGTCCTGGTAGCATTTATGCTTCGTACGTTGCCCCGGGTTGGATTCCAGGTGAGGTCAGTTTTCTGACTGAGGGTTTTCCCTCACGACTTACGCTGAATGCCTGAGAAACTTAGCGGCACCTCCCATGCAGCAGTCGGTTGGTTGAGCATTGCATAAGTCCGAATGAGCAGTGGCGGCATTAAGAAGTAAATATGTTTTCTTACACAATACATGCGTTTTATAACAAATATGTTTACCCACTTTTCTTTTGAAAAAGTGGCCAGTCATTGTTTATAGAGTCACAAGGAGGGGGAAGAGAAACTAATCGTAATTTGTGTAATTTTACAAAAAGTTGTTAAAATTCCATAGTAGAGAAAATAACACACGATTTGTGTTCTAAAATCTTTACATACGCTACCAGCAAGTCTATTTTCGGTATATTAGCTGTACGGCTAAATTATTTTGGGATTAGTTTCGATTACAAGCAAAAGGGGGGGGGATTTTTGACCTATCAATGAACAGTATCACTGTTGACACTTACATTAGTTCGGAGAGATAATTATTACTTTATTACCCCAGAAAAAAAGGGTTTTGACCTGTGCATGATACACGTTTACAGCAGAGATAACTTTTTCATTCGTCGAAAATTTCTTCACCCAAGCCAATTTTTGAGTTTAGTAAAGGGAAAAGTCTCTTGCGGTCAAATATTGTGAATAGGTTGGGCAGAAATATTTCGAAGTCCAGCACGTGCACTTTTGAATGCAAACGGCCGACATGTGAGCAGACGCTTTGTCCTGGTGGAGGTAGGCACTGATTTACACTTCTCCAATAGTCAATTTTAATGAAACCCTGTGAACCGCCCAATAAAGTTCATCATCACTTTTCTCACTCACAAAACAGTTTTAGCATTTTCGGTGCGCTTTCACCCTCGCCAATCCCCTGTTTTGTCTCCGGGGTGTAGTGGCTGGTCCAAGTTTCGTCTCAGTCACAAAACGACGCCAGAAGTCATTTGGTTTCTGCTACAACTTTTCCAAACTCGATTTTGACATGTTCTTCCTCAGCGTTTTCGGTCTGGAGTCAACAAACGCGACTCTCAGCTTCTTCATATGCAGAACTTAATGCAGAATTTTATGTACAGATGTCTACCATCTCAGCAATCTCACGAATCTTAATGCGACCATCTTCTATCACGATATCACGAATTTGATCCGGTATTTCTTCAGAAGAAACCTCAATCGAACGTCCCAAACGTGCATCATCTGCAGTGCTCATACGACCACGTTTAAATTAATCTGTCCAGTAATAAATGGTCTTGAGTGCTGGTACTGAATCCTCATGAACTTCCTTCAGCTCAGTTTGTAACTGGGCCGCAGTCAACTTTTTAAAATAAAAATGTTCTATCACTGCACGGTGCCCGTCTTTAACAATTTCTACGAAACGGTTACACCGATCACTCAAGACAGCTGCCAACAGTTGCATCTGTTTGAAAATTTGAACAAAATAGTTACAAGAATCAGGCTTACCAACAGTCATGGTGTTTAACAAAATTTCCGGCTAGAAATTTACCACATTTATCATTGCGGCCTCGTATTTCTAATCTTAAGAAATGATCAATATATTTATAAATGTCATCTCACGCTATAATTGTTAAAATTCAGCAATAGCAAATTTCTTAACGTAAAAATACCCACATAAATTCGCGTTGTCAGATAAATCCACAAATTAATCGCAAATGATGTGTCCATTTTAATATTTTGTATACATACATGCTAATTTTAAAGTTTAGAGTGTTTACCTACACCTTGTTGAATACTGCTGTTCTAGAATGTACCAACATTCATCCATGCCTGTTCAAAACTGTAGTCACTGGAAGATTTTATATACTCTGGCAACGTATTGTCTCAGTCTGAATGCTGTGACACTTATATTTTAGATCAGTTATATGAAGAGCTGAAACGGCGTCGTCCAAAGACAGCAACTTCAAGATTGTTGCTTTAACACGACAATGCGTCTCCTTAGAACTGGAGGTCTCAGTAGCTTGATCATCCACCCTAAAGCCCTGGACATACACCGTGCGAATTCTGGTTGTTTTCTCTACTGAAATCGCAGGAAAATCTTTTAAACGATTGCAGGACCTTGCTCAAGCTATGAATTTAGCTCTGTTGACAATATCTCAGTGCGAGTGCTTTTGACAAGTGGTTGTACAACTGTGTGTGTGTGGAGAGAGATGGAGGAGGACATAATAGTTTAGTTGCTTACATGATCCGCTCGAAAGGCTGAAGATTCGAGGTTCGAATCGGACCGGACCCGAATTTTTCAAGTCTTACACATGGGTAATGTGAAAGAACAATTTCTATGAGTTCTTTATTAAAGTATCTGCATGGGTTACAGAGTCAGGTTGAGTTAGAAACCGCATTCCTAAGTGCTGATTTTATCTTCCGCAGAAGTATAAACATCCATTGCAAATACTTTGTTACTATCTTTTTAGTGCTCAAGTTTTCATATATATATAAAATTATTATAATATTAATATTTCATCTCCAAATGTTCTCGACTCTGCAGTTGATTTCCTTGTTTTAGCTGCAAATTTCAGGAAATTATGTGAAAATTCGGGTAGTGTCATGCATGATGTTTTTATTTCGTGAACGTATTGTTTTGATAGTTAGGGGGAGGGGAGAGGGGGTGACGGTAGCCAGTAGCGTGCCGGTGTGTTCCGTCATGCGTGTCCCGCACTTCCGGGATGAGTGGGCGGAGCTGCAGGATCCAATGACAGCACTGCAGACCTCCCACCATCAGGAACTTCCGTCCAGGAGGATATTACGATAGGTAAGTTCCCTGGTTAAATCTGGGCGTCTGCTTATGCCCCTCAGTAAACAAGCTGTAATGGTTTGAGAGAGAGAAGTGGCACAAGTCAAGGCAAGAAACAGCGTGGGTATGCTCAGAATGAATTAATTGAAAAGAAATTCAGTCATAAGAAATTGGACGCCATGGTCCGGAAAAGAACCATAGACTTCTGCTTAAAGCACATTTGTAAATTATTGCTGAATTAAATTAACTGTCGAGTTATCTTACGTTGTTAGTATACTGATTAAAAATAAAGGTGGCAATGATTTAACAGTCTTTTATCACTGAATAAAAACGAGTTTGGGCAAATTAAAAATTGAAATAAGGTCGTACCAGGCATTCCACAACATGTTGTAAAAACACCTAAACGTCAATGCTTTAAACACAGATAATAAACGGTACTTAAAAGTGTATTTTAAATAATCTATCCCCACAGTAGATACATGTCTTAAAATGAAGACTTAAAACTTTGGAGCACGCGCCCTTTGCAGCAGAATCCGCTTGACGGTGCCATGTATTTAACATGTGCGAGGATTTAAAAACAAGCAAAACATTTTAGATGTAGTTTTTTATTTTAAGTGTACCGATAAACAAGTCATAGCATGTCACCATAAACCCAAAGTGCACAAGTTCCTCAATATTACGTAATAATTGTCTACACGTTTTATATTATGATCATTTACAAGTTTTGTTGGTGTGCGACACCAGGAAGTTTTTCGCTTGCAGGTTTTCGTCACGTCACTGTGTTCAATTGGCGCGTGTCACGAGGGTTCGAGGCTTGACGACCTCCAACACCCCCGCCAGCAGGTTCACAAGGACTTTCCGGGTAGAGAGCCGACAGTTTTCAATTTAACGGCTCGCAGCTAAACACAGAGGAGAACGGGATGTTCTTCAAGAACAGCCTCGGGCAACGTGAGCCCAACACTGTCGTACAGAATACTCTCTCAAACAGAGGAATTGCATAGTCAAGAACAGTTTGTTTGACTAATACAGAACTCAACAATAGACATGCACCAGTATAAACTCTAGAAATGACACATTCTAACTTGTCGATATAAAACCCAGCAACTGCCGACCACTAAAACTCTATTTACCAAACATTCGTAGAATTGAAGAATTGTCAACATAAACCTCGATGATACATAACTTAGGAGATAACGGAAATATTCTTCTATTTATCAGAACCTCAAACAATAAAACTCAAAAACTGTCGCAATATTCTACTGCATAAACAGAAACTGTGAAAATATTTTACTGAATGTTCCTCGGGGGATAAGAACTAAAGAATTTTATATAAAAACGTCTACTGCATAATCTCTCACAATTCAGAGCCGAATAATTGTTAAAATATTCTGTTGCATTCATCTCAGGAAATATGAATTATTCTACAACCCCAGGCGATGTAGATCTGAAGAATCCTCGCCAGGAACTGAGATGTTCTTCTCGGCACGGAGCTCCAGCGGTATCGATTGTGAAATGAAGGCGGTGCTGTACGTGCCGGCGACATCCTGCAATTTGAGAGCCCTGAATTATCGATAACGCGTACTGTGATTAATATAATTATAGAAAACTTTTAATATCTCAAAGTCCTTGAATTTTCTCTCTGAGGACTGCATGTGGCGAAACTTGCAAAAATAAATTAGGTATTCCAATATTGCAGACCGGAGCAGAAAATGTTTTGGGTGTTTTTGCTAAAAGCGTGAAATAATGGCAAGATTAGTGCAGCGTTTGTGGAACTTTATTCCTGACTCCTTTTAAATAAATCGGAGTAACTCGGCAATTTAAAACACATAGCACCTACAGTGATACTAGTGTTAGATTATTCATCTATGGTATAACCCTTTTTTGTATTAATTAAACATTCAGCACATTTTTATGCATGTTTAAATAAATGAATTGTATTTTAGTTGCATGTATACCTCTTTGTAAAACTCACATACCCACACGGAATCTGATTTTTTAGAAAAAATAGTACCTACTTGTGCAATTAGAAGATTTGCGTTTTTCGCATGCATGTTCAATAAAAAATGATCCTGTTTTTTACATAAATATGTAAACCTTTTACATAATTTCTCTCGCTAAAATTTAACTATATTTTGTTAGCTTAGTAGACATACTAGTTTCATTGCCACTTCCGGTTAGCGCCTTTGAGAGGTGTTTAAGTTGAGACATATTCGGTTCTGTCTGCAGCAAAATGGAGGTAAAACTTGAACAATTAGGTGCTCTGAAATTTTGCTTTCGTCTGAACAAATCTTCAGTCGAGGCCTGTGGAGAGTTAGTTCTTCACTATAGCTCAGTTTAAAGATAATTTAAAATGTTTAAAGAGGGGATACAGTCAATTTGAAAGGAAGGTGGACACGGGCTTTCCTTTTATGTTCCAACAGAACAAATTCTGAATGCCAACAATATTATAAACCGCGTTGAGGTAAGAAAATCGGCAGAAGCAGCTAATATGTTTTCACTTTCAATGATTTACAATACTTTACGAATATTGCGCAATATATGGTACGGCGATGTACGTCACTACAGTGCGATCAATTTTGTTTTCCACCGGAGTGTTTTGTCCACGGGCGAGCGCGCCGCCCGTTAGCCGGGTATCTGTAAAACAATAAAACAAACGAACCATCCAACAATACCCTTTTGGCTTCTTTTTATCGAATTATTCATCGCTCGTTGTAGTCATTTTGAGAAATCCGGACAATTTCCTGACGAGTTTTATGTTTTAAGTTCTTGTATGGGTTGCGTTTTGCACCACATTTTTTAATTTACCGCAGAGATAGCAGGCTGTTTAATTTACTCGCCGTTTACACAGACACATATGCAAGAGGACGAAGAGATTTTCCTGGGGAATTTTCTTAACGGCCAGCAATGCCATGTAATCTTTCTTCGCCTTTGGTTACAGTTTGCTGAAATTTCAGATTAAGATGGGACGGGACTCTGTCTACGAACTTCACGAGCTGGGTGTTGTAAATACACGAGGCATACTGCACGGTACACACGCTACGACTCCGACAGTAAACAGCAGGCCCATGGCGGGTCTCGCTCAAGGGAAAAACCCGCGTCGCTGCACTGGTCGTACTGTATAGCACGTCAGGCAGATGTAAGCAGAGTGAGAAGCGAAAGAACAGTGTTCGTTTGTTGTCAAGTAGAGAAAGACGTGGGCAAGACAGACCGCATGGTTTTTGTGGAAGAAAGGCATGAAATCTGAAGAAATTCATGGACGTTTAACTATGGTATGAGGCCCAGAAGCTCCTACACAGAAGACCGTTTACAGCTGGGTCAATGTGTTCGTCAGTGGCAGGGAATCTGCACACAAGAATGTGAGTCAACATTGCGGTCTCCCAGCAACATTGAGGTTGTGTCTGGCTGTTAGACGTATGAACTGGAATCTCAGCTAAGCCTCACCACTTACCTATTCACGACAATTTGAATACGAAAAAGTTGTGTGCACATTGGATCCAGGTACTTGACACAGGCACAGAAAGACAAAAGAACTGAAGTCTGCGGGCAAGCAGATGATGATCGCCGTCTTCACGCCTACTGCTAATAGACCGGTACCTCAAGGAACGACTGTCAATAGCGACGGCAAGGCTTAGACACAGGAATCAAAGGGAAGTGGTGGACAGGAGTGCTCCTCCAACTTGAGCCCCACACCACAAAGTTGGCTTCGCTGGGGTTCATGGGTGTCGCATCCACCATACTCACCGGATCTCGTTCGGTGTGTTTTTGCCTTAATCATGGAGGGTTCCCTGCGAGGTAAACATTTCGATAACAATGTGGTAATTCAGGCAGCTGTTTACTCGCAAACAATTGTTTCGCAACGGTATAATGTAATACCACGAAAATGCCAATGGTGAATCTGAGAGATTCCACGCGCATAGTAAATAACTACAGTTAATTATTTGGAAACACAGGTGGCAAAATTGCTATATCTGTTTGCATTGCACACACAGATAATTGAGCCAAGAACTCGGTTCTGCTTTACATTGATCTACCAAGCCTCCATCATGCCTCACCTGCTTTGTAGCTCTCAGTAAAAGAATTCATACTACAAGATGTTTGTGTCGGGAATTTCTGATTTAACAGCTCTATGTTCTTATCATGAAAGTCAATATGTATTGTTTTAAAATGACAACGTGGTTTTGAAGGTGCGGACTGTGGGCTAGTTTCAACATAACAAATGTCTGTAGTCACCATCGATATCGAGAACTTTCTGCCAACTGGTGAGTTCCACTCCGTAGGGTGAGGGGAAAAGTGCATTCAGTGCAAGCTCCAGACGGGCAAGGTGATTATCCAAAGATAGTCAACGCTCTAGAGCAGGGTTCCCGCACTGTGCTCCACGAAACATTTCTAGTATTTCGTGAAGCAGGTCCTAAAATTGTGAATTTTGTGCGGCCATCAGGCAGACCTTCCGCAGGTAACAATAGAAGTCATCCTATAGGATAATTGTGTCGATGTGTGCAAGACGGCGCGAACACCATGACAGAAACGACGTCTGGTGTTATCTCAAAAATTAAACAAAAGCGAACGAGTGCAGCACCGCAATCTTGACAGCTTCCCAATGGTAAAAGAATTTATACATTCAGACACGCCTGCGATGTCTTAAACGAGTTTCAAGTTAACCCGTTACGTTTGCTTGATGGTTTTAATAGTTACTTCCGGAAGAACTCCTGAAAAAAGAAAGAAAAATGTTGGGTTGTAAACCCATTCTCTGCTGTGTCAGAAAAGCCACCCTCTCTGACAACGCAGCAACATGAATGCTTGATTGTTTTGACATCAGATTCTGTGATAAATAAGAAGGCACTATCAAAATTCTGGTGTCAATTAAAAGATACATTTAAAGTGTTGCCTGATAAAGCCATCCATACGCCCTTTGGAGCACGTATGTGAGTCGGGATTCCCTGCAGGTACTAAAACAAAGTACAGATCTCGTCTCGATGCGGAGTCCCAAATTCAACCAGATGTATAGCTGAATTATGTAAATATATTCAGTCCCACCGCTCTCGTTAGAATATTTCTTTTACGGTCCCAAGTAACATTTTTGATTTTGCAACATTAAAAATGTTTTTATATAGATATATTATGGATTTACAGCACATGCTTTTAATTTGCTTTAAATGTGTTGCCTTAATAAGTTTTTTTTATAACGATGTAGTGAAATTAGAGATAAAAGTACTTTTTTGTAATATAATAAGCTAATAAAGCATGTTTCACATTGTAAAGTTCTAAATTCTGAATGTTTACCTTCTATCTTCAAATAGTATGGTCATATAAGTGCTAAGTGATGACCTTTTCCACTAAAAATACTCCATGACCTAAAAAGTTTAGGAACCACTGCTCTTGAACCTTCCAAGCAATGGTTTCACAAGACACCTCAGCTTTATGTGGTTCGCATTATGGAGTGAGGGTATTACAAGACTGTTTTGAGCCTTTTGACCAAACACTTCCGACGAAATCAGCTGCATTCATCTGTTAGGCGGCTTCACCAAGACACCCTCGCGTTTGCAAAGTTGTTGCTCAACATTGGGCCAGAAAAAACGTTTAGTAATTGCCACCCCCTTCATATAGCCTGGGCTTAGCTCTTGTTCCCTCGTATCAAAAACGAGTTACGAGGCCAGCGTTTGGTTCATCAATGGCTGTCGTGAAGAAGGGGAGGCTGTTCTGAAGACGTCTTATGATGAATTCTAGCACGTCTTCCAGGACAACGAGGACTACTTCGAAAAAGACATACGAACTTTGAGCCTGCCTACTGTACTTCATAAGCAAATACGTTAATCTCAATGTTTATTAGCCTCTTCAAGCGTAGTAGCCAAGTCATTTCAACTGGCCCTCCTATGTGCTGTATGGGACTCCTTTCTTAACCGCCTTCACTTGTATTATGATGTGAAACTTTATGACTATTGAACTTTTTGCTCACGAGCGTGCCAAAGAAACTGTTAATGAAAGAGACAATCATGGTTTGGGGCATTGTAAAAGTATCCGGTTGTGTTCAGAATGTAAATAGCAGTTAAGTTAATGAGTTAATAACTTTATCTCACGTGGACAAAAAATGTTCCTTACATCTGGCCCAGGGACTTTTCCTTAACGTCTCTATTTGCAAACCACTCAATTGATTAATGTCACGTGATCTCCGGAGGCTGAACACCATCTGCTTGAGTCTACCTCAGGAGAAACATTGGCGTCCTGTCTTAAAGCTGGCAGGCACACGGGTGCTGTTGCTGATGACAAAGTAGTTGTCAGAACGAATTGTTAAGGTGCACTTTGGAGCAGTATCAGATAATTGAGGCATGTCACAACTTTCAGCTTCGGGGTCGTGGGCGTTACATGTCTTTGATTTAGTTCACTTCCTTTTTGGGAAGCTGGAAGGAAAGTCAACGTCCTTTGATGACTACAGATCCGTGTACACCTGCAACTGAGCATCGTGGCCATACGTTGTTCATTACCTCCAATTTGGATTTGCTAATGATAATTAGAATATAACAAATGTTTAAAGTTTAATTGTCATTCTTGTTTTTATATTTACCTACCCCACGTGAATTTAGCGTATGTCTGAGAAGTAAGAGTTGAGGGTATATCTATAAATAATAGCAGCGACATTTCACCAATTTAGAGACAATCAAACGGGTTTAATAAATACGAGGGTCATTTGATAAGCCTGGGAAAGTTCCACCAAGTTGTGAGTAAACTCATTAAATGACTTCCTCATTGCAACCGTCTGTGGCAAAGTTTAGCCAGATGCTATGCACAGTGGGCGAAAAGTAAAACCTTGCCAGCCAGTCCAAATTTCACTTCATATATTCCGAATATTTACCGTTAATAACATATTCACAGTCTACGGTTTAAACCCAGCCGTGGTTGATATGCAGGGCTTCCAGATTATGTCCTTAACGCTTGCATGAAGTTTTTCTTCTTGGCACTGCATATGCATAACTCCGACAAGATCATTTGTTGGAACCGTTTGAAAAGAACACAAGCTGTGGACTGATTAACCCTTCAGTCACTGATGAAAGAAACCACTCACAATAATGCACACATGTTACGGGAGCATATTGTTGTAGACAATGGACACGTATAAACTTGTAAGGTTTGGGTTTTAACAATTTTGTTGCTGTATGTGCAGAACACACTGAAATCACAACTTTTGATGCTAATTTCGGCAATGCTTTTATTGGCGAAGGTTCAAGATTTGCTCCAATTTCGTCTAATTTGTATTTTGGTAAAACTGTTAATCTTCGCGCGTGTTTCTTGTTTTGCACTGAAGCAACAGGCTCAAATTTATTCAGAAGACCTTGAATTGCAGTTCTGCAAGGGGGCAATTGCCCAGGGAGCTTCTCATAAATGTAACGAGCTAATTCGTACACAAAAAAATGCGTAGACTAGTGACTGATCGGAAGTTCAAGGAAGACGCAAAACCCCATGAGAGCGGTTAGGACATATTCTGGAAGCCCGGTATTTTACAAGATGACAAGATGTAAATATTTCGAATGGAAGTCATTCGGGAGGAAATGAGGCTCGTCAGTCCCGTGTCACAGATATACGATACGTTTAAGAACTCCATTCTTTAAAAAAGAAGTTCCTGGGCAAAATTGTCCTCTGTTACACGTCCGAATAATAACTCAGTTCCATGGCGGATGGCGTTTACCACCCGTCCCTCTGTTCTCTATAGTGAAATAAGCGTAAATTAATATCTTTGGCAATCGAAACATCCCTTATGGGAGGCACGCATGCTCCGTCGGGTATAGTACTGACAAGCTTTGATTGTCCTGAAAGTAATGTTATAGCTATCCGACTGTGTTGATATAAGGAATGCGGTACACCAACAGTTTGCTCGTTGTCACATCTCTCGGCTCTCTTTCAGTACAGAAATCGGGTGTAAAAATGAGAGTATATTGTTTATTTTAACATGCAAAACCGAAATAGTCACAGTTTCTGCCTACGAAAGTAACTATGGCTTGTCTAGTTGAAGAGTGCAGCGATTGTAGTTTTGCTGTAAAATGAGACTATTAGATCGGCAGGGCGCGACAGTACTGGTAGAAGTCAGTTGTCCAGGTCTCATAGTGCATGTGCAGGTAGCAGCTTATGGTAAGTTTGAGGGGTGTGCTTTGTCAGCGAGTGCTTTTGCGTTCATGTCTAACGTGCTAGTGTGTTCTTCGTTAGTTATGCCATCAAACAAATTTAGTTCTGAAGAACGTACATACCTACATAAATATACAATTTTCATTTGGACATGTGGCCGGCTTAAAGACCTGTTTCTAACCGGTTCTGTTCTCCCCTCCACTTTACCGCATTTCCGTCTGCCGGCTAATCACTGACCCAAAGTCTTTGTGCTGTACAGGAGTTGAACGTTATAATGCCAAAGAGTCCGCACACTTTAACACACAGAGTGTGACAACAAACTCGTATAGAGAAGTGAGACAGATTCCTTGCTGTTCGTGCGCCTCACAGAGAAAAGGTTCCTAATCTTGTGAATAGATTTAGGGAAACGCAATCTGTCTTTTTTTATAAGAAACCGAAAGTAAAACGCCGTGTTCTTACAGAGGAAAACCTCGATGACATCAGAGAAAAGTTAGAACGAAGTCCAAAGAAATCTCTGAGAAAGCTTGCACAGGAATTTGGCAAACCTCGGCTTAGAATGCCATTAAACTTTTAAAATCAAAACGCTATCAGATAACTGTAGTTCAGGAATTGCAACCACGCGATGATGTGAGTACAGCTAATTTCTGATATTGGGCGGTGGTAATGTTAATGTTCGCTCTGTTGACCCGCGTTTAATTTTTTTATATTGACGAAGCATTGCTTTATTTACATGGTTATGTAGCGACGGAAAGTAATGGATATTCGAGTGAAGAAATATCCGATCTCGAAATGCCATTGTATGACCCCCCCCCCCAAAATTGATGTTTAGTGTGTTTAATATTTACAGGAATCTTTGCGCTTTAATTTAAGGGGCTATGAATATCCGACTTCGCCGGCTAACAGCGTGGTTTCAGGTGCCAAGCAAATCCCCGTTAAGCCGGCCACGCATTCAAATGAGAGCTGTGTATTTTGGTCAAGGTAGCATGTAGGCAAAAAATGATAAGAGATAAATTTTAAATATTTTTTTTTTATTTTTATGGTTTATACATTTAAGAAAATCTCCCAGATATTTATATTTCAATTCAATTTCTTTGTTTAAAAATCACGACTCTGTTATCTGACTCGTCCAATTTCTGTGCTAACACAATTAACATCTGTGGTTCTGGAGCTGTTTCACTAGTTTTCTTGCAGGCTTTTCTGAAGTGTTTTGTAGTTTCTAAACCAATATTTTGAAAATTTGGTGGCTCCCATTAACAATTAGGTAAAAATAAATGAAAAGACATAAAAAAAATATCACCTTTCAGTTAGTATGAGTGTATTTGCAACACACGCATACTGAGTGAAACATGCACATCTATCTGTGTAAATTCTTTCTTTTTTTTAATAAAATCATTTCAAGAAACTACAGAAATGGAAAAAATATGTTTAAAATGTTCAATACTGTATAACAACATTTTCATTTTGCAAGGGTATTTCTGTTCAGTGTCACCTGCTCTATGGTTAACTTCTGTGAGTTGGAAACAAGCGCCAGTCACAGTTGCTTTCCTTGTTGATCCGGTGGAGTTTTCTAAAATGACAGACCCGCTCGTCCCACATTTTCTTCTGTTTTTATAGTTCCGGCTTACCACAGAGAGAAACTTGTAGTTCGTTGTTCCAGGAATCGTGAACTACACGCATTGTAGTCAGTGAAACAAAGTGGGCGACAGGGTACCAAATTCTTGATCTGATAGGTGATTTAGACCACTCTATATCGCTGTTGACGATGTTACAAAAGCAAAGAATTACACGAAGATGTTTATGAATAGCCATGTAAACTGTTGAGTTTTACAACTGATATTTTTGTTTCTGTGAAATTAATTAATTTGCGAACTTTTTCTTGCTAACTCATGATCTAGAAATTCATTATTTTGTGTTATAAAGACCATCTGTTATCAGACAGTCTACAGATGTTTTTAAAATTGTAAATCCTTTATGTTTGGCCGCTGTTATTTTATATGGATCTTGCTTTAACATATGACACTATATAGCCATGGGAACTTTTAAGTCTTAAAATGAAAAATATACACACTTTTTTTTTAAAAAAAAATATTTGCATATACTTGGAACCACTGTAGTGTTTTTCAAATGGGACTTTCTCTAGCCTACAGCTTGCAGTGTACCTGCTGTTACGATGTATCAAACCTGAGAGGAGGATCAATATTATAAGTGTTCTGGGTAGAAGCATTTCTATCGTATAAATTACCTAACAAGATAAGCAGAGAACATTTTGTGGGAATGTACGCCCAAACAACACATTTTTAGCGTTTTACTACTTTCTTATTTCTCATGTGAATAACAGACTATTCCAGTGTTACTATGAGATTCTCCAGTACATACACGACGATAACTCATTCATATTACTGAATAGATGTGAACACAAAAGCAGCAATGTCAGCAACATCTGTTCATGGGGCCACATAACCTACCACTCTAACAAACCTAACAAACCTGTCTCAAATAAAGCGGGGGGGTTGCAAATAAAAACTGGGATATTTAATATGAAAGACTCGTTAACGAAGAAATCGACAACGTGACACAGAAAGACTGAAATCCTACATTGCACAGTGGACAGTTTTTGGTTGTGTTAAACTAAAACAGGTTTATTTATGTTGGAAATTTGTGTGGCGATAGGTTTTCGGGGAAACAACTTCGATGTTTTGAAATCTCATCAACATTTAAACATTTTAAACTTGTGCCAAATCTTTGGAATGAAAACTTCTCATTATTTCATAGCTAAGGATTCAAAAGCAACCACCTTTTGCTAAACATAATACATTTATTGTAAAGTAAAACAGTACACACAGATAGCACAAAAAAAAAGTTTTGATTCTTGAAGCCTAAGACACAAGACCGTGTTTATTTACGAAGAATACGCCCCAAAATTTACATATCATGTCATGCATGGAGCCATTTCATGGTCTAAAGGTCCAGCGATTCAGTCAAAATGAATATGCTTCTTGAGTGGGTTTTTGTCTTAGCTTTCTGCATAGATGTAATCAGACATCCATTTAGCCCGCACAGTTTTGTTTTATTCTTCACAGGGAGTGTGATATACATCAACAGAAATAGTCATGACTAGGTAGATCACTTTCACGTCTTAGTCATCATCACCATGGGAAAACCTATTGCAGCTTTCTAATCTCAATGAAATACCCGAGTAGCTAGAGGATATACCAAAAGAAAATGTTCGCCTGCATGCCTGGGGCGTTCTAATAATTGTCGGCCAGATTCGGAGATGTGACAATATTCAAATTACTATAATGGTTGTTAAGTATCATCCTTTAGATGGCGCGATGTAAAGCTTAAGATGCGGAAGTGTAATCACTTGTTTGTGACGATCGTGTAAACAAACTAGTGTTAACATTTTCTACAAAATGGATAAAACTGAAGTACGAATTGTGATAAAGTACTTCGTTTTGAAGAGTTTAAACGCAACAGAAATATAAAAAGGGTTAGATTCTACATTAAAGGATTCATCTCCTTCGTTTTTGACTGCTGAATTTAAGCGTGGTCAACACCCATCCAAGACACTGAGCGCTCAGGGCGTTCCAAAACTGCTACAACCGACGAGATGTGACAAAAATTCACAATGCCGCACTCAGTGAACGCCGATTGACGGTACGCGAGTTGGCTGACAGCAAAAACTTCGATAGCCGTGTCCATTGCATTTTACACGAAGTTTTGAGTATGAGAAAGCTTTCGCTCGATAGATGTCGCTTTTGTTAACAATTGCATTCGATTGAACATTTCGCAAGAGTGTTTAGAAACAATTCTAGTGAGTTTCTGTGACGTTCCATAACAGTAGGTGAAACACTACATGCCACAGAGGAAGGAGCAGTCCAAACAGTGGGTAGCAACAGGTGAAAGTGCATCAAAGAAAGCAAACACGGTTCCCTCTGCAGGAAAAATCATGACTACGGTTTTCTGGGATTCTCATGGTGTGGTGCTTGTAGACTATCGCCAGAAGGGCAGAACCGTCACCGAGGAGTATTACGCTTCACTACTGGACTAACTGAAGGGCGCTATTCCGGCTAAACGTCCACACCTTGCGAAAAAGAAAGTTCTCTTTCATCAAGATAATGGGCCTTCGTACACTTCTGGGATTGTTGCTGCAAAACTTACGACTTTCAAGTGCTTCCATATTCGCCGGATTTGACTTCCAATGATTACTTTTTGTTCCTAAATCTGAAGAATGGCTTAATGGACGAAGATTCACATCAAACGAATCTGAGACAGATGCTTATTTTACTAAGGTATTAAAAAGTTGGAAAGTCGTTGGATTTACAAGGGCTTAATATTTTTCTTAAATCTTGTATTTTCTTGGTCAGGCTAAAAGTGTCGTATTTCCTGGATAAATATTTATGGCAAGAGGAGGCCCAGACTATTCGTTCGCCTGATTTAACTTCTATTCATTTTTTTTTGTGTCGTAAGGACATCTCAAATAACTCGTTTACAAAATATCCACCATGGTTGCCTGCGGCACCACCAGGAACAGGTGTCTGTGGTACGACATTGCAATTTCTGTATTTTATTTTATTTGTTGATTTGTTTTATTTACGGACGCTCCTTAACATCTCAGGTCTCCCCGTCCCATTCAATTCAGAACTTGACAATCGACAAATTTTGCCGAGAGACCTCCTCTTTCAGGTTTGAGGTTCTTTTAAGTGCCACAGATCTACTACATAGGACCCACGGCTTTACTTCCCTTCCGAAGGAATCCATAGATGCTTAGAAGTTTTTACATCTTAAAAATATCCATCGACCCTGGCCGTGCAAGTATGGGTACCACTAAACCACATTTATGTACCGAGTGAACCATATTTAAAAGTTATAATGAGACCACCAAGGTTTCGGATTGCAAAGTGTACATCATTTTCAAACACGTGTTCCTAAATGAAAAATGTTCAACTTGTAGGCCTCTATCTTCCCTGAAAATGTGCAAGAATGTCACCGATACATTCTGTATATAAACATATCTACTCTATGTGGTTTCAGTTAACTGCATTAAACTTTTGTCAGGGACTGTATGAAACTAAAAGAAAATAGAAGGAAGAGCTTCAGGAGAGGGCGACTTTTCGTTTGCAACGGATATCATGGAGAATGGGATTGTGGGTGGTGATGGTGACACGTCGCCAGCCTTGATGATATCATCATGCTCTAAGGCATCATCATCTTTATTCATCATCTCGCATTATGCAAAATGTGTAACACTTTCAAACATGCATGCATTACGACATTCTGTAACTTTCGTCAGTAACTGGCGTTGAATATTAGGAAAGTTTACTTCAAATGTTTATAACTTTAACATAATGTTCATTTTAAAACTCGCTATGAAAATGCTTAGCTTTTGGAAAGTTTCAAACCCTTCAAGAATCTAACACGAGGCACTTGGGTGAAATTTATAAAATCTATCATGCTGAAAATTTAACAAATCTGCTATATGTATAATGTAGCAATCGTACCAAATTTCAGTTGCATAACTTTGTAACATTTAAATTTATATGTTTTTATAATTACACGCGTTGAAAATATTGTAATTTAAACATTAATGTAACTATTATCGTAAAATAATGAACATTAGATTTTTAATGCTTTGGTTTTTGAGAAATAAAAAATTTCAGAGCTCAGTATTTTTTTCGGCGGTCAAACTAATGATAATTTTAAAATTAAATAATAAATGTTGCTATTATGTTATCATTGCAATAAGTCAATATCCCGCAGCCGCTTTGCTTATTACAACTTAAGCTTTCTATAAATGGTATTTCGCTCAAGCTTTACATTAGAATTCTATGATTAAAGTGTCCGTCAAACAGGAGTTGCCTAAACTAAGCGAATTCCTGAGCAATTGAATTTGTGAAGGTTATTACAGAGCGCTAGAGCAGGGAAATTACTATCGAGTTTACAGAAATTGGGAGAAAGCAGCCACTTGTGTCCAGGAGCCTGCAATTCAAAACATTCGCCTCTGACCATTTTCCTTCTCTTGTAGAAGACGGGCCAAGCCAGTTTAATTAGTTGCCACGTTTTTTTTCAGAACCTTTGATAATATGGCGATAGATATTCTCTGTCTTACTGCATCAATAATATTTTAGCTTCAGTCAATAGCAGTTCAGGATTAACAACAGACAAACGTACAGATGCGGGAGAGTTTATCAGTGTTATTGTTCTGATATCGAGTAACGGCCATATCAAAAGTTTGCCGCCTCCTTTGATACCGATGAACGTGGCAGAATATGTTAATATTTGACAGTTGCTTTCTTCACGACAAAGCTTTTGTCAAAAATAAAACATACAATTATAAATGATGAGTTAATTTATTCTTTTTTAACAGTTGAGAGAAAATTAAATGTTAGAGTTTTTTAAAATTTCTCTTTTCATGTATACTTAAATGGTATGTACAAAGTTTTGTTGCGAAAAAACAAATATTAGTGCCGCTAGAGCGATTTTTAAATTATGGGTTTCAGGTAAACCCCTACTCCTAATAGTTTGATTTCGCTTATTTTGAGGAACTATTTTTAATATTTTATTTCAATAACACATACCGAATTTCGGCGAGAAAAAACACAAATTGCTGTTGTTAGAGCTATTTTTAAATTTTAGGTTTCAGGTAAACCCCCACTCCCAATCGATTTCATCGATTTAAAAAAATCCTATGTTTAATTTTAATCGCACATATCGAGTTTTGTTAAGCGAAAACAAAAGTTGCAACTTATCGTTTTAGGTTAACCCTCACTCTTTAAAATTCGGTTTTCAATTATACCCTTAATCCTAATTGTCATATTTTTAGAACCAATTTTTTTATTCTATTTAAATGGTATTTAGTGATTTCGTTCTTCAACTATCGAGGAATGGTTTATCAACATGAAGTGCCTCCGCAAGCAACGGTTAATGGGGAATAAAACAGTGTTGTAATACTGGCCGAAGACATCGGACGAAAACGCCCTCAGCTGCATTGGTCAGGTTGGCGGTTTTGGTCATAAAAAACATCGAGTGTGTTCCACACCCACCATACATCCCGGATCTAGCTCTGTGATACTTTCTTCTGTACATTCGTCTCAAAAACGTGTTGCGTTTTGGTTCATCAAAGGCAGGCGGAGGCGATTGGGCCAAGTGCATACAACTAAATGGCGACCATTTCAAAAAAACATACTAACCATGACCGTCTGTGCGCTTCTTAAATATTAATAAACACTTTTCAGACTTTGTTGACGAGTCCTCGTAAATTGACTTGTGGGTTTTTAAAAGATAAAGATTGGCTAGTTTTGAAATGTAAGTCCAGTTTTTACTTTAGATCATTAATTAAGATTTTTTATGAAATTGTTGCTATTACAATTTAATGGCCATACTTGCACATAGTTTGCTTGATCCATTGTACAGAATATTTTCAACATTCCGCACTTTATAATTATTTTGCAAGGGGTTTAAAAGAGCAGGGCGTCTTCTGAGGTCCCAAGATGAGTAGCCGGAGTTGGAATGAACAAAACAGCCATAAGTCATGGGGGCGGTGCTGTATGTTTAGCGCGACACCTACCGTTGGAAGATTAAATCTTCTAATATTTACTGTGTCACACAGAAATTGCTGCACTGAAAACGCTAAGAATGGCCACTGTAGCACAAAGTTCGTGATGTAAAAGGAGGCCATAAGAACAACTTGGTAAGTGAAAAAAACACCGTGGAGTAAATTTATGACAAGATTATCATTATAACAAAATACGTCCCTAAAAACCTGGCCAGTTTTAGCAACTTGTTCAGCAAGTTCGAGTTATACAATAACACGTACACATTATTACCAAAACATCTGCTTTTTTAGATTTCACGAAAAAATATTCCTCTGTTGCTCATCTAATGGGCTATAAAATATCTTCCAAGGCCTCAAGCGACAACGCTCAAAATAAATGTCTAGTTTTCCTTTGAGACGCGAGAAGGGGCGGCCATAAACACTGTCTCCTAACCACCTAAATGAAATTAAATTGTTGTACACAGTAATGAAACATCAGAAAAAGTGTTACGTCGCTCTGTCAGAAAACTGTTCAAGGGAGCTGGTGCAGTTCACGACTAGAGACACAGCAAGCAATCAAAACATGAGCTGCATTTCTTCAAACGTGCGCGACAGAGAGAAACCCGAATATTTACTTTTCCAGTTCACTTGTACTCTGCGTGTTCAAACATAGCGATATGAACGTCTGTGGTAGAACAAAGGAAGAAAATAGAGTTGCATTTTAGGATGACGATATAATCAACTCACAAAATGAATTTTCCAACATACAAGTTCTTATTTGTTCTAACACTGAACACGCCTTGCATTGTACAGCGATTACTTTCACTTATTTTACTGCGCTATTATTACGCAAAACGCCCCTAGAGTGCAAAATCCAAAATGGTGCACACTCTTGAAGACGTTTGCTTGTACTGTATTCGTTTTCTGTATTTAAACGCAAAAATTGCCAAGAAAGTTCATGTTGAGCTGTGACATTACCCCAAATTATGACATTGTGACTAAGTGGAGCAGGCGTTTTCATATGGACAATGAGCCTGGGTCCATCTCTCATGAACGAACCGGAAATTGCGGCACAAGTGGAGCCCTAGTCTGTCACATTTCTGTCGAGGCAATAGTGCAGAAGGTGTGTATTAATCATGGTTCAATGATAAAGGTAATTCACAACGTTTTGTGTATGACTACCCGGTGATACCTGAGCAAAAACAGCGCCGAAAGGAAACGGCGGTCTAAACGTTGCAACTTTGCCAGGCTGATCTTAACGACTTTGAGCGCCTGACCACCATGGATGAATGTTGACCCTGAAATGAAGCAACAGAGCAAATACATTCGCCACCATAAGAAAGCGAAGTCGCAGACGTCATTGGGGAAGTCCCACGGTGTGCTGTTGACAGATTATGCCCTTAAGGGCCAAACAATAACCAGAACCACCTGATGAGATTTCAGGAAGACATTATTGAAAAACGCAGTGAAAAACTTCAAGGGAGTTTGCTTGCTGCACGTCGACGTGCCAGCACATTCTTCACATCAGACAAGTGGGTGCTAATGATCTTAGCTGTTTAGCGTCCTTTAAACTATAATCATCATCGCATCAGACAGTGATGCATGCAGCTGCATTGGGGTACAAACTTTTGCCCCAGTCTCCCTGGCACCAGGTGACTTATGTGGTAGGAGTTTCCAGGACGACAACGAAGTGATACGAGAGGTAGAGCAGTTCTTCAGTAGCCAAAGTGAGGAGATCTAAATGAGCTCATCCATCGGCGGGGGAAATGTGTCAGGTGTGGTGCATATGTAGAGAAGACCGAGACACTTGGGCGTTCCCTTGTTAGTTCATGCGGATAACACGAACGCTGTGCACTAAAGAGTGAAGCGGTTTAATGCCCTAATTTTGAAGCGAGTTGTTGTCGATGTCGAGTGACCTCACGTTGTAATGCGGTTTTTGTAAATTGTTGTATGATCGCTTCGTGTTGTTGCATACGCTTCGATGACAATTTCTCAGGGTGAATTTGATTGATTCGTACTCAACAGGACTGGAAGAGGAGTTCAATAAGCACGCGATGCAACATAATATATCTATTGGTACTTTATTATGTTTAAAATCTTTCGCGTCCTCTGGTGTTTTCCGTACGGCAGACTTAGCTACGCCAAATACAAACTTAATTGCCGCGTGTGAAATTGACATATGAGTGCCGCGGCGTGTAAAACTGAAAATTCCTTAACTGATGCATCGGAACTGGGTAACTGATAACTGCTTGTCAGCTGAGTATCAACTTAAAAGCTATCTAATTGATGTATCAGAATTGCGTGCCACAGCAACGTCGAACTTATGAGTACTGCGAACTATATTAAATTAAACTCAAGTAATTGTTGGCTTAACGACGCCACGAGGTCACTCAGGCATGAACAAGCTTCACGTCTATCTTTAAAAGTTAAAACATACATTTTCCATTGACTGGTTTATGTTCCCGTGTCACACGTGCTATTATTTGAAAGTTTAAGACATTGTCTAGTTTCAAGACTAACAGTACAACGCCTGTCGGGTTCAAAGACCTAACGAATTTAAAGGACCATCAGTTTAGTAACCCTCCAACGGCAGTCCTTTTAAAAGATGGCATTATTCGACCCTCGGATTTATTATACAGACTTTTATGACCCTATTGGCCTTCTAAGCTACCATAACAAAAAAAAAAAAAAAAAAAAAAACACGAGAGGCTTTCTCTTTTGCCAGCGTACAATTCACATGTTGACATTATGCCGTATTAAACGTATATGATATCTACATTACTAATTACAATACATGAAATATTATGATAATTAGATTTGCAATATATTATATATTTCAGTGAAGGTGCATGGTAATAACTGTATCAACAGCAAGTATGTCAACCGATGAATTCAAGGAATAAAAAGTCAACAATGAGATGGGGCTAACAGAAGTTTTAATATAAAACATAACGAAGTTTATAAAATCGATAAAAAAAACTTCAAATCTATTCAGGCAAAGAATGAAGAAAAAGAATAACGTCTGGACGGAATAGAGAAGGAAAATACAGTGACAGATTGAAGAATTATTCACGAAAGATTGAAAGGAAATATAAAAAATAAAACGGAAATTCATTTGGGTAACTTGACATAATCTCCAGATGATCATCAACCGAACATCGCAGACATAACAGTCAGAAATTCAGAAAGAAGTTACCAGAGCGAAAGCCAGACACTAACTAAGATTACAACTAAGAAAGGAAGCACAAAGAACTAAAAGAGGGAAGAAATAGATAAATTGACTATCTCAACTTTGAAATTGAAAAACTTCTATAACACATCAGTTAGTGACGCAATTAGGGAAGAAATATGAAAGACAAGATAACATCGCAAAGCGTTCAAAGAGGTCATACATTGGCCGGTTGTAACATGTCCAGCTGCCGAGACCTAAACTCCTATGGAAGCGGCAAGAATACGTTCTGGAAAAAGAAAGAAGAAAACACTGTTGAAGAATGATCGTCAGTTTAAATGATCTGTATACAAGATGAATCATCTAAAACTCCACCGCAAAAAATTCTGAAATGGGAAGTGCTATTGGTATGTCCCAGGATTGAAGTTGAAGCAGGGATTATCATTTCAGCCCACACAAAGGTGTTAAAAGTATTAGAATATTTATTTCTTAGTTGCATTTTTTCAAGTGGAACAATTCTTATTGACACCAAGAAATAATACTAGAGGAAATTAGAAGTCAATTGAGTTTTTGCAAGATTCTAATGCAAGTATTTTACGAGTAGTAGTAATATCAACATTTTAAATGTCTGCTCCATTACGATGTTCATATTTAGTGTGTGTTTTTCTTTTGCATTTTCAAGAAAACAAAGGTTACATTTTGGACTTCGGTGTTTTTACTGTACCATTACCAGACTCTCTTAAGAAGTACGAAAACTGGTCTTCACAGGTTGTGTTCATAATGATGACCATCACCAGCTTCCAGTCTGCCATGTAAAGATTGCTGTACATGCAGAAGTTTCAGAACAGCCAGCTGTATTACGTCGTTTCATATCTTCTGGTATGTCCTTGTAGACAGTGTCTTTAGCTTTCCCCACAGAAAAATGTATATAGGGGTCAAATCTGGTGAACGGCAGGCCAACGTATAGCTCCCCGTCGTCCAATCCAACGAGTTTGAAACAATTGGTGAAAACAAGCGAAGTACGTCTATTGGAATATCTTTCAGCATACACATTACTAGAAAGAACAACATTCTCCATGTCCACTTTTCCAGCATTAGTAAATATCTTCTTCCATCACGTCCAATTCAAGATCTATTATAAAGTACTAGCAAGAAAGTCCCAGTAAAATCTGAGTAAAGGAAACAATGTAAATAAACACACGAACATCGTAATGTAGTAACCAAGCAGTTAAATGGGGCAGACAACTATTGATATTTCAAAGGTTCATATTACTATATTTTATTTCTTGATACCAATAGGAATTGCTATGTTTGAAAAATGTACATTTATTCAAGAAATACATATTCTAATAATTGTTATCACCTGTGTATGGGCTGCAATTATGAGCCCCTCCCTAAACTTCACTTCTGTAAAAGCAGCAATAGCACCTCCCATTTTAAATGATTTACTCTGTACATGACCATAAGTATTCACAGAACATTAGCTAATGGGATTCGATAGGGATATTTCGAGAAATTTCGACAGTTAATTTTTTCGTTGTTTTATCCTAAATCAATTCGTATACCAAAAATATTCGTGAAGGTAATTATGAAAGCACTTTTTCAAAATCAATGACTTTTTGAAGACATTCTGCGGCAGAATAACGTTAAGTATGACTCCAATACGTTTGATTTGTTTTATTTGCTCTGGGTTATGAAAGTAAATGCTGGCCATATTGAACTATTTACTAATTTTATATTAAACAAATAAACAGTGAAAATTATATACTGTAGATAACAAAGGGTCCCATCCCAAAGAACGAATGGGCGTTTCTCGGCATAGGGCTGCTTTAAATGGGAACATATAAATAAAAAGAATCTCCTCCGTGACAAACTAACAGCAGTAATTGGCAGTAGATGACACCTGTTGCCGTTATAATTCACACGACCCTCCGAATATTGAAATGAGACGAGCTAAAGCCCATTCATCATTCACACTCGAAGGCCTTTGGAATTTTCTAATTTTGGCCATGAATTATTGCGCAATTTGTCTGCTGGGAGAGAGCCGGGGTTCGAATCCTTACCCTACGCACGGCCTTGAGTAGCTCACGCGTGAATCACGACGTAGAACGAGGCATCAATTGAAACTAAGTGAAACGGTTTGTAGGTGCCATAACTCGGAGCAGACCTGCAATCAGCGTAATGTTTTATAGTCTGCGAGTTTGCTGGTAGCTGGGTAGGGTCTGCAATTGAATTTTTATTCAGAAATTGCCGAGGCCGCTTTCCCACGTACAGCTGGTAGTTAGGGAGCGAGTGTTGTTGCTCCACTCGCCGTTCAGATGTCGCAGTTTGGGGGCAAAGTGACTTGGATAAATTCACAACTTTACGAGAATGACGTCAGTCACACAGTCAGTTTTTTTTTTTTTTTTTTTTCATTTATCTTCTCTTGTTTCTTCTCTTCAGTTTTACTTTTTTCTCTTCTTTTCTCTTTTATTCTTTAAACTTGTCTTTTATCTTTGTTTCTTTCTCTACATTTTTCTTTGTCTCTATTGTTTTTTCTCCAAACGTATTTTCTCTTCCACATTATTTATCGCTCTTTCCTTATGTTACCCTTAACTTCCCTTTCCTCTTATTATTTCCTTTCTCTACCATTTTATTTCTTCATTTTTTGTTGTCTTACCTACCCTTTTCCCTCTCACTCTTTAACCCTTTTCATTTTTTCTTCCCTTATATTTTTTCTTCTTCTTCGTTTCTGCTATTCAATTTCCTTTTCCTTGTCTGTTCTTGTATTCTCTTTCGTCCTAAGGAAATATAAAAGAATTTGGAATTTTTTAGCACTCGAAATTTACTAAAGAACGTTGAACTATTTCGGATATGCATATAAAATGTCGGTGTCTTTATTTTAACGTTAACGTTTTAGGTAAGTCTACGGGTATTTGATATAGAAACTTAGCAACATGAGGTTGTTTTGAGCCCCACATACTTGACATATTCTGTTCACTTTCTCCTTTAATTTTATTTGTATTTCGAATTTCTTTTCCCGTCTTTATTTTATTTCCATTTTGTTCTTCTCTTCATTTTTATTTTTCTTGCCTTTTCTTTTCAATTATTTACTTTCCCCCTTTCTTTTCTTTCTTAATTCTCCTCTCTTTTTTCTTTATTTTTATTCTTGTTTCTTTACATTTAGTTAAATTCTCATTTTTATGTTTCTTTTTCCCTTTCCCTCTTCTACATGAGCTTTTCAACCACTTGAAAGTTACTTACTATCAATCGTTTCAGATAGAGATATGTAGTGGGTATTTACGTCCAAAAAGCTCTTCTAATTAAGTAACTTAATTTGGACACGTCACGAGGGATATAATAACGAAAAAAATTTGCTGATTTGAAGAGCTTAAGTGAAATCAAAATTCTTTTGAAAGGTATACTTTTTTATTTCTTTCTTCAATTGTCTGCTATGGTTATATTTACATTCGTGACCTCAAGATGCGGTGTGTAACATTCTACGTGGTATTGTGGTAGCGTTTGCTTCTTCATTCATTTATTTCTGCAGATGTTTAAGTACCCATAGGTTTGAGGACCCATGAGCTTATCACCATCGGCTGCACTGGACAACGTGATGTTGCCAGTGTATCTTGCGTTTACTGCATTGCCGACTTCCATTGGCAGATAGCTTCCTTACCGACCTTCAGGAGAATGCAATCCCGCGGCAAAGTTCGGCCGAAAAAGGGACATTATTGTATTTATTTACAAATTATTAATTACAAAATGGCGAAAACTTGATTCCTTACAGACCTTGGCAGGTAGCCCGCGCCAAAGATGGGCTCTGTGTGTGTTTTTTTTTTTTTTTTTTGGATTTGGTTTATTTACGGACGCTCTTTAACATCTCAGGTCATCAGCGTCCCATTCAATTCAGGGCGTGAAACGGCCGACAAATTTTGCTCAGAGGTCTCAAATGGTGTAATATTTTTACAAATGTGTAATATAAGTAAGAAATATTTACGCAATTTATCATTTTACTTTTAGTGTAACTATTTATATTATTTCAATGTAAGTGAAAATTATTTTTAAATTTGATTATTACATCGTTAATACATTTTACAACCACGCAATATGTCCCACAATTTTTAGAATTCCACCATTTGGGGTGATCAACAAAATTTTTAATGAAAATTTTGTCAAATCAATAAAACAATTCTTCCCTTCTTGCACAGCCCTGAAAGTCAGTAAGGAAGCAGATTCCCACCATTTTGTGTAATAAATAAAACAATGTCTTTTTACCGGCTCTTCTTTTCCACAAGATTGCATACCTTGATAGTTGATATGCAGTAACCTGCAATAACGATAGCCGGAAAGGGAGCTTACAATACTAGCGCCTCATATGTCCCGACACTAGAATGTATCACCATGGCTACAAGTTAATGAGGGAGGAAACCGGCTTTGGACGTATAACAATAATAATAATAATAATAATAATAATAATAATAATAATAATAATAATAATAATAATAATAATATCTGCAATACATCGTTCTGACACCTAGATGCCTATACCAGAACATATATTACCGTTTCTAAGTTTATTATATTTTTCTTCTCTTACATTATTTTGTGCAGATTATAACTAATAAAGCAAAAATAATTAACAAAAACCGGCTTTGGGACAACACACTTAAATATAATTTTTTATTTTGATACCGTTCTTAGATTTATATTACTTAAGTAAGTAAAAGATACATTTGTTCGTTACGTGGTATAATTATTGTAACAAGGTTTCAGCCTGCTTTAAATAAACCACTGTCGTATCCACATTAATGAGGTAGCCGGAGAGAACCTCAGCGTCTTCTGAAAATATTAGCTTAAACGTGGTCGTTCATGCACTGAAGATGAAGTGTGTAAAACAGGCACTTAAAAACTATAAGTGGAAACCAAGAATTTTGATTCGGCCGAAAACACAAGCGATGTAATATTTCATTGAAGTGTTTGGTGATATTTATTCTGCAGAAGTTTTTTGTCATTCTTGACTTTAATCCATCGTCACACACCTGAGACGAAGCGGCAATTGGACAACGAAAATACTTAGAAAATGATCAAATTGATTTATTATGCAACTTTTTTATTATTCGAAAGATGCAATAAAGGCAAAAAGGCAAGGGAATAGCCTGCTTTAGACTGGGAAGTTGAAAGTTGATATTTTACTAGGATAATATACGCATTTTGTGGAGGGGAGGAGGAATATTCCCACAAAAAATAAACAAAAACAAGAAAAATTTCTTAAGGTAGGTTGAATGGCGTGCTGGGGACCTGATTGCGCATCACGCAACATTTGCATTTTCGTAGCCACGGTACACTAAGCCAGAAGTAATTTGCTTTCTACTTGGAACACAATAGCTAGTGTAATATTAAATAATGTGTATTGTGTTTCCATTCATATCTTCAAATACCGTTCTTTTAATTTATTATTATTATTATTGTTGTTGTTGTTGTATAGTTATTCCTTTATATTTTTACTTCTCTCTGTGTACTGTTAACGCATGCATAAAGTATATTTTTATATATTTTTAATTTGTGTATATACTATAAAGAAAAATACATTTACTAACATCCCACCACTACAAGTTTGGCAACAGAAGATGTTTCTTTAACTAGAACAACACGACGGTTGGATGGCAAAAGTGAACGATCAGGCTGTAAATTTAAATTTTTGCACCCGGTGGCTCGGAAAGACACCCTGCATGTACTAATGACCTCAATATTGTAGAGTTTAACAAAATCTATTTCCCTATAAATGTGTGGTCTAGTGGTTTGCGATACTAACACAGAGATCCTGGGTTCGATTTTCGGTTAGTTCAAACTGGTAAGGGTACGGTTTTATTCCGAGTTTTTCCTCATCCTGATAAGGCGAATGCTAGATAGCTGTAAGACTCCACTCTTATTTGCTTCACCATTAATTCATTTAATTTCGTTCATAACTACAGACGTATGAATATTCGGAGAGTCAGTCCTGGTGGTTAAGAGGTAGCCATGCCTTCCTCGTAGACGCGGGTTATCCCGGCCAGGGTCGATGCAATTTTGCGGCATTAATAGAACCTCAAGCTTGAAAGAAGAGTCCTCTGAGCATATTCACAATGCAGTCAAAGTGACAATAAACAAACAAATAGAAACATGGAAACTTCTGTAAAGAATGTATTCAGAAATAATATATATTGTAAAAGATGTTCAACCTTCTTTTTTTACAAAACATCTGTCATATTTGTTAACTTTGAAACGTTCATTTTGCTATCAATTGTTATGTTTTAGTAAATGAAATCTTCGGTTGTTTTAGGATTAATGAAATATTACATATATAAGCGTTTCAGTTTATTTATCCCCTTCAGATGAGATGATAATTGCGTTATGTTCTCATATTTACAACGGTTCAGAAGTGAAGAGGATAGCAACAAGAAGAGATTTCTGCAAATAAACATGAAAGCCAGGCAGGCACACCTGTGCAATGCAATTTACCAACTCATTTCTTCTGCCGCTGCGCACAATTTCTCAAACAATGTTGATTACACGATGAGTAAATAGCAGAAGATTGCTCTCGTAAATCAAACATACACTGCAGCAGGTGTGTTGAATCATCAGCTCGCTCTATCGGCAAGAGTTTCTTACTTTCTGTAAATAAACCATTATTCTGTTCGTACTTGACTTGAGTCAATGTATGTTGTTTCAGCAGTCGGAAAACATTATAAAAATTAAAGTTTGCACAAACACTGCAATAGGTTTATTTTCTTTCATAACAAAAGTTAATTGTAAAAGTATATCAGTGTTAGTACTTTGTCCTCTACACTGGTATATTAATATTTCATAACAGTAACAACCATAAAATAATTTGCAATCAATCTTTCTGACAGCTTTAAAATCTGTTGTCCACACAAATTCTTGGATTTAGAAGTAAAATTTTTAAGATATATTTTTTGACATCTTCAAGATTGTCCTCGTTTAAGAAATGTTGCCATAGACTGGAACTAACCACAGTACGTTAGGCAGCAGCTCTGTTCTTTGTACCATGCGCAAGAGTTCATTAAAGCCAGCAGTGCAGTTGCTCATTACAATAAATCTGCAAGCACAATGACTTTGAGGAGCCACAGACTGAATTCTCTCTCTTAGAATTATGAAACAAGAACCTGTTTTCAGAATTTGTTGTTTATCACTGGTCTGAGCATCAGTAAGCCCATACTTTATGTTAAGTTGATGCACGAAACCTCCTGGCAAGTGCGCAAGACTTCTGTAACTAAAGATCGCCCAGAGCGGGGTTATCTTCACGACATATTCCCTCAGCTCTCAAACCTTTTCTCCAATAGAATCTTAGAGTCCCAACTGTTATTTTGTCATCACAAATTCTTTGTTAGATTTGAAAAAAAATATATCATTCACTTACAGGCTTAGGTCCCATTTGACTTTAGTTATATCTAGCCCATGGCTTCAACTGCCATCTATTAGGATGCTAAGGTATTACCTGGACTTGAAATGTATGTACTTATTAACTGCGATTGAGCTTACACAGATGGCAGTGAAGAATAATGAAAATGACAGGGATCTATTTTTTTAGGTATGGAGTTCTTTAACGTGCTGTAAATCTACAACTCAAGGCTTAAAGTCCTTCCCGCAAAACTTGCGTTCGAGATGTTTACGTTCTGAAAAGCGTAATATCGGCCAAGATTACATAATATAATAAATATGGATAGGTAAATTGCGATAGATGCATATGCGAAATAATTGCTTTGTTAATGCCTTTAGAGTTATCGTAAAATAGTAAGTTATACCTTATTATGCTTGAATATATTCCATATGCAATTGGGTTTGCACCCGATGACAGTGGAGAAATTGCAGTATGTCCCAATTATCTTCCTCATCCAAAATAACAATTCCGATGCGTCAAATGAAACGTTTCAAGCAAAGGTTTTGTAACGCCATAAATTCTTATGAGTAAACAAGATAAATGGAACAATACTGTATATACTACGTGTCAAATTAAATACATTTCAGCTTGAATGAATGCAATCTAATTAAATAAACAAATTTCAAATTGATTTTATTGCTGAGGCGATGTAATAATAAATGTGGAAGCTTCCTTTACTTAAAGGAAGGAAACTTTCCAGACCTAAGTTTAGGGTACCTCCTCGATAGTTCCCATTGATGAGGACTCGGGTAAACCTGAATCGGGTAGAATGGTCCTGGCGGGAATCAAACCCTAGACCTCCACTCAAGAGCGTGCTATAACATATCGGTCACCTATGGCGATATTCAACCTAATTAAAAACATGCCATCATAATCAACTCGTATCAAACTAATTAAATATATGTAATGTAATTAAATACATGTAAACCTAAGTAAATACATGTGAATCTAACTAATACATGTGAATTTAATTAATACTTATAAATCTAATTAAATACTTCACAGCCTAATGAATGCAAGTCAGCCTAATTAAATACATATCGGTCAAAATTAAATAGATTTCGATTAAACATTGAAAGTGTTCTTAATCATATTCGACGATCAAAGTTAGCAGGGTGTTACGTTAGAGCACAAACTGGAGCGTCTTGTGCACTTATAGCCTCCCGTCTTTAAATATCTTCCAGTAGGGAAGAACAAAGTCTCTATAGGCCTCAGATAAAGTTTGTTGAGACGAAAGCTGAACTTCAGAGCAGCAGATTGTTTGTCGCGTGTCACCTCCATTTGCTGTAGGGGTGCTGAACATGTCTCAACTTGCAAGCGGAACCGAATGTGATAACAGTGAAACTACTACCACATATACATTAAGCTAACAAAGTATGTTCAGTTGACTTTCAGCTCGAAACCTTAGTCGTAAAATATTATGACAATTCTTATAGAAGAGGTTTAAAAATGTTGGAACATCTACTTTAACTAGCTGGATAAGTTCTACTGTATTATGCCTACCCAATCATCACCTGTATATGACACCCCGTTTAAGTGCACTTAAGTCTATTTGAGCAAAATTCCGATCACAAGCCAAGTAGGAATGTTATTCTTTTGGATGTCGTCAACTTAGCTATTTAGTTAACTGAAATACTTAGCAATAGTGTTACCTGCCTGCTTTCTAAGCTAATTAGACGTAGTGTATGTTGGAGGAACACTCTTCGCCGTTGTCGAATCCTGTGCTCCTTGAGGAATAGCAAGGTGTCAACACAGACACTCTGGTGTCACCAGTCACCAGCTTCTCCGCACCTTCATTGTGTGGTCAACAACACACTCCAATCTATGTCTGTGTCAAGTTCTTTGGAACGCAATGTGTACACACTTTTTCATTTTGAAATCGTCGTGCAGCATGCGCTTCTGATATTCCAACTCAGAAGTTATGCACCTGTCAGTCACAAGCTCAGTGTTGCTGGGAGATCGCGGTGTTGACGGACGGCCAGTACTCACGGATTCCCTGCCGCTGACCCAGTTGTAAGCGCTGTGTCTTCTGTTCACATGCCGCAGTTAAACGTCCATGAATTTCTGCCTTTTGACGCCTTCTTTCCACAAAAACCATACAGTCTGTCTTTGTTTGAGATAGCCGCCTTCCATCTTGTCCACATCTTTCTCTATTTGACAACAAACGAACACTGTTCTCTCGCTACATGCGTCTGTATGTATCAGTCCATGGCCTACGGTACCCGTATATTGCGCGGCATTCGTAAAACACAGTAAATGTAAATCATTTCCGAACGCCGCTGCTATTTTTAGTGATCCTCGCCTTTTCCTTAAATACTGTTTAACGCCGTTTTTCACTGTTGAGACATGACAGGCGGTGAATACATGAGAAAAATGAACAGTTCAACGTGCCATTGATAATACATAGAAAAACACTTCAGTCGAGAATTGCGAATCTCCAGCTCACGAGTTTGCCAACGTCACGGGTGGCCGAGGTCGTTAAGGAGCGGACTCGTGAGCGGGAGGTCTGAGATTCCAATCCCACCAGGACCGTCCTTCCTGGATGAGGTTTTTTTCAGGTTTTACTCAGTCCTCATAAATGGCAAATGCCGGGGAGGTACCTTAAACTAAGGCCTGGAACGCTTCTTTCATTAAAAAAAATCCTTTTCCAGTATATCATTTCATTTCATATATCATCAGTGTCCCCGCCTGTGGTACCTCAGTAGTAAAAACGGGCGTTAAACATTGCTCAAAACAAACAAACAACAACCGAGTTTGTCACTTAACACCGCCTTTGACGCCTCAGTAATAACAGGGAGCATTCAACACAAGTAATACCTTCAATGACTTCACTTGCGCATGCTAAGACAATGCCAACATTTACACGTGAAGGAAATTGTTACACCCTTTCAAGTAACCCTGACAGAAAACTCCATTCTTTCTTAAACACGATTATGATTTATTATTTTTTGCAAGCCTTTCCTGGATTTTGAATAAGCGTACACATTGGAATTTTCCCCTTCGTTTCTTTCTCCTTCACAGGTTCCAGACTGTTGCTTAAAGCGTTTCTAGAAATACTCATTTTGCTAATATTTTGAAACAACCAAAATTACTGGCTTCCAACAAGGCATTATGTATTCATTGTGCGGTAGGAAAAACGTTGCCGCCCCATTAGATGAACAGTGAGGCGCGTTCAGTTTATCTAGCGGAACTAAACGGAATGTGAGATAGAAGATATCAAAGGTACACAAAACATTTCTTGAACTTCTGATTCTCCGCAAGGATTTCCCTTACTATAAAGAGAATCTATAAAATCTATTTTATTTTTAATATTGTTAAATACGATCAGATCAAACAATATAACAATGCCAACATTTCGTTTTAGGTCATAATATGAGACCAAATTTGGTGAATATAGGGGATGCTCAGTCAATTCAAGCGAACTTCATACGCATTTAAGGGATTTTGAGAGGATGCGATGTTTTTCAGGCATTACGTACATTTGGAAAATTTACCAGCATGTTTCTGCACAAATTAATTTAAAAATGTAATTTATGTTGAAGAATAATATCACATAATTTTCTCTTATATAAACCACAGTAGCACGTACATGGAAAAAGTTCAAATATAAAATATTTTCTGTATTGATTTCAAAACCTCTGAACATAATTTTATTAAAAGGAACTTTATTTTAAATCTTGCCAGTGCAAATATAAGTATCGTAGTTCAAGTATTACTTTTTTATTGTAAAAACCTACATATTTAAAAGAAAGGTAATTTATGCAAAAACCAGTTTTATTTACATGGTACCCCTACCATGTTTTCTATCACTGCCTGGCAACCTAACTGTCGTTATTGTTGTTTGAATTTGGACAGAACAAAACTCAAATAAATATTGAGCACTTAATGAAAAGTATTCGTGGTTTATTAAGGCACTAAAATTTAATATGAGGAACTGGTTTCACTGTTGTCACTTCTGGTTCCCGCCCGTGAGAGGTGTGGAAGTTCAGACATGTTCAGTTCCGCCTACTGCAAAATGGAAGTGACAACAGACGAACAAAATGCTCTTTTGAAATTCTACTTTCGTCTCAACTGAGACCTTTGAAGAGTTTGTTACTCCCCATAGCACAGGTCAAAGGTGGTTCAAAATGTTTAGAGGGGAAGCAGGTACATTTCAAACCCGCCGCATTGTCGAATAACACTAAGAATGCTTTCAGAAATGCTAAAGCTGCACAAGAGACGTGTTTGTGCATTGTGAATTCCAAAAAGGCATTTGAACATGTCACACGGAGCTTCTTTCAAAGGTGATGAAACTTTCGACCCTGAGAGCAATGCTCTGTGTGGTCACCATCATTAAAAAATGTGTGGTCTCATTTTTCGGTATCCAAGGAATCCTTCACCAGCATATCACACCTGATCACACCAGCTCAACTGGACAATACTGCAGAGATATCCTGAAAACCCTCCAAGGCCATATTTCAGTAACGAGCTGAATGGTACACTACGATAATGCGCGGCCGCATATTGCCAATGTTGTTGCTGAATATCCTATAAAATCAATATAAAGCGTGACCCTCACCCTTCTCTAACACATATTTAATCACGTGTGACGTTTTCATTTTCTCCAAAACGAAGAAACGCCTTCATGGGAGGCATTTTTCATAACTAGAGGCAATGGTGAAAGGCAATTCTGAAAAACTTGTCAAAATTATTTCCAGCATGTCTTTGAAGGCTAACAACTAGTTTTTACTCCGGCATTTAAATTAATCATGTGCGAGGATAGGTACATAAGTTTCCGGCCTTACTATTTTCTAGGTATGATAAAGCAAAACCACATTTCCCTTTGAATACCGCTACCCTTTATGCAACACAATTCTCACATCTTTCAATTAACATTTCAATCCTCCCCCCAAAAATAGTCAAAAGTCTTGCCTGCAAAATAGGCATAGACAGCATCCCTCACTTCTTCCTTACACTTAAATTTCCTTCCTCGAACGTCCTTCTTGAGTTTTGAAAAGAGGAAATAGTCACTAAGAGCTAGATAAGGACTGTAGGGTGGAAGCCACATTTCTTCACAGCTTCCTTTGCAACAAGAGCTGTGTGCACAGGAGCGTTGTCGTGAAGAAAGCGCACACCACCACTCAGCTTTCCTCGTCTTTTCTCTTTGATGGAAGCACGTAGTCTGTGCAGTATGCCAGCATAGTACTCCCCATTTACTGTGGTGTTCCTTTCCTTAAAGTCAATGAAGAGTATTCCTTCACAGTCCCAAAAGATTGTGGCCATGATTTTCTTGGTTGACTGAGTGACCTTGGCCTTTATAGGCCGCACTTCGCCAGGTTTACACCTGCCACTTCATTGATTTTGTTTTGGACAAGGAATCATAGTAGAGGACCATAGCTTTATCTCCTGTAACAATGGTTTGCAGAGCTTCTCTCTCGTTGCCACGGCAGAGCTCCAAAAATGTGTGACAACAGATGACTCGTTGCTGCTTTTGGACTGAGGAAAGAAGTCTAGGCACCATCTTGCACTAACCGAATTCATTTTTAAATGTTCATGAATAATTCAAAGATCTGTTGTTTTAGAACAGCTTAACGGTGATGCTATTTCTGAAACTGTGAGCCGCCGGTCTTCCATAATTTTTCCTTCCACAAGAGCGATGTTTTCAGGAGTGAGCACCTCCAAGGGCCGACCTCCACGCTTTTCGTCTTCAGTGCTTTCTCGACCCATTCGAAAAAGTTTGGCTTATTCTTTTACGGTAGAATTAAGGGGGCTGTTTCCCCATAAACACCGTCCAATTGTTGTTTAATTTCATTTGGAGTAAGTCCTTCATTTGTGAAGAACATAGTAACAGGTCGACACTCCATTTTGAACATGTCACAATCTTCTACACATAGCCTTCTTTATGCAACTATATCTGAACAACTGAATACAACTGAAATTATTTACTTAACAGATAAGGTATGACATCAGATAAAGGTTTTGTGAAGGCGATAATCTTTATTGGGGAGGGCGTAAACTTATGTACCTCCCCTGGTATATGCCTAAAAGTGCATACCTTATAAATGTTGGCATAGGTGAGTGAAGCTCAATAATTTTTTAAAATATCTAACTATCGCGGGTTTATTAAAAATAGACCTGTTGAAAATTAGTTTTTAAAAGATACGAGTCATTTAATTTATTAAAGAAAATAAGACTTTTTTAGAAATTATTTTAAGTTTATTGAATTGATGTTAAATAAAAATTGCAATGTATCATTTTTATTTTATTGGTTAACAAAAATACCAGTTTATAAATATTTAAAGATAATTAATAACTGCAGAAAATATGCTGTATAAACAGGTAATATTTCTATAAACTTCTCAAAGATATTTAAATGGGATCTGTAGGTACTTTTGAAAAGTGACATCCCCCCTTACAAGCCACCTAAGTCGGGAAACACTTTGCTACAGCTACAGCAGTACATAAATAAAGAGATGCGATTTCCCAAGAGAAATTCAGCCAGGTGTGGCATTTAATGGACCGGTCCTGGAGTGTTTGGAATATCAATCAGCGGAAGAAAGTGGCTGAGGTTCAAACCCCTGCGGGCCTGTGCATCACGCCCACACAAGCTCCAAGTGCGTGACACGTCACCAAGCCAACGGTTCGAATCCTAGTTGTATCAAGTCGAGCGCAAAACCACGTGTTTTGTTAATAACAGAAAAATTAAGTGATGAACGATCATCGACCATATTCATGTCTCAGAGTCAACACTTTTGGTGCTAAAGCATGCAGAACTTTGAGGAGCTTTAGACAATTGTTAGCATCTGTGAAAGTAAATATTTTTATCTTATCCAGGTTTTATTCAACTTAACGTGCTTTAAAAGCACTTGAATAAAAAAAAATTTAAATAGAAAAAATCAATCTTATTTACATTCTGAAATTCGTGGCATTCAGTATTTAAAATCTCTAACTACAGGCGTAAATTTAATAAAAAATCTTTTAAAATATCTCCAGCAGGGAACCATTTGTGTACATGTCACAATACTGATGCAGGCAGACTTTCTGAAAATATATCACACGTTCTTGGCGCTGAAGGTTTTCTAGAATATGATAGTGAGGTCAGTCAGTGATCTCACGCGATCTTCTCCTGCCAGTCAGGTATCAATTGTTAACGACATGGCGTGACTCACCTGCATTAAAAATGCATTAACTGCTGAACAGTATTGCCTCCAGTCACTCTTCAGAGGGGCGGATCAGGGTGCTTATTGCTTTCCAATGAGATGCCTTGCGAACAGCAAGCTGAGCATCATAAGTTGCTCATTGTTGACGTTGAACAACCAATTATGATGTGGTTCGTAGCAAAACGCAGGGTATCAGAATTCTCTCTACCAAAACACAGCCCTTTACATGCCTCTGAGCGTGTGCTGCTTCAGCCATGTTAATACACCGTACTGTCAGTTCTTTCGGATGTTACAGCTTCTATTGAAATATTCTTCATTTCTGTATGCTAACTGCATCTCAAGTAAAATGGTTTAATAACCTGAGTTTGACAGCGTTCAGAGAAGTTTTAACTTTGGGAGAGAACCAAGGGAAAGTAATTTTACAATACAGAAGAAAACAAATATTTTTGCTAACAATATCATACACCTTAATTATTTAAGCTTTAAGTTATAAATCTTCAATATTTCCCACATTAATCAGTCTTAAGACGCAAGCATCATATAATCTCCTATGTCTGCATTATCATGACCTTGGCTTATAAATGCACGTTCCTTACCGAACAAATTTATAATAATACACCAAAACTTTACAATAAAATATCTTAAAGACACGAGGCTTGTTCAATAAAGATTGAGGATTCTTTTCTCATCTCCATACTTTTGATAATCTTTCCCATTGTATGTAATGCACATGTCCCAGCGTTTCTTCGATTTGGGGAAAAGAAAAAAATCCCATGGGGCTAAATATGAGCTATAGGGAGGGCGAAGCACTCACTTCACATTGATTTTTGTGAGATATTTGGACACTGGACGAACAACATGTTTAAAAAATTCTGCTTTCGCCGCAACAACTTTTCATCGAAGGTATAGGCGACCTATGGAGAGCTTGTTCTTTCCTAAAGCATAATTCCAAAATGGTTTAAAATGTTTAAAGTGGGGAGATAATCAATTCAAAGGAAGGTAAATTTAGCACTCCAGTTTGTGCTCAAACGGAACAGTCCATTAACCTCTGCTCTCATTGTGAGAGAGTATCGTCGAATAACAATGAGAATAATTTTATAAATTGTGAAACTTTCCCCGGGTGCCACCCACAGCATGTAATTGAAAAGTTGCACATGCGACATCTTAGACTGTTGCGTGCAGTTGAAGATGAAACTTGGCAGCATCCTGGGAGAGAACAGCAAAGCTCCGTCATCATCAACACAAAAGTGGTCGCTTCTGTTGGGAAAGTTACGGTCATCTCATTTTTGGATATTCAAGGAATGGTTTACCTGCACACACAACTGCAACTGGGCAACACTACACAGATGTCTTGAAAATTCTACAAGGTCATATCACACGGAACAAACTGAATGCTGCACCATGATAATGCACGGCCGCATATCGCAAACGTTGTTGCCAAATACCTCACAAAAATCAATGTGAGCCTTCCTTTTACCCACATTGAAGTTGTGGTGAAAGTTGCGGAGGAATTCAAAGCTGGCAGGTGCATTGCATCCAACTGAGAAAGATCCTTGACATAAATAAAGAAGACGGCATTCTTTATTGAACACCCTCATAACAATTCTTTGATTGGAACATTTTGATATATTAGTTTGTTTTTGATTGATGTCAAGGTACTTCATTTGGATGAAATTTGTCATTAGGCCCGTGCAGTATACAAATATATTCTCAATGTCGCAATTTGGCAACTATTGGAACTGTTCTAGATCTCACTTGTCCATCTTTGTTCATTATAAAAGTAATTCATAGGCTCGTTTTACGTAAACGACTCTCTTTCTCGCATGGGAACACTAAGGTACTACAAGAAATGTTGCAATCAACACTTTCTCTAGGACTCTCGGAGTTTTGCAAATGCTCAATATGTTAGCCCTTTGTCACTGAACACTTAACATAATTGTTAATTTCTTCCCATACATGCCTCGGCGATATTTTGGAAGCGGTTCCGATATGCGCCTTCGTATCCAGTAAAGGGTTGGTTGTGTGACCAAGACAAAAGCAGCTGATCATCGTCGGTAAGTGCATTCCCTGACCTTCTAAGGAAAAGGGATGGGGCGTCATCTTGTATGAAATCATCTTTGTCCTCAATTAGCTTATCCAGCGCCGCTACTGTCCTTTCGTGCACCTTCGCCTTGGAAACACACAGACCATATCAAATTTCAATTATTCAATTTAACAAGACTTTTCTGTCCCCCACATGCGAACGCTATGCTTATTTAAATGAAAGGTTCATTCATCACTAAACATCAAATTCACAGGACCCTACAGTGCCTATCAAGACGATAAGGTTTCGTAACAGTGGATTTCCTGGGTGTAATTTGGTAAGCCTCTCGCATATCATCATAGTGGATCTTGTAATGAATTTAACTATAAAAGAGCTGTAGGATGTGACTTCGTCAGAAATTATTTACATTATGTACACTTTATGAAATTTCAACACGAAAGTTTAACCTGGTGTAGAGTTTGTGAAGAGATGTTTATTTTGTACATATTTTACATCAAAATATCATCTTAGAAAAATATTTACATGTATTATATACCTTTAATATGACTTTTTCGTGTTTTATTTGCCTGGTAGAATGAAAGGAGGTGCCATGGCCTGAACCCTTCCCAGAATAAATAAATAATTAAATTAATAAAATTTCCCCAGAACATTATTTCATTAGTCATTAAATAATCATAATTAGGACGCTCTTATTTATAAAATGAATTAATTATCTGATTGTAAAACGTGCCGAGCTTAGATATAACCAATATCGTCTTTTCAATTCATATTATGATCAATCATAAGACCAAGAACTTTTCTGTTACCGAATTTGATGATTTCTTTGTCTTTCATCTTTTGTGTGGAAATTAATGTATTTAGATTTTCAAAATTATATGATTTTCTTACTGTCTAACCAGCTATTTTGCGTTCTGAGAATATAGTACACCTATAAAAGAATTGGATAAGTATGTTTGTTTATTACTGAGGGAAGATCATCGATATACAGTAAAAATAATGTACCCAAATAGAGTCTTGAGGAACACAGTGCTTTCTTACTGAATTATCTGAAGAATTTATTATAACTTTTTGCTTTCTGGTTGATATTAATAATCTTCGGCCTTACTGCTATATTAGAATAACGTTGATAGGAGTATGTTATGACTTATAGAGACAAACACTTTTGATTTATTACAGAAAATTCCTAGTGTATGAAATATAATATTAAGGGATTTGAGTTAACAAGAAAGGGGCATCATTGGTTGACATGTTTTTCCTAAATCCAAACTGTTTCCTTGCTAATGTATTATTTTTATCTCAATGTTTTGAACATTAGTTTTTCAAACTTGCTTTGGAGGAAAATGCTGGTCTTTAGTGATTTTTGCCATTTCTCATATAACAATAGAATATTTTAATCTGTTTCTGAACTGCCCACTGCTTCATCCGACACAGAGGAACGCTCTCCGTCTCCACTAACTGTGCTTACCATCTCCAAATGGAATTGAGGGAGGGTATTTTCCAAATTCGTAGCAAAAGTGACACTGACATCGAACCGAACTGCATATTCGATAGCAAATGCTGACACTTAGCGGCAATAATCGTAACTACTTGGTCGCATGCTCAGTGTATTATCATAAGAAGTTAGCAGAACTGCGACAATTGTTTTGGAAAACCTTGAATTTGTAGGAAATGGAAACCGCCCGTTATTTTAATTTGTGTTCTTGTCGCATGTGAAAAGGGTCACAGAGGTGGAGATTTGTAGCGTGGCCGTGATATTCTCCCGCCTGTAATTGTCATAGTCTTGTGACAAATAAATCAAACAACTTCAAAGTTATAAAAAGTAATTAAACAATAAATCGGCGTCGGCTGCTCTCACACCTGACATTGTCGTGATTACCAAGTCACGCTTGAACCTCCAAAGTCAATATCTGCTCAGTGGATCACAACACCTCGGGCAACTAAATTTTCTGCCTGCAAATGTTAGACCTCGTTCCGAATTTAAATAAAATTACGATCATAGAGTCGGTGCAATTAAACGCTTGCCCTCTATTGGTCAAGCTGTGGCATATGGTGCCATCTGGGTGGTCCAGCGTGTAACATGTTAAATGATAAAGGTGACGCTTCAGTACCAAGAAGAAAGATGCTCTTACTTTTTAATCTTTGAGTTGCTAAGCAACGAGCGATCTTAGTCTCTCATTGAAAATGTGGGCCGTATAACGTCAGTGCCTCCGCTTTTATTTTGACTGCTAATGAAATATGTAGGTACGGTTAAAAAATAAAGTCATAGTCTCCAAACGTAAAAAAAGTGTGAGGCATTTTCCGTAGTGGGGAAGTCTACGGGGGCGATTTTGAAGAACAGGACAATTTTGTGAAAGATAATCAAAGTATCTGTCAAAATAAATTTGAACAGTTTTCGTTTTAAACTGAAGGTATAACACGGTTATTTGAGTAATGGGCCGGCGCAGCGCGACTGTATACAGGGAGAAACCATTCGTCAAAGCATATACAGGTAGCAGCTAGTAGTTAGTTTGGTGGAGCCTTTGTTCTTCATAAATATAGCTGGTCCTAGAGAACGGGTTTTAATGTAAAAGGATTCTTACAGCAAAGTGATAAAATGATTTACAAGAATCCGCCAATATGTTCAAAAGTTACGAGAGACAGATCTAACAATGACACGAAACATCTTCTTACGGAAGAAATGTGAGATGAAATACAGGAATTTCATTGGCAGATGCCACTGAGAGACATCCTTTTCAAAATATGTGATAACACAGGTTATTGCATATTATCAGTTAAAATTACAGTATAGTTCAAACTTTACGTCCCGCAGCTCTCTCCCCCTTTCAGAATTCCAAAGGAATGTCAATGTTTAAGTTGTACCCATTTTTCTCCAAATCTCTACCCACTGAGCACAGAAAATAACAATGAAAAAACATATAAGTATATGTGTGTTTGTTAGCGCTCTAGGGGTCACGATTTTTGTTTTTCTCAACAAAAAAAAATTGATAAAATTACTTTCTGAACATCAGGCAATAAGGCTGTCATGAGTGAGGGTGTAGCGAAAATTAAAAATCACTCTAGCAGCACCAATATTGATTTAATAAATGGGCATATACTGTTTAAATCAAACAAGAAAAAATATTTTTTGAAAACCAGAAAAATCAGATTATTAGGAAATAAATGTAAAAAAAATCACCGTAGCTGCAAGGAAACTCTATATATGCGATTTAGACAAAATAGTTTCTGAAAATCGGAGAAATTGAGCCATTAGGAGTGGGAGTTTGTCTGAAAAACAAAATTTAAAAATCGCCCTAGAGGCACCAATTGTTGTTTCTCCACAACAAAATTCGGCATATAAAATTTAAATAAAACGAGAAAAATAGTTTCTAAAAATTAGGGAAATTGAACCATTAGGAGTGGGAGTATAATTGAAAACAGAAATTTAAAAGACGTTTTTACTTTTACTTCCCTTTATATTGTTTTAAAATAAAATAACAAATTAATTCACCATATAAACTGTATTTATAACGTTACATGTGTTTTATGTTTAACAAAAGTATGATCATGAAGATAGCAAATGTGAAATATTAATCTGATATGTGTTTGAGAATTATATTAGTCTGTAAGAGCGCTCTGTAATAACCTTCAGAAAACGTTTACGTTACATGTTAATAACATTTAAATTAAATTTCAAAGCCACTGAAAATCGATGTAACTTTCGACTGTTTTTATTTACTTAGTACATTGCAATTGTTTTTAAATAGTGACATTTTTTTGTTTTATTGAAACATATGAACATCATCTTAAATACACAATGTAACTCGAAACTTTCTGTTATTTCTCTATTTTAGTGAATGTAAAGATGATATCAGTTCATCACCATGGTTACATTTAAAAATGTTTAAAAATACCCACACAGTATAGCTTTGTATATCAGAGGTCGTATATTTAATTCAATTAATAGTATGCTATTTATTTTATGGTTAAATCTAAATAATTATAATAATAATTATAAAAATATGGTTTCTCTTTTGTGATATTTACAGATTGCAAAAATTCTAATTTTGTTCCCCTAATACCACACAGTAATGTCATAACTTCTTTCCTTTAAATTAATTAATAAGGCTACCATTAGGTTTTTATGTTACTTTATTAGGTCAAGGATTCGCTTAGTTCACTCCACTACTCATAATTATTGTCGTAATGAACATTTTTAATGTCATATTTCGTATGAGTGCATGTATTATTTATACCTTAATTTATCCTCACTTGTGAATCTCTCTCTCTCTCTCTCTCTCTCTCTCTCTCTCTCTCTGTCTCTGTCACGATATTTATCGGTTTATTTGTATGTTTTAGCTGGAATGTTGTTAGGATCGTCTGAAGGTGATTTATGGCACGTTACCTGCTCTGGCCTCTGGCTCCGAACATACTGACCTGTGATTACACAGAAGGAATCCGATAAGACCTGCTTGACGTTGTAATTCAGCATGTATTTCTCTGCAGTTCTAACAGCATGTAATTACGCGATATGACAGCTGAAAAGCGAGTGGGAACAAATATCAAGGAGTGAAGATTGTATATTACGAGAAAAATAAATTCAGGAAAGTTGAACCTTTCTGCACTAAATAATATTTTATGGGATAAACAGGCTACAAATGAAACCAAACAGACGTGTTATCACACAAAAAATGACTTCGAAATTTGAACTTTGAAATCTCAATTAAAGGCAAAATTAATGGCCTTTCAAATAAGTGGTGTTAAATGAAAATAAACTTCACGATACAGTGAATTCTGAAAATGCACTTTTTGGAATATTATAGACTCAAAAAAGAATGAACATAAAATATTGCCAAAACAGAATATCAATGGGCGAACGAAAAAAACCTGCATTTGAGAATAATATGACGGATATTTCACCCCAATACACAAAGATGGATGATAATCTGACTTGTTTACACAGGAGGTTATTTGAAATATGGACGCGCGTCTGCATACTGCAGTCGCTTCAATAGAAAAAAGGCCATCACACAGAAGCTGAGTGAACTAGGCGAAATCCTCAGCAAGATGAATTTGTGAATGTTATTGCATAGCGCTAGAGCAGAGAAATTCGTGCCATTATACCGATTTTCAGTTTCACGTTTTCTTCAGGTATACCGCACTCCTAATGGTTCTTTCTTTTTTATTTAAATGGTATACTTACTTTCGTTGCGAAAAAACAAATATTGGTGAATGAGGGAGATTTTATAATTCGGGTTTCAGATAAATCCTACTTTCAGAAACTGATTTTTGTTCTTTTTTTTCAATTGTATATACTGAGTTCCGTTGAAATAAAATAAAAAGTCCGTCACATAGGAGCTGCGCAAATTTGGCGAAGCCATTAACTTGTAGAGTAACTTTAAAAATCAATATAACAACCAAATTATTGTCTTATTAATTAACGGAATGAATGTGTGGTATTAGGGGAATAAAAGTAGAATTCTTGCAATCTATAAGAATCACAAAAGAGAAAAACATAATAACAATAACAATAATTGTTATTGTTGTTATTATTATTGAGATTAAAAAGCAAAAAATAATGGTATACTATTAATTAAATGAAACATAAGGCTACTGATAGACAAAGCTATACTGTGTTGCTATTTTTAAAATTTTAAATGTAACCATGTTTTTGAACTGACCCCTTGAAAATTAACACAAAGTTTCGAGTTACCTTGTGTATTTAAGATGAAGTTCATATGTTTCAATAAAACAAAAACATGTTACTATTTAAAAACAATTGCAATGTACTAAGTAAATAAAAACAGTCGAAAGTTACATCGATTTTCAGTGGCTTTGAAATTTAATTTCAATGTTATTAACATGTAACGTAAACGTTTTCTGAAGGTTATTACAGAGCGCTCTTACATACAAATATAATTCTCAAACACATATCAGATTAATGTTTCACATTTTTTATATTCACGACGATATTTTTGTTAAATATAAAATATATGCAACGTTATAAATACGGTTTATATACTGAGTTAATTTGTCATTTTATTTTAAAACAATTGAAAGTTAAATGCATGAGCGCTTTGTAAATTTCTGTTTTCAAGTATACTCCTACTCCTAAAGGCCCAATTTCCATAATTTTCAGCAACTATTTTTCTTATTTTATTTACATGGTTTATACAGAGTTTTGTTGCAAAAAAAAAAAAAAAAACAACAATAAATACTGCTGTCCCTAAAACGACTTTTAAATGTTAGGTTACTGATAAACCCCGAATAGTATGATTTCATTGATTTTCAGAAAATATTTTGCTTGTCTTGTTTTAATGGCACGTTAAGAGAAAAAATAAAAATTGTGACCGATTGAGAATGTTTTAAATTTTTGCTTTAGGTTAACCTCCACCCCCATACATATGCGAGGAAAATTTAATCCACGAACTTAACGGCCCTAAATCTCGGCAATAATTCGTTTCCTCTCCAACTTCATTTGTTGTGAACGCTAATAATTGAGCAAAAAATACTTATTGAATTAAAAAAAAAATAACGCCAGAATGCGATACAAATAATAAGTGAATTTTCTAAGCCTGGAAGTCAAACTGGAAAATTTTCATGCCTACTTTTACTAAATCATTACTCAAAATTTGAGTAACATAAAAGAATTTTCTCCGGTTCAACCACAATGAAAATAATTTAAAAATATGAATAAACTCGTTTAATCTGAAAACATTTTAATGATTAATAACAAAACCCGCTCAAAGCTTAATCAAATCCACATTAAAATAATTTATCAGAGAACGTTTCATATTTAACAAAATTACATAATTTAACCTCTGCCCTAAGCAATATATATACGGTAACTCGAGGAGTGTTGATAACGACATTTCAGATAATGACCAAACTAAAGGAATGACACAAGATAAACGTTGGATAAAAATTTCTTTCTGCGTTGTTTGGGAAAAGGGAGATATCGTTGGATGAGATATACATCCAAAGCACAATTTGTGGGTTGTTCTAATGAAAGATCATTTTTGTGCTCCAATCTTTCAATTAATCGTACCAGAAAGCCTTTCCAGCGGACAGAACGAAGCACAAAACCAAATTTCGCTTTTAAACGCCCTTTCACACGTGTGTCTGATTCAAGGTCAACATTCGCTTTTAGTTGCGAGCGGGATTCGGACAACAGCTGTGTTTTTAAATACATAGGGCGAGACAGATGGTGTGTTGTCAAGTAAAGAAACACGTGGAAGGCAAAATGAGTTCTGGAGTCCATATACATTCGGGCATCCCAGTTGTGTCTGGCTGGGGACGCATAACCTTTGATGAACTGGAATGCCGCGCATCCCTGCATAAGAAGATTTGAATGTGAAAAAGGTGTGCTCACGGGTTATCTTTAATAGTAACACCCTTTTAACTACTAGGCACTGGACACTGATGATACTGAATGATAAATATGGAAGAAAACTTTCAGATCTAAGTTTAAGGTGCTTTCCCGGCATTTGTCCCTGGAAAAAACCTCGGTCATGGAGGACGGTCCTGGGGGCATTGGAACCCCAGACCTCCCGCTCAAGTCCGTGCCTTAACGACCTCGACCACTTAGGCGGTCAGGTTTCAGGGGACTTGACACAGGACCAAAGTGTGACGTCGGCTACCGGAAATGCAGATTGAATACCCGGATGTTTTGGAGAAGCTGGTGACTGGTGTCACTTGCAATGGGAACATCCAGGAAGTCCCCAGCCCAAGAAAGTTCGTGCTGCTCCATCTGCGAGCAAGCAGAAGTTCATCGTCTTTTGGGACACTTGAGGCTCACTCAACAGTGAGACCCTCACACGGCTTAGACGCAGGACAGGAGTGACATCGCAGGAGCTTTCACCGGATCTCGCTCCAACTCATTATGCTTTGTTTGCGAGGTAAAACGAGGAAATTCAGGCAGTTTCCACGAGTGGTGGCGTAGTACTTCAAAACAATGATTTCGTGGCTCCATAATGAAGTTACCAGGTCAGTGCTTTGACGTTTGGGGTGTATATTGAGAGATCCCTGTGCATTGAACCATGTTATATGATAAATAAACCGCCACGGGTGGCCGAGGTCGTTAAGGCGTGGACTTGTGAGCTGGAGGTCTGGGGTTCGAATCCCGCCAGGACCGTCCTCTCTGACTGGGGTTTTTTCCAGGTTTTTCTCAGTCCTCATTACTGAAAAATGCCGGGGAGGTACCCAAAACTTAGGCCTGGAACGCTTCCTTCCTTAAAAAATATCCTTTCACAATTTATCATTTCATTTCATGTATCATCAGCGTTTACCGCCTGTGAGGCCTCAGCAGTAAAAACGGGCGTTAAACACTATTCAATAAAAAGATAAAAAAGAGTTAAAAAACTACTATTGTAGATCAATACTGAACACTTCGTGTTTCAGGTGCTCTTACATTCTATTTGCATTTTTGAAAGGTTACCGCAATGAATAAGTGTCGAGGAAACTTCATTCGTATGATTGGATCCAAAAGAAAAAGGATTTACTACATTGGGCATATTCTAGAAACAAAAAGGAAGTGTTTTTAATTTGATTTTTTCTAAAATGAACTTCACTTTGTTTAATACACTTAGTGTTAAGATTGGGGGTTGCGCTTTTTGAACACTCAGAATTATTATGGTCCGATTTACTTGACACGTGGCATTCGTTGGCTCTTCCGAGCACCGTATCTGCGATCAGCAGTGCTGTGTTCGCATCTATTGAACATAACGGGTTCTATGATCAAGGTCTTCCAGCTAACTCATTCATTTAGAACCTGTGCAAAGTTAAGATGGTTGTTTTTGAAAGATGGAACACACATGAATTAAGAAATGACACTCAGAACAGCTGACGGGGCAAATGAACGTTGCGATGGTAACGATCTGAAAGCTTGCGTGCTGTTTTTCTTACTAATGGCTTTGTTTTCCATCTAATGGACCGCGCGCAGTTTCCCGTAAAGGAAGACAGTTTAAACATAGCCATGTTCGGAATAGTAATTTTGTGTTTAAATTGGATCCAATTAGATGAGATGTTCTGTAGAGCAGTGCAGCGGTATAAGAGCATTCTGGTACAGTAGGTACGGGTTCAAGCCCCGTTTTATAACTCTAAATACCTTTTTTAATTTTAAAAACATTAAATTTGTCTTATGCACTAATCTGTAAACAAGGAAAACTTATTAAGGAATGTAGTGGCGGGCCCCGCATTATAAAATTAATTTAAATTTATTTATTTACACAAATTTTAACAGTTGATACAGAAATATTAAAACGCGTGTAATAGCCGAAAGCCAATGGGGGTCCTTGTCTCTTTAGTGTAGAAAAATTTCGCAGTATATGCCACTTGCGTAAAAGAAAATCTTTGAATGTTGCAAAAGTTTATAAGAATAGTAAATATTTTATTCTTTGTTTAACATTATAATTTAACTCACGCAATACTTAATTGTTTCATGTGCAATACAGAAACTTAATTTGTTCAGCTTCGCGTAGTATTGTAAGTTTTGAGGGTCTCTTAGGGCAATGTTGTTAAGATTGCAACAACTTTTAAATATCGTAAAGGTAGTAACTTGGGCACACCAAACTTCCTCTTTTGCGTGCTAAGCTGATGATCCAGTTCCTTTACCGTGTTTTAAATCTTTGCAATCACTTAACAGACAGTTTGCAACTCGAGAACCTATAAACTTGACTAGGATTAAACGCCCAGAGTTTCCGTTCAGTTTGAAAGTAAAACGGGCCGTTGTGACATATTTAAAAGATTATTTTAATTATTCTGACTTCTGGCTGCAAAAGCCCGCGGGCAGACAAAGTCGCTAGTGGTCATGCCCGGGGTCTTTCAGCAAATCAAGTTTGACTGCTCCTAAGTAGCACGCGTTACACGATGGAACCAATTCAGAAAGCTTCTGTAGGTAATACATATAAGTGACAGGTTTGAACTACCGGGCTTCCAGAATATGTCCTTACCGCTCGCACGGGATTTTGCGTCTCGGGCAAGCCAGGCTCTCCTCCTCATTCACGGCCGCCTGCCTGTCTGTCTGTTGTTGAGCAGACACCAGTCTGCACTCATTCCTGAAGGCTTTAGATCAACATAATTTTGTGAAATGTTAGGCAGTTTCTTCCTTCCAGAAAATTAGTAAATAAATTTTATACTACTGGTTCAATGAAAAACAACTAAGATGTATATTTTTAACACAAGACAAATTAGACGAAATTGGCGAAAATCTTGACCGTTCGCCAACAAAATCACAACTGAAATTAGCACAAGTTGGGGTTCAAGTGTCTTCTGCACATACAGCAACAGAATTGTTAAAACTGAAACCTTACAAATGACTTATGACAAGATGATCCCGTAGCAGGTGTGCGTTTTTGTGAGTGGTTACTTTCATCAGTAACCGAAGGTTAATTGATCCACAGCTTGTGTTCTTTTCAGACGAGGCGTGGTTCGGCCAAAATGATCGTATGACCACTCACAACACTCACTAATGGTGTTCTGAAAATGCAAATTATATGCGAGAAACCGTCTTTATGACAGTTTGGTGTGTAATTAGCCGAAGAGTTTGTTACGAGCAGACAGCGAATGGAGTGAGGTACCGAAACGACATTCTGACCGCATTTATTTACCGACTGACGGAAGAAGAAAGAGCATATGTGTATGTTTCCGTCTCTGCTCATAAAGCAGAGATGTTCATGTGTAAAATTAGGAAAGTGTTTGAAGTGATTAGTATGACCCTCTCGCTCTGCAAATATGCCTTTTATTTATGAGACACATTGGAAGAATCAGAAGCAGTGCAGTGGTCGAGCTACATCTTGTCATTTGGATTGTATCTTCCAAGCACAATGTCTGTGTGTTGTTATCTCGAGAAACTGGCTGCTAATTAGCGGCTGTGTTGTCACGCAGCTTGTGTCTTTAGTAAACTAACCTATGCAATTACACAATTCCCTGTCGTGATCAGTCGGTCCTGGTGGTGTAGTGGTTACCATACTTGCCTCCTAAACCCAAGATCACGGGTTCAAACCCGGCCAGGACCGATGGATTTTTTCGGGCGTAAAAATCCTAAGTATGGCTTCCTTCGGAAGGGAAGTAAAGCCGTGGGTCCCGTGTCGTACATTTACGGCGCGATAAAGAACCTCAAGCATGAAAGAGAGGCCTCTGAGCAAAACTAATCGGTTGTTTGACGCACTGAGTTGAATGAGACGCTGATGACCTGAGATGTAAGAGCGCCCATAAATCAATCAACAAGGGGGGAAAAAAAACCTGTCGTGATCTGCTCTTATGGGAAGATTTAAAAGTTTTCGGAAGATTAAGAAAGTGTTTGTTAATTCTTAATGTTGTCTCATTGATAACATGGTTTGGTCTTTCTTATAGACAGATTACTCCTTTTGAGTCATTCTTTTGCCATTTTCATTTACGGACACCATTGTTTAAGGCCCGTTTTCACTACTAAGTTAGATTTTGACCAATTCTGTTCAAACAAGAATTATCATCACTGGATCATCAATACATCGCTATCACCTTGCAATCTGACGCAATGCTGGATAAGACAGCATACGTTATATATGCAAGACACCTGTTCAGAAGTACCGAGATTGCCAAAAAATGTATACACTTTTTAAGCAAAGAAAAAACTGTGTTAACATAACAAAACTGAATTCACACAAACAGAAAATGATGATCACTAATCATGTTAGACTTTTACAGTTAAAACAGTTGCTCAAAATTCCCCACCATTGGCGTCGATACACTTCTGAGTACGTTGAACTACTGATTGAGCAACGTTTGCGAAAGTGTTCTCAGCGATTGCAGCACATACCGTTTCAATTTCTTCCCGAAGTGCTGTCAGTGTAGCTGGTTTTCTACGGTATACAACATCCTTAAGAGTTCCCCATAGTGCAACGGAGTTCGATCCGGAGAACGCGGTGGAAACCTCTTCGTCCTATTGCCTTTGAACTACAACAACATTCTCGGTTTTGCAATACCGCTTAAAATTTTTTCCCGCAGTTTAAACGATAATCTTAGCTGTATTTTGTTGTAGCAACGTTATCATAATGTATGTGAGTCACATCTGTTTACAGAACATCATACTACACATTATTGTTGTTTTTCAGTCCAACTTTGAAACATATTAAATAAATATCTACTGTGATTTGGCACCCTCGGTAAAAGACGGCTGTTGTCAGATGTCATATCTCTCTCTTGTTGTATCACACGTAACATTGTCGAACAGAGTCCGTGAAAAAAGAAGAAGAATGTTCCTTTATTTCGTAATAATAGACTTAAAGAAATAATGATAGTTGTATTGCAGTTCCCGTTCATTATAAGAGATATGTTGGTGTCAGTTGCCGGCCTATACTTGATGATGCTTCTGCAGTGCCGTGATGCATTTCTGTTTTAATTTCTTATATCTGGTTCTGCTTTGAATTTATGGCGGCCTGATCTTAAACTTAATACACACTGAGGTATCACAGAGTGAACACTGGTACATGAGATGGTGATAGAAATTTCCAGGCCTAAGCTGAGGGTACTTTCCCGTCTTTTGACATTGAGAGGACTGAGGAAAACCTGGAAAAACTTTACTCGACCACCCGTATCTGTATTGGAAACCTTCAATTTAGGCAAACATTGGAATCAGAAGCAGAGACAAAAGACATTTGTCACAGCGTAGACTTGTACCAGAAAGTCTGTTCCATCTGCCCAGGTGATGACACCTGGAGATCTCGAACGGTAGCGCGTATGTCGGGACTTGCCTTCAGACGCTGGGATGTGACGCGAAACTCCTGCGATATGGAGGTGAGACGGTAAACAAAGACAAGTATCGACTCTTCTCCTACCGAGTTGTGGTCGTTGAACGAGCTGGAAGATGGCAGGTAGTGAGTCCGTCTTGGGGAGAGGGGTAGGTAGCCATCAATGGAAAGTCTACGGAGAGTGACAATCTGATGGCGTGGAGACAGATCCTCCAGCACGTCTTACCGAAACCGATGTCTGCTTACCCGTGCCTTCGGCCACATGGTCAACAATCAGATTTAAACGGAATCCCTAAAATTGTTTCCATATTAAGAAACCTGAGGTCAGGGGGTCCTCCCAGAAGGGCCTCCTCCACACCAGGTTTAAGGGAAGAAATCGTTTCAAGGTGTAATTCCACCGCCACGCCGCACATATTCACCTAGGACCCTGTAATCCAACCACAAGTGGAAGGGCTTGAAATGAGAAAGCGAAGCATGCCTAAGTCATCAGAGGAAATCGTGAAGAAACTGAGTGATCAGCCCCAAGGAATCTGAACCCAGAAGTTCCCGAATTAGAGTCCCAAACAGAACATCCCGAGGAACCCCCCCTCCCCGTAGTTATCCTGAAGCCAGCGGACTAATTTTTGTCTTCATTTCACCTGTCTCGAAAGTGGAATCGGGCGCCAAGAAGATGTACATATTGCAAACTGTTTCCCTTCCCCTTTACCAGACTTATAGACGCCACATGTTGTCACTGGTGTCTTCTCACCTCCTACTGAACACACACCTTCGTGAGAGACATTTTTCATCTTCAGAAGTGGGGATTCAGGTACAGTTTCCAGAGCGGGGCCTACTTTGTTGAAAAAGACCGTCCTTCTGTATTGAACAGCTTCCTTAGCACTTTTATTTACAAATTACACACTCTCCTCTCAAGACCTTAGCAGTTGGGAGCTCTCTCTCACGACCAAGTTCGCATCTCGGATGTTGACTGTACGAGCGAAGGCATTTGACGAGGTTGCGTTTTTGAAAGCGACGTGATTTGTTTACTGTTGGAGTAACCGACTGACATGCCAATTAACAGAAGGAACTACAAATGCTGGAATCTTGTGGAGAAGCCGCTGACACGTCAGATAAAATGCCGGCCGGCATCTTCAAGGACTTGCTCCTCATTTGGAGTCCTGAAGGGCAACTTGTTCGTTTCTTGTAGACTTTATCGCTAAACAACGACAAGCAAATTTGGCTGTTTCAAAACGAAACAAGTGTTTACGAATGCGCCGGAATGTTTGATAAAGCTTACATCGAACTACTTGTTGCAAAGGGCGTGGTGCGTTCCCGAACCACTTAGCGCCTGGCTTGCCCCTGCTGGGAAGTGCGTCCCGACATCCCAAGAACTTTGATCGTATTGTCGTGTCTGAATGAATTGATTTTAGGCACGCTCGCAACTCCAAAAAGCACCTGTTGTTGTGAAATCGTTGCAGTAGATGTTATCGACTGGGCGTAGTGACCCCTCACAGTGATGCTCATTATAAGCCAGGCCCCCTTCTAACTGCAGAATCCCCGCTGCGGCACTTGTATTGCAAAATTTGTTCAAATAGACAAATTCATCTTCTTCTTCTAAAGATTTCCGTTCTGTTTACATCTCTCTGTTTGTTCTGCTTACCGCATCAAGAAGTTTCCTTTAGTCTGTTTCATTCCGTCTCATTTTTGAGAAGCAGTTTTTATTCAAATAAAATATTACTTCAACACTTTTAATTTTTTTATAAAAAATAAAAAGTTTACCAGATTATAGAAAATACAACAGACATTACAGTAAATAAACACTCGAATTACTCGTTTGAACTAATGCCTACGGCAACAAAACTTTTTTTTGTATTTTTATTGCTATTTGTGACATTTATCTACAATTCTATTAAATGGGAAGAAAATATGCTATCTCCACTGATAAAAATAACACATTTAAGGGACTTTTTTTTAAAAAAAACTATGCAACATAGAAAGTAACAATTTTACACGTGATGACTGCAACATTAGCAAAATCAAAATGCGCATTTTTTATTTTCCTTGTTCATTATTAGATTGATACATATTTTGGTATCGTTATCACTGCTAGGACGTTGTTTTCTATTTGTCATCGGCCGTTCGTTATTTGGAGCGCTGTGCTTGTAAACACGCCTTGATTTTTGGAAGAAGGTTTGCGCTATTTGTGATCAGAAGATGAAGGAACTCAACTGAAAATAAAGAACACTTCCCAATATTCTTCTTTTTGAGTTTAATTGAGGAGCAAAAGCAGCGGAAGTGACTGGAAACATGTGTGAAGAATGCTGTTGGAGAAAGCCCTGTCGTTTTAAAAAGGACCACTTTGACATTCAGGAAGGCTTTGCTGAAGATATTCTGATCCACAACAGTGAACCCGAGAATTAGCAGTTGTGAAGAACCGTGACCAGTGCGACATTTGCATTTCATGGACAAGTTTTAAAAACCGCATGCTTTAAGTGAAAACAACGAAAATAATCGGGTAGTCATTTGCGCAACAACATCGAACATTCCTATGGAATGTTGTTACTGATGGCGACATATGGCGTCTCTATGTCTACATCAAAAGGCAAAGGAGTGAATCCTAACAAAAAGCAACACCTCGTGAAAAAGTTTGTGCACTTGCGATGTGTCTAAAGAAGGCGTCGTTGCTCCCCAGGAATGTAACTGCTGATGTTTACTGTGAACAACTCAGCGGCCACAATTGAAGAAAAAAGACCGAGAAGCCTCGAGTGCTATTCCACACTCCGCTAACATGGCGACAGCAGTTATGAAGGTGATCCCATATCCCCCCGATCTCGCGTCTTCAGACTTTCCCTTTTTCCGTTCTCTATCAAAGAATCTTTGAGGGAGTTCTTTACAAATTTGACTTGATGACTTCTTCAACTCAAACACCAGTCGTGCGATCGAGAAACTTCCCCAGCGTTCAGAGAGAGCCATGGACAATTGAAGAGAATATATTATGGTAAGTTATTCATCTCGAATAAAAAACTGTTTCGCAATCAACCAGCTCAGTAGTAGAAAACAGTAATTAATATTGTACCAGCAGTGCCTGTCCTCCTCTTTGGTAAATATTTGCCTCCCAGATATTTTGTTTTAGCACCTCCAAAGATCTTATTTCAGGCAGAGCAGTATGGATGAAAATGCAGCAGCTGAATGGCTTTATACGCACTGCCGAAACATACACCAGTTTGTGGGGCTAAGCGCGTTAAAAGACTTTAGAGCAGAAGTTTCTAATCAATGACATATTTCTTCAAGCTTGTTAAACCTCGGTTTTCGGTCTCGATTTCTTGTCAATGAAATTGCCTTGGGTTCAAACTTTGTCCACACATCAGACAATTGATGGAGAGGTTGGTGCTCGCATGTATTATTTGTTCTAGTGTTCAGCAAACTCCACAATACACCACCTGAAACAGTTACGTGATAAACACAGCTGAGTCAGCGAAACTCTAACTCCAGTCTAAGTCCAGTCTAACTCATCGCTATTCCAATGAAGGTCAACTTTTTTCCACGAGGATATACAAACTGCGATTGCATAGCAGAATGAACGCACAGTATAAGCTTAATTTAATAGAACATTACCTTCAGAATAATTTCTTTCTGTCAGTATAGATTAATTTGTAAAGTTCATCATTTACAAAAATATTATTTAAGCGTCTGTAAAACATTGTAATGAGTGGATCTTGAAATTTTCATCTTTTCAGGATGAGTGCAAGGTGAGAGTGTTCCTTATGCACTTAAGAAACAGAAACTTCTATGTGGAAACATAAAATATCAGCCATTAAAATGAACACACTATAAATAAAGACCGCGAAATAATTCAACGCTGTTAAAAAAATTAACTTTCAAATTAAATGAAAAAAATATTATTGATCCAAAATCTCCTTTTGTTCGCTCTTAGATATGTTTGGTGTCACCACAAGAACTCTTTTACTTGTGTGTTTATTTTAACAATAAAAATAGAAACTGGAGCGAGGTCCTTCCGTTAACGTCAGGAGGCTGTTACTTTGCGGAGATGCCCATGAATTGTACAACTTTACAACAAAAGTTGTGAGACGAGGAAAAGTGAAGGAATGTTGACCCACTTAAAGGAAACGTTACATCCCTTACGAGTAAAGCGACCTTCCTTTGGAATAATCACCTCCTCTCTTTTTAACATTTGCTGCAACGTCAACTGAAAACTTTTGAGACAAAACAGAATTTCAGAGCAGCATGTTGTTCGTACGTGTCAACTTCATTTTGCTGTAAGTGGAACTGAACATGTCTCAACTGGACACCTCTCACGCGCGGGAACTGAAGTGAAAACATAAATACTATGTGTACGTTACGCATAAGCTACCGAAATATTGTAAAGTTACATTTTGCATGTAAAATTGCGATTATTCTTTATTGAGCAGCTCTATGATTTATTTTTACATAATTTAGTTTAATCCCCGTTGTTTATATTCTAGATGTTGTCAATACTAGGGAAATTAAACCTTAAACATTTATTATGGCTAACTACCAAAGGTTATAGACGCAATATATTCCTTTATTACCGTATTGACGTCACAATTTTTCATAGTATAAGTTTATTTTTGTTAAACAGTAGACAAGAGATGGAAAGTGTCGAGGTTAGAGGCCAGCTAGCACTGGGCTCAAAGTGAAATTCACCCAGATGTCCTATGAGCATCTTTCACAACAAACAAGAGCTTTCATATTGTTCTTTGCACAGATTTACAAAATTGTAGCTAAGAAATAATGTAAACTTAGGCGCAGATTTTGAACAATGTAAAGATATGGTCGTATTCAGTGATAACGTCAATTCACAAAATAACCGTTATTAGACGAGAAAGTTGGATGTGGCAACCCTCAATCATAAAAATAAGGAAGAAATAGTCGCAGCGATTTTCACGCAGTTTTTTTTTTTTTTTTTTTTGAGTGGATGGCCCAAAAGAAAACAACAATCTAATACAAAATTAAATTGCTTAATTTTTTAATATAAACATTATGGAATATGTTGTTTTATATTTTATAATGGGTAACTAGGGACATTAAAGAAGACTTTAGGCAAATTTTTGTTCCGTTTGGCATAAAAAAGAAATGATTGAGCAGGCTTTCATTAACTATTGTCACGGCACAACTTGGCCATTATTATAACAATGGCTGGCGGGCCTTGAGACAAACAAAAACACAGGGAAAATCATGAAGCCAAGGTGTCGAGTAGCCACTATAATAATTCACATTAGATCAATAAATGTTGCACCATCTTACCAACCGTTGCTAAGGCGGTCCTTCCGAGTGTACGGCGTACTTTCATCTTCAAAATCACCGCCTCAAATTCCCGAGAAACCGTTTGAAACTAACACTCTGCACATGCGCAGGGGTAGCCTTTCCCCACGTTCAAACATAGAACAAGGAACCTACCGCCCGATAATAATACACTACACTACATTGTCAACCCTCCGTATTATAATCAAGTCCTCCATGCACCACTATCTTCACATTTTCTCAGAAGGAAACACGACACCAACGGTAGAGTGTGGAATGGCATTCATCATGATTCGTGCTCGTGTTGAACGAAATGCGTCTAAGGCGAAACGAGTATGAGGCCAGTGGATCGAGGTAGGATGAACACACAAACATGAAGGATCTCAACGACCCCTCCGTACGAACAGACATTATGGACAAGCACAGAGAGGATGTGTGTTTTATATTAAACGCTGTCGCCGTCCATTGCACAATGTTGTGTATATCTTTGAGTTATTGGGAACGGAAGATGTTTCGATACCTTAGACTTGCTCAAGAATTAGTCGCTTGTGTCTACGCTCTCAGGGAAAGGAAGGGATGTGATGAGAGGGCGGTGAGGCATGAAACCTCACCCTTAGGAGTTTCAACTCCTCAAAATATTTTGCTTCCATACCAGACTCCGGGATACAAATCTTTACACCGCACACAGCATCTCGTCCTGTAACGGAACCAGTGAATTGAGACAATCGGAGAAAGAACCATCGTCAGCCTGAGCCCCCAGGGAAAAGAATCCAAAGTGCCGCCCAATTTGCCCTGACTGTCTCCTGTGATTTTAACCATGTCCAGGGTAATAAAAACTGTTGCGGTTGTATCCATGAATCATTTCTTCAAATCTCCATCGATATGCCTTATTAACGCTTTGGTGGTCGCAATTTTTGCTTTTTCTCAACTAAACTCGGTATATGCCATTGAAATAATTAAATTAAAACTTTTTTCAAAAATCAGAGTAATCAGACTATTGGGACCTGAAACCCAAAATTCAAAATTTGCCCTAGCGGCACCAATATTTATTTTTTCGCAACGAAAATCATTATATACAATTTAAATAAAATAATACAAATAGTTTATGAAAATTGCGAAATCGGGTGATTAGGAGGGGGCTAGAAACCGAAATTTAAAAAGTGACTTAAAAATCATTTGACGAAATGTTTAATTTTTAAAGGAAACTCCATGTATGTCATTGAAATAAAATAAGAAAAATATTTAATGAAAATCTGGGAAATCGGGCCATTAGGAGTAGGGCTATATCTAAAAACCCACATTTAAAAATCGCTCTGCCATTTAATGTTCTCCCAATTTTTTCAAAATAAAAGGACGAATTAACTAGGAATATAAACTGTATTTATAACGATACATATGTTTTATATTTAACAAAAGTATCGTTGTGAAGATAGCAAATATGAAATATTAATCTGATATGTGTAAGAATTATATTTGTATGTAAGAGTGTTCTGTAATAACCTTCAGAAAACGTTTACGTTACATGTTAATAACATTTAAATAAAATTTCAAAGCCACTGAAAATCGATGTAACTTTCGACTGTTTTTATTCGCTTAGTACATTGCAATTGTTTTTAAATAGTAACATGTTTTTGTTTTATTGAAACATATGAACATCATCTTAAATACACAAAGTAACTCGAAACTTTCTGTTGTTTCTCTCTATTTTAGTGAATGGAAAGATGTCAATTTGCAAGTTCATAAACATGGTACATTTAAAAACACTCACACAGTGTAGCTTTGTCTACCAGTATTCATATATTTCATTTATTAATAGTATACCATTAATTCCCTTAGTTTATGCATCTTTTTTGTCTCTGGAAGGTTCGACACGAGACTGCAGCCGGCAGGTTTAACATCTAATTGATACTAAGTGCGCTGAACGTCTTGCCTAAACCTCTCCCTTATTACACCCTTTAAATATCAAAACCAGATGTGTGACTTTTCTCTTCAGTTCTGGTATTCTGCATCTGAACGAAACTGAAGGATTATCCGCAAGCAACCACGCTCTGCTCTGGTCAGTGCAGTTTATCACTGTGCCACAGTGCAATATCCCGCATTTATCTTCATATCACCACCCAGGGCACAGTGCCACTGCAATGGGCTCGTAACATTGGCAAGACAGCAACGCGCTGAAGTAACTTCGGGTCGTGTACCACGTGTTACAAGTGACAAATGACATTTCATATTTTACAGAATAAACAAAAGAATAACGTGTTTGTTACAGCGTCCACACAGGATCACAAATATAAATTTTGCAGGTAGAATAACAAGAAGTAATTTATTTGTCTAATATTAATTTTATTGTATTTATTATTTAAATATTTATTAATTATTTCTTTAACCAAAATAACCATTAACATTTTTTTATTTAGGACTTCCTTCCTATTAATAAATTTCAAATATTTTTCGAAATCTAACTTTTATTATTTCAATGCAAAATATTTCTTAGAGAAAGAAAATTATGCGGTTAAAACTGTTGTTAATGGAAACTATAAACTGATGATAAAAGTTAGCAACTGGGTATGAGAATTTTAAAATTAAAATGTTAATATGCTCCTTAAGATAAATCCGTATAAATAAAAATTAAATGTAAATATAAATTGACATGCACTGGTATTTTTAAATAAATTAAACAACTCTCAGGAATGTGTACGAGTACATTACACAATTTTCCGAACATGTTCTAGCGAATAAAGCGAATTTCATTTCACGTCCTCTGCCCATATCGCGGGAACTAGAAGTATTAATTAACAAATTTCTCAACATAATCACCTTGGGCTGCTGTGGAAACCTTTCTGCAGCTTCAACATCGGGAAATGTTTTACCTTCCATCTGTCGCAACATTATAATGGTGAGAGTCGGTCGCAATATATTTTACCTTTACCTAAAATAACATCCACAGTGTTGGATGTATTTATTTTATTGTCACCATGAAGTTATGATGGAATTAACGTTTTCCACATAATATCATGCAAAAGTGAGGAACACCATCGGTCAAACTGATACATGAATTTTATGATATACATAATTCAGCGACTGCAATGAGCAATTATTAATAACATTCAAACATAAACTGATAGCACAAAGTAATACCATTGCCTTTTATTTAGTGTATAAAAACTTCAAATGAATCCGGGAAAAATAATCAGGAATAAACACGAAAGCTTCCTTCATTATAACAGCCGTATTGCGTATATCTGTTGATTTAGCTAACCGTCTTCCTTGTGAAAACCGATGATTTGTAGCAGAAGGTGCAAGGTACGTGGTTTCCTTCATCTCGTTATGGCTTAGAGTCCAAAGCATGCCCGCTGCAGTGTCGAACCATGTTCTCAAGCCCATGAGACTGGCTAGGCCTGCAGTGTTCAACATGGAAAAGAAGACCACCATTGCCCGCCAACAACATTATAAGCTACACACAGTTTATCAGCAACTGGTTTTGTCTTGCTATTACTTCAGGTTTGTGGCGTATGACATCATCAAAATGCTGTGTGGACAAAACAAAACATTTACATATTTTTTTGGCACAAACGACACAATTGTAAAAGTTGTTCCAGCACATTCGGTTGTTCTGCTGGAAGTTTTCTTTTATTTTTTTTTAAAGTCTCAACATTGGAGATTCTTCAACTCATTTTCAATTCCTACACGTGAAACCGTTAGGTTTCTTCCTGTGCAATTATTGGTTGAAGCATTCTTTTCACGACATCGACACGTTTATTACTTTGCTCATAATCTCCAGCACACATTTCTAAGTTACATGTGCAGAAAACTGCTGGCGTTGATTGCAGGGCTTTGAGGGTCACGCTTTTCATCAAAAGTGACACATTCTCCTGCAGATCAGAACAACGTCTAGAAAATTTTCACGGGTTTGTGCAACATGGTCAACAGCTTTCCTTTCAATTGCGGTCGTCAAAACGAAAACACCTCAAAAGGAATTTGAATCTCTTAAGACTCATGAACAGTCGAAATATTTCTGTTCCCTGACCGTTCGTCCCCCATAGGTGTGTGAGCATGCAAAGTTCTCATTTCTATGTAATTTGCATCACGTCCTGTCGTTCAAGATGAATGTGTGGGTTTGTGTAATCGCAGATAAAGCTGCAAGCCGCGCTTTCACCTTGGATCAAGTTCCTCATCAGTCCCACTCTCTTCCGAATTTGAATCTTCTTCTTCTGGTCATCATATAAAGGGGAATTGTCGCCATCTTCAACGACATCGGTTAATTTTAAAACAATTTCTAAATCTGCTGGATCTTCCCTCACTTCTGCCTTTAACCACTTCAATATTTAGAATCAGTTGATAAAACTGGAACACGCGACACAAGACGCGAACATTTGCACACAGGCTGCAATACAATGAAAACGGTCAGACTACAACAATGGGAACTGAAAATTTGGCGGAAGAAAAACAATCACTTGTATCAACGTGACATACACGTAACGGATGGAAGGTTAAGAGGAGTAAACAAATGAGTGTCGCTGGGTGCAAGGTTGGGCTTTACGGAGGATGCTCGATGACTTCTCACTTGAAATTTTGCAACGAATAATTTGTTTTGTTGGCAGCATGTACGGGCAAGAGCAACCCGCTATTGGTGAGAAGATCTGATCACTTCCGTTGAATTGTATTACAGTGTTTCGTGAGGATGTTACAGTAGGTGTCGGCATTTACCTTGAAGCTGATAAGTCTTCGTTATCCTAGAAGACTTTGGGCTTCATGGGTCACTTTAAACGCAGAATGTTTCCATTGGTTTGTCTCGGGCAGGTGACGGTGTACCTGCAATTCCGTGGTAGTGACTGAGATGCAGTAATGCCAGGCCCATTGTTTACATCTTGTGTTGTGGGGTCAGCATACGCGAACACCTAACCTGTCATACATTATGAAGTATGAACAACCAATAGCAGCAGCTATAGTTCTGTCTGCTTGGATCAAGTCTTCAGCTCGTTGCAAATTCGCCTCTGTAGCAATCACATTTGACGTCATAATGTTTCATTTCAGATTCTCTCCTAGCATTCGCCTACGTTTCGTTGTGCATGTTTTTAAAGCTCCGACACATAATGGTGAAAATTGGTGCAAGTGTGTACATGACGTCATATACAAGGGCGACAATGTAGTGTGGGAGGAGGTATCGATTTGCAACTCTCAAGAACAAAACTTTCACGGCACTTGTCAAATGTGTAATTTTCCGCAACGCTGGGCGTCCGTAATTGGGTAAATATCCGTAACAGACCCCCAGGTGCTTCTAAATTCCTGTTTTTTTTGTGAAATCATGTTCACGGTCGCAAGCTGTTTAATTTAATAACGCACTGGAGTTTTGAGATACGAAGGAAAGAGAAGAAACAGAAGAAGAAAGCTCGCCTCTCTTAGTTCCGTGATGGCGTGAAGGTGCATCGCGATATAAACTCTTGAACACAGGACACTTAAAATGAACACAATCTGCTCCAGGCGATCGAGGTGGTGGGCCCGTTTAAGGTGGGGGGAGGTGTAATAAAAACTGTCGGCCGGTCGGCGCTTTGTTTCCCATGCAACAGATTTACAGTGTAACTTGTTCTTTTCATGTTGGACAGTACATCCGTTGTACCTGGTACAGTCCGCCCCAGAAGGTTGGATGACCGTGCTATCTGTGAACGTTGCGAGTATTGCCACTTTTAATATTTGGGTTATCCTGTTAAGTTTGAAACAGAGGCTCAGTGCACTGGGGCAGAAGTTTTATAAATCTTAAACAGAGTTTTGTCCTTTGTTGGTCTCGCAAAGAAGCCTCAGTTTAGAAAATTAATATTTTACGAAATAATTTCTGTTGTGCACGTAAATACGTAAACTTTTAATTATAAGGAGATCAAAAGGTTCTGACATAAGTCAGAAATTTCAGAGAATCATATTCTGAACAAAATGCCTTCTGCCAACGAAACGGAAGACAATAAATTCCATTGTGATAAGAGACAATTAAAAAAGTCATCCAATGCAGTTTCTAGATCGGCAAAGGTAACCTCTGAAGTAATTATCTAAATAACGTAAAAATATATAAACTGGTCGTGCAATGTGTAATGAATGTGGGCTCATTCATGGATAAGACCATGGATATGTGGATAATGGTTTAACGAACTACCTTGACTGTATGTAATTATGCATTATCGTGCAAGAGAATAAACACTCACGAGTGTAGGTTCCTTAGATTTCAGTTTCTCATGGGTTGGTCCTGGTGGTGTAGTGGTAACCATACTTGCCTTCTAAACCCAAGATCGCGGGTTCAAACCCGACCAGGATGGATGAATTTTTTCGGGCGTAAAAATCCTAAGTATGGCTTCCTTCGGAAGGGAAGTAAAGCCATGGGTCCCGTGTCGTACATTTACGGCACGATAAAGAACCTCAAGCCTGAAAGAGAGGCCTCTGAGCAAATTTTGTCGGCCGTTTCACGCCCTGATTTGAATGGGACGCTGATGATCTGAGATGTTAAAGAGTGTTCATAAATAAAAGAAACAAAAAAAAAAGTTTCTCGTGGGTTCGTGTTGAATGTTTGGCGACTGGAAACAGTTCACCAAACACAAAACATATCCTTCTTTTGGTACAGTGGTGGTTTCGGTTGTTTGTAGATAGATTTAGATTAGGGCTGGTGATCGTTACGCCTTCGGGAACTCCTCCAGGAGGAAGGAATAAGATGCAGAATACACTCCCGAGTACTAAGCTGTCACCCGATACTAGAACAGAAACATAATTCACTGGCACACAACTAAGCACAAAGAGCGCCGCGCATGATGCAACGGATGCTATGCAATGAAGGAAAAGGGGATAGGAGACGATAATTCGTGGAATGTCCCAGTATTTGCGTATGCGACAGAGGAAACCACGAAACAGCAAACTTCAGAATGGTCGAACGAACAGGAATTGAGGCCGGAACCTCCCAAATGCCGGTTTGGGAATAATCCACTTCTCATCGCATGTCAGCAGCTTATCAAGAATATTGACGAGACAACGTGGAACACAGCGACCGCGTTCATATCTTTCTCCTGGCAGATGGAGATAAGCCTTATGGTTTCTGTACTGACGTTGAATTTCTGTGTCTCGTCCTCACAAGTCTGACTGTTCACCTCTCAGTCGCTAAGAGAGAGTCTCGTGTTTATTATTGTTGGTTTTCCTGTCTATGGTTCATCCTCGCTCGAGGTTTTCCTTGCCTTTCTGGAAACGTCTTTCCAGTATTTCAATTCTCAGAAACAGCACCGAAGGCCAGGCATTCTTTCCGTGTTTCGCCGTTCCTCAGTTTAAATTCATAGGCCATACAAACTTTTACAATCATGTTCGGGATGTTCATGTTTGACCACGCCTCTAAAAATAAAGACTCATCAAAAAGTCGCTCCGCAGCCTTTATATAGGCGAGATCTCACTAAGGTAGCGAATTTGGGTGTCAGAACTGACCGCGCGGAGCATATAGTTATTGTGTTCATTTAACAAGCACACACTTCAAAGTTCAATCCTTAACAACGATGGGCGGATTACTTGCTAATAACCGGTTTCAAAGGAAGGAATGTTAGAAATGTCTCCTGTGAGGTGCATATCACGCAAGTGCGGAGGAACTTGTCGATGGCCCTTACTAACACTAAGGAAAATTAAATTTACCAGCTTACTCCCAGCAACATAACATTTGGACTTAAATGTGTTTATTGAGCATTTAAGTTTGAAACCTGAGCATCGCTAAAGAACCAACAAAGCTTTTTGGTGAACTGTATAACAGCCACCATTTCTTACTGTTTATATGTTCATATTACAATTAATTTAAAAGATCTCGTTATTAAAAATTTAAAAATAGGCCACTTTATTCATTTTCCAGGATGTTTGGGGTAAAACCACTGAAGTCAAAACAAAGTTAGTTTTCATTTACGAATAATTACTTTAGTTAATAATTATCGAAAGTTGTATAATGTGCCATTCCAATAATATTGCCTTTTTCAGGTAGCAGTGGATATCTTACTGGAGTGTGCGAAATGGTGGCCGTATTTTCCTAATTTTCTCCTCCTTCCCCTCCACCTCTTCTTCTTCCTCTAGTTCATCTTTTTTTCTTCTTCGCTTTCTGCTATTCTTTTCTTCTTGTGTTTCTTCATCTTCTTCTTCCTCCCCTTCTTGCTATTTTCCTTAATCTTCCTCCTTTTTATCTTCTGATTTTTCCTTTTCGTCTTCTTATTCTTCCTCTTCTCCTTCCTCTTTTCTTCCTCTTCTTACTCTTCTTCTACTTCCTCTTTTCTTCCTCTTCTTACCCTTCTTCTACTTCCTCTTTTCTTCCTCTTCTTCTTCTCACTCTTCTTCTTTTCCTCTTTTCCTCCTTTTTCTTATTACTCCTCTTCCTTCATCTTTCTCCTATTCTTCTTCCTCCTTTTTTCTTCCACTTCCTCCTTTTATTCTTACTCCTCATCTTCTTCTTCTTCTTCCCTCTTTTCTTTGTCTTATTTTGTCCATTTCCTCTTCTTTTCCTGGTGTTTTACTCTTCCTCTGCTTCCACCTCCTCTTCATCCTCTTTTCTTTCTTCCTCTTGTAATTCTTCCTCCTCTTATAGTTTTTCCTCTTCTCTTTCTTCCCCTTCTTCTCCTTCCCCTTCTGGTTTTCTCTTCCTGCTCTTTTTCTTATTCTTTCTCTTCTTCCTTTTCGTTTTCTTCTTCCGTCTTTTTGCTTCTTCCTCCTCTTTTTCTTCTTGCTTCTCTTCTTTTTTTCTTCATCTCCCTTTTATTTACTTCCTTTTTTCTTTTCTTCTTCTTCTTCTTCTTCTCCTTCTCCAGACATTAAACCTTTTACATACACTTGTTTCGCTCCAAATTATTTAATCTTTTCTTTGGTCTTGCAATTTGTTTGCTTTCCTGTTAGTATGCAAGGTCTTAATCAGACATTCTTTGCACATTTTCCAACAATTTGTGTCGATTTTATTTTGTTTGTGTGTTTATGTTGTAATGGAGCTGGGCAGAATGTTCATTTGAGCTGGTCAGTCATTAACCCACATTGCGCTCCTGTTTTTACAATTACATTTTAGTTCAGCTTGAAGTTGCACTGAGATCTTTATACAGGAAGTCGGAGTACTGTGTTCTTGTCAGGACTTGTTCCGCTTCCAAGTTGAAAATGTCAAGACATGTAAAATCGAAGCCTTAACTTTACTGCAAAAAATCAGATGCGGACACTTATAAACAGCAGACATCGGTTATCTGATGACCGAAGTGACGGTAAGGAACTGCATCGCTCAAGGCCAAGTCGAGACAGGCGGACGGAGTTGACCAAACTACTACGTTGGTCTAGCACTACATGTAGTTTGTACAGTGAAGGAAACAGCAGGTGTCTAATCCTACAACAATGCGTGCTTAGAATACTAAATAGCAAATATTAGATTCTAATTATTATATTACACAAGGAGTGGTTCATGCTGAGTCCGCTGTACATGCAGTCTGTGTCGTCCGTGACCACGGCAATATGAAGACATGCGCAGAAGAGAAACAAGGGCTATCCCAAGTTTAGCGAGCATGAGAAATGGACAAACAAGCGGCACAGAATGTTTAAAAAGTGATTTGTCAATTTTGAAAGTTGCGAGAGTAGTGCATGTGACTACTGATCCGGAGATTCTGAGTTCGATTCCCGGTCAAGCTGTTGGTTCCCCCCCCCCCGTAGTTTTCCCCTACGCAGAGAAGGTGAATGCAAAGTCCAATAACTTTAAGGTGCCAGAGACTGGGATATCGTTAATTCATAGGCTTAAGGTGCATCTCCAGTGGGACATTGTCAGAAGCCCCGCTACAATGCCGCCATGCTAGAGGAAATACAAGGGAAACTGGGCGAAAATAACTTTTGATAGATGCAGATAAACCGCACAGATTGAGTGACCCAAGAGAATCGGCGGGTAACAAGTGAGGCGTTGAGATCAAAAATGGATCTTGAAATTATAGCATCGCAATGTTTGGATTGTCCGTTTATTATTGGATTCCGTTAACTAGAATGACCGTTGGTGGCGGTTGGTTCTAGAAGCAAGTCTTGTGCTTTAATCTGATTGGCGGTGGCGAGTTTCCCCACCCATGAGTGATTATGTAGTGAGACGATGTTTTTCTCTCATGAATTTCACGTACTTGACACACCTGCAATACACAGAGACTGCATTTAAAAGTGTTGAAGGGCTTATTGTACATGTTAAGGATTACCTCAGCACTGCGTCTTCGCACAGTCAAGTGTCGAACACTCTTATCAACAAAGCGCCTTGTTAAGATGTTTCATAGCTGTAAACCTTCGTCAGTCGATGTTAATAACGTGCAAGACGGGAGCCGTAAGAAGCGAAAGGTTCTCACGAGATTTGCGACACATTATTTCGTAAGATAACTGGAGATCCTTGAAGTATCTCTGGAGTCAGTTTCCTCAGCTGTCATGGCGACAGCGACTCCCATGTAAGTGGAACCACTTCTGAGGTGGGACGCCCTCTATTAACGCGAAGGTTAGCCGAAACCCGGCAAAATGTCGCATCACTTACACGCGGACGTGTGAAACGAAAGGCAATTTGCAATTGGAAACACGGACGTGACGTCACATTTGGGGCTAATGGAACAAGGTGACAGAATAGTGTCTTATTTTGCACGTCGCATTCTTTCGGTAAAAGTTTTATCAGCCAAGGCTACAAGAAACTGTTTCTATGGCAGCGATGTTCGCTTGTTTCCGGAGATGACGTAAGCACATTAGAGCTGTACACGGCTTGTAGTATATCTTGAGTCACGACCCGGCGCAGTGGTGTAGTTGGAAATTTTAATAAACACAGCCCTTGGAAAATGGGAAGAGTGGAATAGGAGAAAGGCACATTATCGATGTTTTACATCTGCATGCTCCGTGTGTGTACCCGCTTATTTCGTAATGTAATGAAAATACAGGTAATCTGCCGTGTCGATGTTTATCGCTCTGATGCAATGTCGGCTTCATTACCTGCACTAAAATCTGCTTGCGAGGGGCAAAACTTTCGAAATTCTGCCGCCACTCACAGCGAAAGAATTGATCAAAACTTTGGTCCCCAGCGCTGAACGTCTGAGCTACCAGTTTTAAAATTCATACGTACTCTGCAAATTATGAGAAAGTAATGGAAAATTGAAATTGTCTCCACAGTTGACAAGATAACAGATGTTTTTTATATTTGTACATCTGTCTGAGGCATTTATTTGAAATATCAGATCATTATTTAACACAGTTTTCTAAAGTGGGCGTGTTTTGATGGTTTAGCGCCAAAGGAAGTTCGTTCACATTTATAGAACTTAAGTATTCTGTTTTCCGTCATTGTCAACGTTAATAGTTGGCTGTTACGTTTAAACCTGGCCGCACTAACTAAGAACACCTCCAGAAATGCAACAATGCAGAATTATTTGAGCGTATAAATTACTGAAGCTATGGACAGTTCTAACAAACGGTAAGTTAATTACATGAAGGATTGACCATGTGAAAGTCCGTCGCACGGGAGCGAGTTCCTCGGCAAGTTTAATTTGTGAACGTTATCACAGAGCGCTAGAGCACAGAGAAATTACACGTTTAGTTTACTCAATTTAGAAGGAAGCTGTGACTCGTGTCTACTACCAGGAGTTCATAATTCAAGACAGTTCCCTACTCTAGTAGAAGACGGGCCAAGCCAGTTTAATTAGCCGCCATGTTTTCTTTTTCATTTTTTTCCCCCACTCAGAGCCTTTGATAATACAGCGAGCTTTTCCGTCTTACCGCAGCAATAATACAGAGGGTGCCAAAAATGTATACACACTTCAAGTAAAGAAAAAACTGTGTTAACATAACAAAACTGAATTCACACAAACAGAAAATGATGAGCACTAATCATCTTAGACTTTTACAGTTACAACAGTTGCTCAAAATGCCCACCATCGGCGTTGATACACTTCTGAGTACGTTGAACTACTGATTGAGCAACGTTTGCGAAAGTGTCCTCAGCGATTGCAGCATATGCCGTTTCAATTTCTTCCCGAAGTGCTGCCAGTGTAGCTGGTCTGCCGAGATCTGCCCTTGTGAACATCGCATACGGTACCATGAGTCTCAAATTTGTCTCAAATGCATGAAATTGTTACTCGCGTTGGCGGTTCTGTTCTGTACACGTCTCCATTACCTTTGAACTTCAACAACATTTCTCGGTTTTCCAATACCGCTTCAAAATTGCTTTCCGCTGTTCAAACGATAATCTTGGCTCCATTAAGTTGTAGCAAGCTAACATAACGTAATATGGGTCCATCTGTTTACAGAACATCATACAATAATCTTGGCTTCATTGTTCACTGTTGATTTACCTGTCACGTAACAACGCTATCATGATGTATGTGAGTCACATCTGTTTACAGAACATCATACTACACATTACAATTGTTTTTCATTCCAACTTTGAAATATATTAAATAGATGCTGTGAAAGTGTGTATACATTTTTTTGGCACACTCTGTATTTTAGCTTCAGCAATGGCAGTCTAGAATGAACAACAGACAACGCACAGTCTTACTTTGCTATTTTTCAGAAACTAAGTTTCTAAGTTTTATTTCAATGCCATATACCGAATTTCACATAGAAAAAAAAAGTGCGTCCGTTAGAGCGAGTTTTAAATTTTCACTTTAGGTTGACCCTCTCCCTCAGTGGTCTCATTTTGCTAGTTAGCGAACTTGATGACTCATTTGTTAATTAGTTGCATGTATAGAAGTCATTTTGTGCCTGGAGATAGGATCGATGTAAATTTTTTCAAAACTTTGTTCATAGGTACGCATGAAATAACCTACTTCGGAACTGCCAGCACAGAACTGGGAACTGATACCGCAGCAGCGACAAAGAATACAAAATCGGTTCCTTTAGGACGCTAGAAGAATAAACCTGAGAGTTCTATCCAAACTATCTTGAGGAAAGAATCGGCTTATCGATAACAGTAGTTGTTGTTTTTCATCAGTCCTGGTGGTAATCATACTTCTCTCCTAAACTCAAGATCGCGGGTTCAAATCCGGCCAGAATCGATAGATTTTTTTCGGGCGTAAAAATCCTAAGTATGGCTTCCTTCAGAAGGGAAGTAAAGCCGTAGGTCCCATGTCATACATTTACGGCACGAAAAAGAACCTCATGCCTGAAATAAGAGGCCTCTGAGCAAAATTTGTCGACCTTTCATGCCCTGAATAGAATGGGACGCTGATGACCTGAGGTGTTAAAGCGCGTCCGTAAATAAACCAACCAACAACAAAAGTGTTTTAACAATGGGGTGTTAAACGCTATGCGGCTGATGTGTTATAAAAAAGCTGTATCTATATCAGAGAAAATCTTTTGCTAGGGTTTGTTTTGGCAGTTACATTTTAACTACACGTTGAGTCTTAGACCTGGTTGCAACAATGTTAATGTTTTCTCCTGTTAGAGCCGATCACACCTTACTTTGAAAATGCTTCCCCTTCGAGCTGTGCTGTAGGGAAGAACAAACTCTCGTGTTCGTCGCGTGACATCTCCATTTAGCAATGGTCAGAACTGAACATGTCGCAACTTGCACACTTCTCAAAGGCGTGAACCGGAAGTGACAATAAAACTAGTACCATTCGGACATTAAGTTAACAAAATAATGTAAATTTAAATTTTAGCTCAAGAAATAATCCCTGTAAAAATTATAATCATTCCTAATTGAGAAACCGTCTCCTTTGACGTATTACGGAAAGGCAGAACGAGGTTGTATAATTGATGTGCAGGTAGCAACTTGTAGTTGGATTATGTTCTGATTGTTGTAGTTATGCCCCTATATATGTGGAAACGGATTCTGACAACCGTTCGCAAACTTACGAGGGACAGAATCTCTCAGCGACAAGAAACGTGTGCTAATTATCAGCTTTACAGTTTCTTTTGATGCTTTCAGTAAATATAAAAATAAAAATACAACTTTAGCACGGCGACTCTACCTCTTTTGTTCCGGTTGCTGCTATTGCACTTCCCCAGTAAGTGGCAGTACTTAAGTGGCCCGTAACTCAGATATTCTCGCTGTACAAGAAAACTATGAAATACTTAATGTAATACTTTAGTTTTAGTAATAAATTCAATAAAAATGATGTAGTCATAAAAAAAAGAGTTTAAGCGGATTGGTTGCGAGTTCCGAAATATGAGGGTCACTAAGTTTAGATAAGGAAATGTTAATTACAGAGCGTGAGGGTAAACAACCCCTCCCGGCACAGGCAGCCAGTCTTTACGAGAGAGGACATTTTTGCATTATGATTTCAAGAATGGTTTAAATTATTCCTAAAGCCTTGAACGCTTGTAACAAGCTTTTGGGGACCTTGCTCTATCTAAGGTAACAGTTTTCCGCTGGTTTGCTGAATTTAAAAGGGACTGAACTTCACTGAAATATAAGGAGAGAAGTGGGCGTCCAGCAACGGCATGACTGAGGAAAATATTGTCGCGGTGGAAAAAATCTACGCTTAAATAATCGCGTCGAAGACATCGAGACAGCCTTCAAGATTGGATCGCAATATCAAAAATCCTGCACGACGTTGTTCATGTCAGGAAGGTTTCCTCTCGTTGGGTGCCCTACAATTTGACAGAGACGCAATAGGGCACCCGTATCAGATGATGTGAAGAAATGTCGTAGAGATTCGACGGAGGGAGCTCAAGGCTGAGGTGTTTCTGATACAGCGCGGGCGATGAAACATGTGTTTATCAGCTTTACCCAGAGACCAAACGACAATCAGCAGTTTGGATCGTTCCAGATGACGATCCACTAACGAAAGTGGAGAGAAGCCGAAGTTTGGGAATAAAATGGTGGCCACAGTCCCTCTGGAGGAGCAAAGGGCGGTACTCTCAGTGGTACATCACAGTCTGCTCCGAGAACGCCGTCCAGAGACAGGACTGAGGGAGATCCTGCTTTACCACGACTAACATCAGCACCCAGTTCCTGTAGTCCACAGATGTCAGACTCATGACTCATCCTCGCTACAGTCCTGATCTGGCTTCATGCGATTATTTTCTCTTCCCAATGGTAAATATCGCAGTCAAGGAAAGTGATTTTCCTGCCCTAAAGAGGCTGTGACTGCATATGATAATGAACTTTTTACCCTTGAGGAAAATGAGTGGCAGAGTTGTTTTGATAAGTGTTTTTGAGGATGAGAAAGTGTATAGAGTGTGGTGGAGAGCGGTGCAATAGTCGGACGGAGTCTACCCAGTCCCAATTGGACGTGTCTTAAAGCTTTGATAGTGTATTTCTGTATATTACTCAAAGTAAATTGTCTTCTTCCCATAACTGATTGATTTATTTTCATTGTACAAATTCGAGGAATATAACGACACGATTGACAGGCAAAAGATGCAATATTTAAACTTAGAATCATATAAAGGGGTGCGATTTGAAACTTCAAAATGGGGTATCTGGAGGTTGTTTCTAAAATTTGCCCTCAGTATCTAAATGATATGTTTTTGTTTAAATTATATTTATTCGAAATTGTAATGCGGAATGAAACCGCGGTGTAATCAATGAAGTAAATTAAATAAAAGTTTAAATGAACTTTTGGTTAGTAATGCTAAACCGCCAATTCTGCATATATTTCATATAGGAAATGTAAAAGTTTACCCCTCTATTTTATTTTATAGAGTTATGTGGATATTGTTTATCTTTTGCATTATGTCTTTCTGTATTTCAAGTGCCGAACGCGCCTTGCCGGGCTGTTCTACTGAAACACAAAATGGGCGTGCAAGTTATGACAGTAACGCGCATATAACTCAGGATGGGCAGCAACAAGTGGAGAAGTATGAAAATTACAAAGTGTGGTCTAAGTCGTGGGGTCCAGTCGTGGGGTGGCACACGAACAAGCAGCAAAAGAGACTATCCCTTTTGACCGCTCGCGTTACGTCTCATTAACGTTCAAAGTTATCCATCTCGGCGTCGTCGAGCGTGACAGGTCGCCTGAGAGGCGTCAATCCGCAAACAACTCAAATAAGCGCCGTACGGTTTCCCAGTAGGGCACGAGAATTTTTGCCCCTTCCATGCACCTTGTACAGAAGTGTAAAGTGTGGCGATTCGGAGCCAACATCCTTGTGAAAATTTCGTTTTTTCTGAAGTGATAGCACTCCTCAGCACTGACGACTTTATGACGAGACGTCAACTAAAATTTAACTAAAAATAAGCAAGTTGGGTAGTAAAGAAAGAGAAGGTATCTTCAATACATACAGAGTGGCTCTAAAATCCTACCCTGGGTTCGGGGGCCCATAGAACACTTACCATGACAGCGGAAACGCTTCTATCAATGATAGAGCATCTCTCCAAGTTTTTACATACCTTACAGGTGTTCCACATGACCTCCGTTAGTGATGCGACAGACATCGACCTATAGTTAAGCTCTTGCCACACCCTCCGAACATCGATACCAGTGACTGCATGCTTAATCCTCTCTCGCAACTGTGGCACGAACACTCCCATGGCGTTAGGTCTGGTGACCGTGGAGGCCACAGAAGAAGAGGAAAGTCGTCTCAAGTGACACGTTCAATCCAAAGAGATACTCACGGATTTTATGATGAAAATGACGTGGAGACCCATCTTGCTGATAAATAGAGTCCTGGCTATCTGCACGTAATTGTGACATACACGTCGTTGAACCGGTTACATTGATCGGTAACAGTTATCTTCATAAAGAAAATGACCGCTATATTTTTGACGAAGCAATTGCACAAGACACTTGACTTTAAGGGAATGACGGACGAAGGTTTTCCGTGCCCCAATGCGTACATTATGACGGTTCACTTTGCCGGACACAGGAAACATGGCCTTTCCGCTAAAAATCAGTTTCTCAGCAAAAACGTCTTCTTCTAGCCGCTCTTGAAAATTAACACAGAATTGAAGACGACAATTGTGATCTTCGGGACTCGGCGCCTGCAACAGCTGAGTGTCACTTTAAGTAGTTGTAAAACACGCAGACACTTGGCTGCGAAATGTGCAATTCGCGCGACGTGTCGACTTTTTAGGGCTCGTGGAAAATGCTTTTCGCACACCTCAACGGTCTCGACCGACACACTTGGACGGTCCGTTCATTGTCGATCACACAAGCAGCCAGTCGCTTCATACTTTTTGTACTGTTTTGTCTGTAGGTGGTTCTTGTTTATGTTCCGTACAAAAGCGTCGGACTCACATTTAGCAAACAGAAAGCTTTTTGGCACCAGTGAACGCCATGTCTCACTATGACTGGCCTCCAGCGGCTACGCTATCCATTGATATGAGCGTTTCCGCTATGTCTGTCACAGTTACCAACCCCCGAAACCAGGGAAGGACTTTACATTTGTCCTGTATTTAGGATATGACAGGAATCGAACTCAGGCAACCGGAGTTTCTATGCTTGAATGCATTTCCCCCATTTAGTTTAAAACAAACGTTTTAACTAAATGCAGCTTTATCTATTAAAACCACCTCGTTGACCTAGTGGTTAGCACTGCTGATTGCTGGCAGGGAGGCCCATTCCTGATACCTACTTGGGATTTTTTCTAAGTTAGGGAGGTCTGGAACAGGGTCCATCCCTCCTCGTGAGGACAATTGGGAAGCTGCCTGATGGAGAGGTGGCGATCTTCGATCACGAAAGCCGCGTGATAGGCGACCGGCAGGGTGCTGGTAGGCTGGTCATATGCTCCCCTGCAATTCTGCCCTCTATCAGTAGAGGAAGCAGAAGTCGCCAAATGAGAAGTGGAAGATTCGTGTAGAATGTTTGTCCGTGTTTCGCCACCCCTTGTTCATCTAAAGCGACGAAGATTCGGCTACCGGAGTCTGTTTTCCATCTCTGCTATCCTTTTACGTGAGTCGCTATTTCATTTCGGGATATGAAGAAACTACGGGAAATATGTTTCATGTTCGCCACACATTAGTGAAACGTAGTTGTATCCATGAAAAGATTTTTGAAAAGTTTGTTCAAATTTCCCTACTAGGTACCGAAAATACATTGAAAAATATTATGTGTATATGTAAACGCTCTAGTGCTCGCAGTTTTTTTCTCAACAAACTCGCATATAGTCATAAATTAACAAACGTTCGTTAACCCGCAAAATTGAAACTTTGGGGGTTGGGATTACCTAAAGTGAACTTTTTAAAAAAACTGAAAAACATTTCTAGCTGCCGCAATTTTTGGTTTTTATCCGTGAAATTCTGTATATTTCTTTAAAAAAATGATAAAATTATATTTAAAAAATCATGGCAATTGGGTCATTGTGTGTGGGGGTTATAGGGATTTATTAAAATTGCTCTATCGGTCGCAATTATTAATTTTTTTAAAAGGAAACTCGGTATATGCCATTAAAATAAAATAGTTTCTGAACATCAGTGAAATCAGATTACTAGGATCCGGATTTACCTGAAACACAAAATTTAAAAATTACTCTAGCGGCACCAGCAACGAAACTCTGCATATACTATTTAAAAAAAGAAATATAGTTCCAGAAAATCAGGGAAATTGGTCATTTTGAATTGGGGTGTACCTGACATTCAACATTTACATAGTGCTTTTACGGCACATATATGTGTTCCTTCACAATGAAATACGACATTTTATTTACCATTTAAATAAAATAAGAAAAATAGTTTCTGAAAATTAGGGAAAGTGTACCATTAGCAGTAGGGGTGTATTTGAAAACCGAAATTTATAAACTGCTCTTGCGTTTAATTTTCTTTATATTGTTTTAAAATAAAAGTATAAATTAATTCAGCATATAAACTGTATTTATAACGATACATGTGTTTTATATTTAACAAAAGTATCGTTGTGAAGATAGCAAATGTGAAATATTAATCTAATATGTGTTTAAGAATTCTATTTGTATGTAAGAGCGCTCTGTAATAACCTTCAGAAAACGTTTGCGTCACATGTTAATAACATTTAAATTAAATTTCAAAGCCACTGAAAATCGATGTAACTTTCGACTGTTTATTGTTCAGTTTCAATAACCGTAGAAAACAGAGAAATCTTTTTCTTCTCATTAATTCTGGAAAATGCATTTTTGCGTTTGTTTGTACTGATATATTGATATATTTTTTTATCTGCTGTCATATTTTACACAGAATGATTTTGCAGTAGGTTGAAAATATGTCGATTCCTATAATTTTGCAATTTACTACGTAAATGCACAGTGAATTTTGATATGTTACATAATACAAATGACGCAGTGAAAAACAAAAGAAACATATTGTAAAACTTTGTTGACTGTTAACTGCCGCACTTGCTTTTAACGGAACAGAAGTTCTTTGTTTATAAAACGACGGATGTAAAAAATCCTATTATTATATTAATTCAGAACGTACATACATTGATAATACTAATGCTAAAAATTCATTAAAATGGTTTCTTCTCCCTATATTTCTAAACTACTGCCTATATCTGAATAAACAGTTACTTATGCACCAACGCTGTGGCTGATTGCAGCAAGGCTATGTCCTGACCACACCCAACGCCATTCTCCTTGAATTTAATCGCCCTAACCACCACCTCTGTGTCTGAGACCTGGAGTGTGGGAATTTACCACTCGGCTTGGTCTACATCACCGTATAAAGACATTATTTCTCATTTTATTCATCACTTCCGAACTCTTGCCGTTCCTGATTTATAAAGAGCTATAGCAGGTACCGCCGAAAGAAAATTGGCCACATTTATGCAACGGGAAAATGTTTGGCCTTTCCTCGCGTGACCATCGCACCCTCCACCAGGAGACAGGTCACGACGTTCATCGCACACCTTCTCACCTCTTTCTGCGGTCGCCACCCTCGTGCGTTGTGCTCATCACTTTCTTCCGCTCTCTCCCACATTATTTGCCTACTTTCCGTGAATATGAAGCACGGATCTCAGCCGCGTGCAGAAATATTTAGTACTGACATAAACATTGTCAGTGTAGTAAAGAGTTACTTCTAGAAATATTTAGTACTGACATGAACATTGTCAGTGTAGTAAAGAGTTACTTCTAGAAATATTTAGTACTGATATAAACATTGTCAGTGAAGTAAAGAACTACTTCTAGAAATATTTAGTACTGATATAAACATTGTCAGTGAAGTAAAGAACTACTTCTAGAAATATTTAGTACTGACATAAACATTGTCAGTGTAGTAAAGAGCTACTTCTAGAAATATTTAGTACTGACATAAACATTGTCAGTGAAGTAAAGAACTACTTCTAGAAATATTTAGTACTGACATAAACATTGTCAGTGTAGTAAAGAGCTACTTCTAGAAATATTTAGTACTGACATAAACATTGTCAGTGTAGTAAAGAGCTACTTCTAGAAATATTTAGTACTGACATAAACATTGTCAGTGTAGTAAACAGCTACTTCTAGAAATATTTAGTACTGACATAAACATTGTGAGTGTAGTAAAGAGTTACTTCTAGAAATATTTAGTACTGACATAAACATTGCGAATTATTCTTGGAAACAAAACTTTAATCCGACCATTGTGCTAATCCATACAGCTGGGAATGGAACAATCCAAAGTAAGAAAAAGACTAGAAACAATAAGGCTGGGCTTCATTTGGATGGGGGGTCAGGGGAATAGAAAGAGCGGCTGGAGGAGAGTAAGGAACCACTTGAGGGATATGAATAGGAGCAGACAATTGCACCATGCAGAGAGAAGATTTCGCTGGAAATACAATTGGGCTAAAATTGGAATGGGGGATGTAACAATACATTAAAACAGCGGCAACACTCGGGGGCATTATTGATGAATAAAATCACTGGCGAATATCAGTAGAATTTTCCCCCATTTATGAGGAGGGGGAATCATGGGCAAATATTCTAACTGAATGTAAATGTATAAAAGAGTGACCACATTCATTTACAGTATCAAACAGAGGTCGTGCTGGGCTTTGCTGGCGAGCAAGGAAGGAGAGGTAAATTCTGAAGAAAGTAAAACAGCTCAGAAAACAAATTAATTTAAATTATATGTATTTTTAATATTTTAAAATTGTTTTTCTGGTATTTTTATTGTGTTCTATTTTATTAAACAGACCTGAAAGCACGTGCTGCGGTTGTTAAAGTTCTTTCGATAAAGGCATTCTTACTAATAATGTGCCCTGGAACAATTGGTGACCGGAAATTTAAACTTGGAGAGGTGTACCATTGCTCTGATAATGTCGTTAGGACATTAGACACTGGTTAACTGTCTTGAGGCATAGATCACAACGGATACAAGCTCTTTGTGTTCATGTGAAACGTTAACACGACCCCCACTGATACTAATGCTGTCTCTTCTTTCACCAGCTCATCATACCAGATGTCCTTTATGAGCACAGAATTCAGACACAGCGGCGTCTGTTCTCCAGAGGAGCACAAGTTCTGATGCTCGTTAACATACCTTGTGGTTCCACTTTACAAGTCACTTAGTCAGGAATTTCAATAAAATGAGGCAACTGCTTGACGTTAAATAATTTTTACAGTTTAGTTGCTCCATTTGTGTAAAATACGGACTGCGTTAAGCGTCACCATAAACTGAAAACGTTCTGCTGTCTCCATTTTATCAACAAATGATCTCGTCGTGACTTGGAACCAGACAAAATTACGAACCATTGACAGGGCTGAACCCAGGACCAGAGCGACATAAGACAAAAAGAAACACAGGAGTTCGAATGTGTGCTATAAGAATCCGGCCCTGCCTTTCGAAACTGGTTCACTCAAACGCGTGGTTTGTCCAATCAGTTATCTTTAACCTACCGTGCATTCCTGTTGTTATATTCTAATGCTTGTACTTTAATTTTATTCTATACAAACGTATGTATTCTAGTTGCACTTCGCTATTCTTTTATTATACATTCCGTCCTAATCTATACTATTTTATGCCCAATATTTTCTTTTAGTTTCACTTCCGACATTTTCTAAGTTATTGTTTTTTTTTTTGTAATATATTCTAATCTTTCAAATATATTCTATTTTGCTTTCTTCTGTACTTGTAATGTATATACTGTAAACTTCTTGGCCGAACAATAAAGAAAAAAAATTTACTTCAACGTTAATTTTATATTTGATCAATATATTTATTCCAGCTATGCTCCAATGAAATTATTCCGTCTCTGGAGTCTGCAAAATACTCTCTACAGCTGAAACTGCTTCTTGATTTGATGAAAACGCTGGCCGGCGAAGAAAACCTTGAGCTTTGGAAACAGATGGAAGTCAGGAGAACCAAATCTGGTGAGTAGAGTGGATGCACCAACAATTCATACTTCAAATATTTCAATGTTTACATATATGACAATTTTGTTATAGGTGCATTGTCTTACTCTGCAAACCGGGTGTTCTCTCACGCATTTTAGAGAGGGAATGTACCCATTGCGGCTGTACCCATGAAAAGATTTTGATAAATTTCTTCAAAAATCCGTCGATTTTACTTACTGGGCACCGAAAATACACACACGTACGCAAAAAAAAAAAAAAAAAAAAAAAAAAAAAACCGAAACGCAGCATATGGTCATCAATTAAGAAACAATTCAGCGAGTTTAAAAGCCATGAATATTGGACAATTAGGTGTGGGGGTTAACCTAAAGCGATGCACGCACACATATATGCAGCCCTAATTTTTATTTTTTCTCTACTAGTCGGCATATAACCATAAATTAAGAAACGGTTTGTCGAGTTCGTTAACAAAGAAAATTGCGTCATTAGGAGTGGAGGTTCATCTAAAGCGAAAATTTAAAAATCATTTTAACGTTTGCAGCTTTCGGTATATTGCATTGAAATAAAACAAGGAAAACAGTTTGCGAAAATCAGCGAAATCAGACTATTAAGAGTGGGGGTTTATCGGTTACCCAACATTTAAAAACAACTCTAGCGGCTCCAATATTATCTTTTTCGCAACAAAATTCTTATATACACGATTTAAATAAAACGAGAAAAATAGTTTATAAAAATCAGGAAAATCGGACCATTAGGAGTGAGGGTATAACTGAAAACTGAAATTTAAACAGTGGGGGTTAAAGCAAAATTTAAAATTCGCCCTAGAGGCAGTAAATTTTGTCAATGGCATATACGAAACTCGGTATATGCCACTGAAATAAAACAAAAAACACAGTTTCTGAAAAAAGTGAAATCAGACGGTTAGGAGTGCGGGTTTACCTGAAACCAAATTTCTAGCAGCAACTAATTTCTCTCCCCTAGCACTCCTTCACAAATTCGACTTGCTGAGGAATTCGCTTATTTTACACAGCTCCTGCGTGGCATAAGCTGGTAGTGTGGTTATGGTTTCACCCTTCTGAAGGTAATCAATTAGTGTCCCAAAAGACAGATGGCATAACCTTTCCTGCCTTCTTTGGTGGCTTGTGGTGTTTGATGGTTTAAGTAGACACAAAATCAGTTCTGTTCTGTTAAAAACCTCCAAACACTGTTGCCACATTTTCATCCATCTGCTTCAGGTGAGCAACGTTGTCAAAATGTCGCTTTGTTAGCGAAACGTTTCCCATGTCATGGCTGCTTCACTTTGGGGATGGGATCATCGTCACAAAGGCTGAGATCGGGCCTGTAAGAACTTTCCATCCCCATGGCTGTAAAAGACACTTGACACTGTCGTCTGTCACGTTATCGTGGAGAATAATGGCGTTGTTCTAAAGTGCTGACCGTTTGGTGCGTACGGCACGGCGCAAGTGTGAAAAGATCTGCTGGTCATTCGCAGTGGCCCCTTGACTGTCATACGCCAGAATGCTCATGACTGTTTTGCTGGTGAAGGAGTTTGGCGAAACTTGTTTGTGTGATGACCAAGGGTGACGTCATTCACGGATCTGTCGCTTGAGTTCTGGTTCTTACGCCCTTACCCACGTTTCATCAATTGTAATGATGCGATTCAACGTGGCTTTCCCTTCTTCCTGAAACCTCGTCACATGTTTCGTAGCGAATCCACTTTTATACCTCAATTAATGTCGATCCATTTAAACACATTTTCCCCATGTTCAATGCTGTGCACTGTTTTTGGCAGAATTCCTGTTTGCTCTTCTAATTCCTTAAGTGTGCGCGCCTATATTCGCGTAAGAATTATGCCACTACCGTGCATCCTTGTTCAGGACGCCCACTGAGCAGCAGAATCTGCCCCGTTCGTACACCCCTGCAGCGGAGAAATTCTATTTTCTCATATGCATGTTCTTCTTGACCTCCGTTCCTGATCAATGCTCATCAACTGAACTTCGGGGCGTGCTGAGACATACTACACCTGGTGGCTTCATTCGAAAGTGCATTTAATCACACTTTCAAACGTATATCTTGTCCCTTGTTCGCGAGAAAAAACAATAGTTGCCACGACTTATGTATATAGTCTTTGAAAATAAATAAAATAATCTCTATAGCGTTAAACCACTTTTCTCAAAATGCTTTATCGCTACACGATACTCACTTTACGTGTTGTATAAAAATAGTATTTGAAATTTTGCCTTGATATTTCAAATTAATACAGATGGGTCATGACTGCCTATGGTGCAAGCCGCGCGATTCTAACTTGTTTTGTTATATTTATTCTATCGTCGTGTATTTTAATCTATTGTGCTCTATTATAGCTTTAATTTGATGTTTTATTTTAATGTGTTTTTCTGTTTTCAAGCTATTCTCTTTTGACCTGTATTGCTTTTAATAAATTATTTTTTCTACTCATCAGGTATATCCTGGTTTATTATAATCTTATTAATATATTCTAGTGTTATCAAATTTGTGCTATTTGTAATATTTTAAACACTGCATCACCTGCTCCATATTGCAGATTATTTTGTTCTATCATGATATCTTCTAATTTTGCAATGTGTTTCAATGCACTATAAATTATCGGCTCTAATGTATTATCTTTGTGCTTTTGTTCTATTAAATACCCACTCTTAGCTATTTTATATTGTATTACTAATATCTGTCTGTACGGTTTATGTTTGTGAATATTTCAGTAATAAAAATGGCATCTCTCGTTTGTTCGACTTCTGTCCCCGGCAGGATATTTACCACTATGAAAGGTGTCGCTTATTCAGATTTCAGCGTAACGTGTTACCAATAAAACTCAACATCGATCGAGATTTGAGAGTTGATCAGCAACCTCTGCAGTCGGCTGCTGTGAAGAAGACGTCATATTAGAAAGTCAAACTGCTGATTGGACAGGATCCATTTCCCAATAGCGCGCCGCGTGTTGTCAGTGAAAGAAAACCGGTCTTTGGAAGTGAACAAGCCAGCGTTTTGTTTATGGGTTAGCTACCGGTTTTAGGATGGTACTCAAAGAGAGGAGGGAATTTGCTTTTTGAAATAGACGGCGGTTACCCACAAGAATTATCACTTTATTGAAGATACCGGAGACTTGGCATTGTGGTCAGCGAACTTTTTGTTACTGTGGCAACCAGAATCTGTATGCGCGCGACTTGTTTGTTTATAGCCTACTATGTTAAATCGTTAATTAAGTCGTGGAGGTCCCTATATCTTAGATCAAGTAACAGAGTTGCAGGGTTAATAAAAGTTCGTTGGTTTTGTATCATAACAAGATAAGATGTCATATGTGTATATCGAACTTGTTGGTGTAGTGGTAACGATACTTGCGTAGACCCAAAACCGCAGGTTCGATCCCTGCTAGGATCGATTTACATTTTCGGGTGTAAAAATCCTAAGAATGGCTTCTTGCAAGGGAAATATAGCCGTGGGTCCCGTGTCGTACATTTACGGCATGAAAAAGAACCTCAAGTCTGAAAGAAGAGACCTCTGAGCAAAATTTATCGGCTGTTTCACGTCCTGAATTGAATGGGACGCTGATAACCTTCAATGTTTAAGATCGTCCTAAATAAAACCAATCAATAAGTTGGGAGTGTTTCAAAAGTAATGAAATTGATAATTTTAAAGATGATATGTCAAAGTATTACCCAAAATTTTGAGTATTTTTTGCCAGGCTTTCATTTCAAAACCTGCCAGTCTGAATAACCACGTGTTTAAAAAAATTAAATTAAACTAAAACGCGTGAATTTCGTTCTACTAATATTGAGAGAAATTTAAAATGAATATTGATTAAATTTTATTTTGTAATCCCTTCAACGACCTCTTCTACTTTTTGCCCCAAACGTGGACGTGCCATTTAAACTTTCAAAGTAGGGTGGCTTGGGGAGGGGACGAAACCTTAAATTGAATCAACACTGATTTCAAATTTCCGCCTCAATATCTAAATTTAAGGGCAGTCATAATTTTGATTTTCATGATTATTTTACATTTTCAGATTTTGAATTTCTATTTGATTTTCTCGGTACGATAAAACTAAGCGCATTTTTGAAAATGTGCCACAGCATTTTTAAGCTATTTTGTGGCGTTCACCCAGTTGAACATCAGTAATTTTGTAAGCATTTGAGTTAGAGAGGTCTTGTTTGATAAATAAACAATTAAATAAATAAGAACAATAACACAAAATAAAAGGAAATATACGAAAATTAGCTTTGTAGACTTGTTCTGTACCAGTGAGTTTTATTTTAATATTTATGTTTAATTACAATTTCTGAAAAAGAATCGCTTTTCCATACAAATATGACATTATATCGGAACTTTGTAAGCATAAAAACTCTAATTTTTACCAGCTGTTTTAACATAATAACGACTAATTAATTAGCACTTTGAAAATATTCTGCTTGTTACTTTTTAAAAAAATAAAAATTAAAAAATTCAAGTTTAAATTTAATCATATTTAAAATGTTATAAGTTGTTTATTATTATTATTATTATTATTATTATTATTATTATTTAATACAAATTCAGATTTTTTTCCCAATTTTATGAAAAAGTGTGTATTAAGTATACCATAAAAATAAAAAAAGTTAATTCTCTTCTATAGTTTCTGAGAAAATTTCTAAATTTAGCGTTGACAGTTTGACTATTTACTTAAGCCGGCGGGTTTTGAAACGGAAGAGCTACATAAACAAACGAGGTTTCGTGATTCTAACAAACATTGGTCATCACTAAACATGACGCACACAGTAGGCGGGACTCGAACCCGCAACCGGTAAGTCTGTGGGTGGGTGAAGGTGTAGGTTTGGGTTACGCCCGGCCTTTCCTCGCTCCAGGCCTGGATCGTACCTCTTTCACATCAATCGTATTGTAAATTGCCGGCGTGAAATACGCTTCATTGTTCTGCAACCTGCTTTCGTAACAATGTCGGGAGATGAGGCGAGCTCATTGTTGGGCAATAGCTGTGTTACAAGAATAATTTCATGTTCCGTTTGCTGACCTCGGCATTACCTTGTGTTAGGCGCATGTTTGACATCTCCGGTATGTGTTAAAACTTCCGCTCAAATCAAAATTCTTCCGAAATAAATTAAAACGGATTTTTTTAAAAAGAAAACTCTGTCCCTTGTTTTAACGCTCTTTATTCTTGATTTTGTCTGTCGTCGTGTAAACAAGTGAGACCTTTTGGATTATGTCATCGCATTGTGGTGTGTACCAGGGTCATTTTCGAAGCTTTAACTATTTTTTAAACAATTTTGGCACACATATATGCAAATTATTAGGTTTAGGGATATTTCATTAAGTTTATGTATGTAGAAACTTTTAGTTAGGTTGATATACATATGTTTAATTAGATTGAAATGAAGTATTTTAAATATTTTAATTTCGCTTTTTCTGCACTACACAATTGTAGATTGAATGGACGTGATCTCGATAACATATCAATAACGACGAAACTGCAAATTGATGCTTTGAAATTGAAGCAACGAGGACTGTAGAACTGGCAAAAGTAATCTTAATACTTTTTGATCAAGAGTGGCCTACATCCAGATTAGCTCTCTGCTAATGAAGGTTGCCGGATGTTAATGAATTATACCGCAATAGTTCCATAGAAGGAATCTGATCTACCCTTTCAAATGTCCAAGTTTTGACATTCAGTTTCACAGCTAATAAAAATTCCATTTGAAATGACACCAATGTTGTAGATGGCACATTCGGCTAACGTGAAATAAAAACGGATAACGTCACGTTCTTTACTTTTACATCTTATGTATGAATATGTGCACTTCACTTTCTGTCACCATCAGGTGGATGGTGGCTCTACATTGTCACAAGTTCGATGTTTTATGTCTTGTAAACGTTGATGATGAGTTATTGATAACTGAAATGTCCCCTGTCGTGAAGCAAGTGTGAAGATATCCCAACCTGACTCAGAGGTTCTATGTATCAAATTACCGCTCTACTATTATTGAAATTATTGTGATTAATTGACAGCCAATAGATGGGAGTAGGTCAGGCGGCGACACTTGGGGAGACTTTGAATTCAACTGCGTTCTGACCGATTTGTTTCTTGTTGACTGGGATGTATCCTCCCTACTTTACAGGAATTCATTCCATTTTATTTGCTCTGTTACATGTTCGAACGTGGGCTGGTGCGGTGTTTGAGCGTTGGAAAGTTTTCTTCCCGGCATCTGGTGTAGAAATGGTTCATCTCAGGGACTCTAAATCCTTGGGGGGGGGGGGCGACGGGATGATCTATCTGTGAACTCGTCTCCCACCTCATTCCATTCTTCCACTAGGCCAGTCCTTAGACAGACCAAAATACTGAAATATTCTCCTCAGTCTCTAACAATTGCCTAAATTTTGGATAGGAAGGAAAATGGGGAGTACTTTAAATACTTGTGTAAGTTTTTTTAATTTCTTCATATTTTTTAACAAATTCTTATCAACTGTTGCTGCAGTATTTTAATGCACATGGACAAGCACTTTGCTGGTGACCGTTTGGGGTTCACTGCAACTGAGAAAGTCGGTAGCTCAAGGCTTAGTTTTGTAACGAGTGGCTGCAAACAGAGTGAGGAATGTCGTCCAGATGATTAAAAGAGCAATCACTTGCTCACGACAGTTCAAGGAACAATCGCAATATTACATTTTGCACTACAAGGTCACGTCTTTGTTTTTACGTAAATCTATAAATATCTTTAGGGTAAGAACAGCTCATAAAAAGCGGTTTATTTATTCTGTAAGTTCCGTAACAGGTTCGTATATTTCTTAATTAACCCAACTAACTTAAGAATTTAAAATGCACTCGAATACGGGTCGAAAAAATGGACAACTGTCTTTTAATTTCTACACCAGAGTCAAATAAAAAAATAAATGATTTTATTTTTTTATTAACCGAATTTTCTTCCCTTTGGAACTATGAAGCTATCATTAAGTTATAAATTGATTTATAACTTTAATAAGTAAGAGTACTGATTTAAAAAATACTTTTAATCTCCCTGTACATTATGACACTTGTCCCATCGTTTCACAAGTCCCTGAAATAACAGACAAACTTAGTTATGTAATGTATTATAGTTAGTTTTTCTTTTATTATTTCGCTTTAGAAATTGTCCTGCTAATTATCATACAGTAATGTTATTTTAAAGTCTGCGTGACGGACTTTTTCTGATAGGTACAGCCTTCCTCTCCTAAAAGGCTTAGACTATACTACTAGACCGACATTGTCGGGCACGACTCTTTATGCAACATATTGACCCGTTTCACTATCACATGCAAGTACTTGGTGAGTAGGAGTACTTGCTAGATGCAATACTGTATCACTGTATTTAATTCTTTTGTTATAGTGTCATTGTTAATTTTAACTTGCTCAAAATGTTATGTATTCTGCAAGGGGAGAGGGGAGGCCAATACCGCAATATCTAAATTTGTTTAATGTTACACATTATTATAATTTCATTATTTTTAACATTAAATACTTTCCAAACATTTTGCAACCACTATTATGTACTGGATAACATTCTGAGTCAATAATTTCCTTTATTGTATGAACATGAACACGAATGCAAGTTAATCACATTGCATAATGGTCTGGGTTTTACCTGCAGGTAACATAACGATACACTTTTCAACATTCAGTGTTGAATGTTCTCAAAAGCAGGTGTTTCCTCCCCTGGCTTCTATCACAGCTCACGTGCATGCTGCGGATCAAGTTTCTTAGATTTTCTTGAGGTATGGCCTCCCATAGCTCACGTAAAACCTCTCGAAGTTCATTGAGGTCCTCAGGAACACTTTCACGAACATTTTCCCCCGTCGTGTCCCAAACATGCTCAAAGGGTTGAGGTCAGACCTTAGTTCTGGCCAAACTAGCTCCTGAATCCCCTCCTTATGCAAGTACTGTGTCACAATGTAGGCCACATGTGGACGGGCATTGTCATGCATGAAATCATTCCAATTTATGGAGCATAAGGAATAACATGCTCCTGAAGAATTTCCTCAATGTGCTGGTTTGCATCATTCAGAGCCCCGTTCTCCACAAAAACCAACTCTGTCTTGGCTTCCACACTGATATCAGCCCACACCATGACAGAACCTCCCCTGAAAGTCATCGTCGATGAGAAGATGTAAAGGGCATACCTTTCTCCGGTCCTCCTCCATACTCTTTCCCTGTCATCAGATGATCTCAGGCTGAACTGGACTCATCAGTGAAAAGGACAGCTTTCCATTGCTCCCCATTCCACTGCAGATGTTGACGAGCAAAGGCAAAGCGTGCTTGCCGATGTTGCTGGGTAAGCAAGGGACTCTGGCTGATCTTCTAGAGGTGCATTGTGTTTCTTCAAATCTCCTTCTCACTGTTCTCACGCTGACATTTTCAGCTTTTACGGCTGTTGTGTGACGATCACGCAAAACTCTGACAGATGCCACCCTTCTGCGACCTGATCCTGATCTCTGCAGGCAGTAGATACTAAGTCCCTGAACCTTCGGTATGTCCTTTGTATGGTAGAGACATTGAATGTAACACCTGGACATGCTCCGTCCATCTTCCAACAGGGCAACTTCTTAACTTAACAGCATCTTTACCTCATAAATCTATGACAAACTGATTGAAACACCTCAACATTAGAGCAAAACTGAGGTAACAAATGCCATTATACATTTCAATTGGCCTAGGTGTAAAAATGTGATTGACTTGCATTCATGTTCATAATAATACAGACTCGAAATGATATTGGAATGCATAAGAGAGATTGCAAAAATATTTGGAAAAGTTTTTAATATTCAAAAAACGAATGCAATTATAATTATTCACATATAATAATATATAGAATTAAATTACAAAAAAAACCGATTACATGCTGCTACTTTTTATTTAATTTCTTTTTAAACTCAATTTTTTTTCTTAAGCAAATTGGCCATATTGCCACATATTACCTTACTAATACATTTCCCTACTGTATCGCGTTCTCCTTCTCCATTGATAGATGGTGAGGAATTAATGACTGCTATTACAGAATCTCATGTCTTTTCTAGTGGATAGGTAGACAAGGTCCGCTCTTAAGGGCAACGTGATTCCCGCACTGACGTTGTTGTCATGTAAATCGACTTTGCATGTAGAGGGAGTTGCAATGATCTCCGAAACAAACCGGTCCTTGTATTGTGTAACTGAAAGCATTTCTCTGTTACTCAGATATTAGGTCATCACTCCACCGCCCACAGAACCTCGCCTAATGAAGTTGCTGTTTCACAGGAGATGCGAGAATTTGTCACACCTTTCTCAGGTGTATGGTGTCCACTCCTCACTGCTTCTAAAGTGTTCACTTTTTGCCATGACAAACCCCTTGTCTCGTAGAGCAATTTCTGACTCCTTGTTCGGCCATAGCTCTTTAAAGAACAAAACATGATACTTTTGGTACAAACTGCGATCACTGTTTTGGTACACACCATACGTGGGAAGGAGTTGTGCTAAGAAAAAGGATACGTTAGGATACTCAGAAGTGAAACGCATTCTTTACATGTTTTGCCAACCCACATCAGTTTCTATGATAATCTTTAGTGTTTATCGTTTGGAATGTTGCTATGGGTTCTGATTTTAAATAGAAAGTACTATAACAAAGGTAATTTAATAAGTAATATTTACAAGTTTCTTTTTTGACAGTCTTCCTGCTTCTTTGTGTTAGGAAAGTGCATTGTTTCATTCATATCGGCACTAGAAAGAGAAAACAACGTCCCCGCATGGATTTTTTTAACTTTGGGAATACATCGCAGTCTCGGGGACTCGCGCCCGGACAGAGCTGACACATCGCGAAGCTCATTGGTCACAACCCAAAGATAAAACATGAAGGTAACATAAGGTGTCTTGTCTTCTGACTGATCATAATATGAATTGAAGAGACCATGTTGATTACTTCTATGCTTGCAATCAGATCATTAATTCATTTCATAAATAATACTTAATGAATGATTAATGAAACAATGTTATAAGTGAAAAGTGCTAAAAAAAAATCTTATACAACAAAAAAGAGGGGAAAAAGAGAAATAAGAACAATGACGAACAAAAGGATCAACTCATTGTAAGCCACTATGTAAAACACTTGCAATTTTGCCATTAGCTTGCAATACATTCTATCTGTACTTCTGTTCATATTCAGAAGTTTCTTAAAACTGAAATATATAGCTAAGAAACCAAACACAAACCAAGTAGCTTGTCTCAGGCACTCTAAAAGGTGTTTACTACAATTGTATAGTATTATTTAATTCACTTTCACATCTATAAATAAACTGCATACTAATAAAAAGACACCGTATCACTTACACTTTCTATACAGAGGAGGATTTCATATAATAAAAAAATTAATGTACAAAATGTACATTGAATTAATTCAGTTTCGTAAATGCGAATACTTTGAGACGTAGGAGACAAGAAACCCCATGGATCTTCAGACATTTTCTGATGATGACCAAAACAAAGAATTATCACAGGCCTGCGGTGGAAAAATTGTTTGCGATGATTCAGAAAAAAAAAAATATTTAAACATTTTCATTTTCCCAAAAAGTAATGTTTACGTTTACAAAATCACTAAATTTTACTAACATACTGGCGTCTCTTGATCTTCGTTTTTTCGTACAACATTGAACGAAATCTGATGTATATGTTTGCAATCACAGTTCCATTGTTGCTTGATTTCCAGTTCTGGTGTAACTAGCACTCTGTTTTAAATGGTAGTGTAGATGTTCAGTATTAGTAGTCAATTGTTTTCTTCACTTATTCTGTGTATAGTTCAAACTTCACTGCTCTAGTTGTGGGTTCACTTATTTATTAATACAAGATGACTTCAAGGAGGTGTTTGATGACTTTTGTGTATATTTTGTTATAAATAAACATAACTGCCCTTGTAAAGTAAGTGTACTGTACATATTTGGTATTTTGGCTTAGCCATGGGCTCCACATAAGGTATACTGTATTTATGTGCAAGAACTCCGATAGTGGTCTGAAGGTAAGAAAACAGCTTTCCGTTTTGGATGGGACCCATAACTACAGTACGTACTGTTTCATCTGTTCCTGTAATGTAGCAGGACATAATCTTAAAAATATGAAAGTTTATCCCAATGTTCAGTCAGCAAGATGCCCTGTACCTCATCCCGGATAAACTGGAAGACATACCTGACGAATCAGACGAGTTCTTTGTAGTTAGAGTGTAGGTCTCCCAGCAGAACTAGGCTTATTGACTCCTGGTTCAGGTATACAGAAAGACATTATGTGCCTTACTTTTCACAGGAAAATGACTTGGTAGTGATGTTTAAGTAAGATAACATACAGTGCAATGTGAATAAACGGAGATTTTTATTAATATGTAAAAGGAACCTATCTACACAATACAGCAAGTACAGGATATTCTGTGCTTTTGAAAGAAAACTTAGCAAAAATGGTTGTTACGTTTCAATCCAGCACACCAAATTACATGAAATTTCTCAAACAATTTGCCATTACCTCAAGTTTGCAGACTTGTGTTGTTGTTGTTGTTGTTGTTACTTAGATTAAAATCCAAAACCAACACTCTGGAAGAAGATCAATAACTATTTTACTACTACCACCACCACCACCACCACCAATAATAATAATAATAATAATAATAATAATAATAATAATAATAATAATAGCTTTTTAATTTTCATGACTTGTTGCCACGTTAAACTCAGGCCAATTGCTCTGCAGCTCAAAACATTGATGATATATTTGTAGCATTTAGCGCCAAGTATGGACTGGTATCCCTGCATTAGCCAAAGAAAGTATTTCACCTCTTTGTATCACTATTAACCATATCCTCATAGTAATCCACTCACTCTTGACCCTTTGCAAAACTCGAGAACCCTTTTCCACAAATCTACTTGAATTTTATTTACATGTTTATCTCTGTCCATCCCCATGTGTCACTTCCATATAACAGAATAGACTTAATGATAGCTCTCTAGTGTACCTACTGGTATATCTGAATATAGTAAAGTAGACCTCGTGTTTTATAATCAATAACAGATAAGTGCTTATTCCTTTTCCTATCCACTGCAGTAGCATTTTTCATCTCTGCCATACGCGTAGAAAACTAACAGTACTTAATAGTTCTGTAAAATAAAGAGTAACATTTTATAGAAAAGTTCGTTATTTTAATAAACGTCATTTAGTGTGTGTTGGAGAAAACTAAAGACAAACTGGGAATTAGCACACCAAAATTAGACTAAACATAATTTTATCATATATACTTAATTTTTGGCTTTCATTTTGAACATTAGAGAATATTGAAACTGAAATTTTGGCAAGTTCGACGGATTCAAAAATCAGTATCTTACAGGCGGAATTGTAAGTTTATCCTTGATGCTATATGAATATTTTGAATGACAGAAAGTTTACATCTTTGTGCAGTTGTTCCACGATGTGATATTTGACTGTGACATCTTCTTTCATATTTACCGTTATGATTTTCTGAAAGACACTTTACTACATATTTGTAAAGCGAGCGGCTCGATACTTTGTATTTTCGCAGAATTATCAACGACTGTAAAAATCATTAAAATGAATTGTCTGTCTCTTAAAGTGCCAAAGGAAGGAGAAAACACGGAAACAAAACTTTCTGCAGCCGTCATGAATATTTATACAGCTTGGACCACCCAGGTTCATTTGCACGCTCCCCTGGTGGCCTGCTACTGGCAAAATGGATACACTTTAAATTAATTTAGTCAGCATGGCACCTGATATTATCTCTTGGACTTCTGGACATCGTGGTTTTAAATTACATGTCGACATATCTTAACGCTGCTCAAAAAATAATTTGGAAAACAGTAAAACTGCCGTGCAATGTTACCAACACGGTAACAATTAGTTAACACGGATTCCTGAAATACCTGCTAGGGAAGGAAGCCCGTCAATTGGAATGCAATCTTCCAGTTGCGTAATTTGTATCTCATGTGGTTTGTTTCTTATGCAGCTATTGAACTCACCCTAAGCGGAACTGTCTAAATGATCCATTTGGTGAAATGACCACATTATATAGCGTTTACCACCTGTTTGAGTTCTGTTAAAATTTTCAGGATTTTGAGTGTCTGATTGCCGCTAAAAGCTATTAGCTGGGCGCATGCATAGAATGAAAACCATGTTCGTGCTGGTCATGGCATGATTACCAATATTCTGTATGCAAATGTATTCGTGGACGTGCCGAGAATAATAATTAGAAAAAAAAATGGTATTCCGTTTATTTACTTGAGTAGAGAAATAGTCTAATTTTCTGGGCCGGACATGCAGCCATGGAGATCAGTAGTGCCATAAATATAACTCGACGGCTGGTTTTTAATCTTCCGCTAGCTAATAAAACATTCTTTCAAGAAAAAATGTTGATGTAGTTTACGCTCCACCGATCTTTTAAGATTTAGGGAAGAAGAAAAATGCTAACGACTTTTGTGAATATCTGTCCGGATATTATATGTCTACTTGTTAACTGAAGATTCCTTCTTAGAAAACGTCAGCCCTGAAGGCAAATGATAAGTAACAAGAATGAACACTTGCGCCATCATTAACGTGTCTAAAGAACTATGGCAAAAAAGGAATCCATGCGTTCCCATTATAAAAATAATAAATAAAAGAAACTTGTATGAATAAAAAGTAACAGAAATAAGACTGGGGAAAATGCGCACATGCCCAAGTAACTTCGACATCACTATGACGTGTAATTTTTGAGAAATTTTTAACGTCATGCACACTACTAAGGTTTTTTAAAGAACAATGGGTTCTAAGTGTCTTGCGTTCTCCTTTTCAGGGACTCCGAAAAATTTACTTTACCTATACAACATGTCTCAAATGGAATCGAACAAAGACTCGCCGGTTGACAAGCGTATAAGCTGTTACTGAGTCACGACACTGGAGGTGTCACAGAGTGGTCATATTAACGGTCTTGACATGGTATATAGCTCAATAAATTAATAGTATTGAACAACGGTCTATTGACTGCATAGCTGTTATGCAGTTCTTGAGTTGGCAAACCCTCACATTAAGTGTCTATCATGGCTTCACATATTTCATCAGCCCTGCTGGGCACTTAATAAGCAGTTTTGCTGAAAAGTCATCCATAACTATTGAAAGATGAAAATTTGGGGTGTTCAATAAAGAAAGATCATAATTATTATAGGCATAATTTCTTGCACTAAAATTTAACTTTACAATATTTTGTTAACTTAATGCACAGTGTACACATGATACTATTTTCATTGTCTTCAATTTTGGTTTCGCAAGTAGAAACATGTTCAGATCCGTCTAAAACAAAATGGAGGTACCGCGCCATGACCAATAAGCTGCTCTGAAATTCTGCTTTTGTCTCAACAAACCTTCAGTTGATGCCTATGCAGAGTTTGTTCTTCCCTACAGCACAGATCGAAGATGGTCTAAAGAGGGGAGATAAACGGTTTCAAAGGAAAGTGTACCCGACGTTCCAGTTTGTTCTCTAACGGAAGAAAACATTAACACGTCTGCTGTTACTGTGAGAGACGATCGTCAAATAACTTTAAGAAAGATTCAAGCACATGAGACGCACTACGTCATTTCGGTCAGCAAAGAACTGTGGAAATCTACACCATCAACTCCAAAAAGTCAAAGTGGTTGCTATTGGTGGGAAATACTTCAAAGATGCTTTGAAAACTCTGCAAGCTCTGTCAGAGGCAGAGGCAAAAGATCACATTTTCATGCAACAAGCTGGATGATAATGCAAGGCCGCACATCGCAAAAGTAGTTACTTAGTATATTAGTGGGTTCTATAATGATATGTCCTATTTGACTGTGATCAATTTTTGAGTTTAGTCAGTTTTAAAAGAGTTAGTCTAAAGTCCACAGATATCACACACGTTAAGTACATTGGGAGAAACTGTCACACTGTGGTTTTAGGTGACTAAAATGCTTAACAAGGAATTTTTGGGGGTGAAATAAAAAAAAAAAAAAAAAAAAAAAAACAGTCCCACGCGGAATGATTTGCAGTAATGTGAGCAGAGACGTTTTCATGTGTAAGAGGATTCCACGTAGATCATTTTTAGGGCAGGCATTTTCTGGTGTACCATCTCTCTCTCTATCAAGTGGAACAGTCACAGAGTGGCCACTTACTGAGAAGAAAGTTGGATCATTTTCCTTTGCTGAGGGATTCTTTCAAGACTGATGGTTTTCGCTTAGTTTGTGGGTCATATCACCTCTTATATTATTAAATATTTTTTTTATATTCTTCCATCACATATTTCCGACATTTTCTACTCGTGCTTAATTCTACTAATAGGCGAGGTGGTGGGGGATACAACGATTGCACAGCTTCCTGACTTGAGCATTGTTTTCACTACTGCGAATCTGATAATGTGCACAGCGATGATCTTCCTGCAACATACGCTCTGCTTTCATCCGTTGTTGTTGCAGTGGACCGTCTTGCGAAGTGTTCATCCGCTCTTGAAATCTGAAAACCATGATAAATAGATAAATTGTAAATAGCAAAGACCCCGAAATGCACAATACAATCTTACAAGACGTTCTCTGCCCTAAACGGACTTAAAAGACGTGGTAAATCATAGAGCGGAAATGCTCTTGAGATTCATCCTAGCGTCTGGCGCAGCAACACCTGCGTACACATACACAGAAGTGTTAGAGCGCGCTCATACTGTTTTAGCTTCAATCTAAAGCTAAGAAAAGGCGCATTGATTAGTCGTCCATTCTCAAAACTTTTAGTGACCCTCGTATTTGATATTTCATACTTCGCAGATGTGCCAATTGTATGATCTCCTATCTATGTTCGAGCCGAAAGCATTTCAGAATTTGCCCCATTTGACATGATGGTGATGTAGAGTGACGTGCTCTGACATCAAAGGCTACTGTTCTTCTCCTAACTCTTTCTGCCCTTGTGAACTGGCCGAGAGGGCTCTTTCATATTTTGAACGTGTCTGTTAGTACAATGAAGTAAACTGTTGGTCTATTGGAAAGTAGGCTTAGATGGAGCAGACATTTGTTTCAGAAAGAACAGCTCCTTATATGTTAATTACTGAACATTATGTGAGGTCACGACTGCTGTCATGGCGGCCACGTCTAACGCTCCATCTTGTGCATCTGACAGCTAACCGCCAGGCATGCGCATACAGCAGAGAGAGGCAAAGAAATAGGAACCAAGAACAACAATAAGAAACGCTTGTCCTCTTCTTCTGTCTGATTATTCGCTCATTCATTATTTGATGAAACACAGCACCAAGGAATAAGCTCCTTAAATTTGTTTTTATTCATCATAATCCTCTACTTACAACTAGCATGAAGTATTTGTAAGTTTAAAATATTTTTTTCGCAAAGTAGATGATAGCCTAAGGGCGGAAATCTGCTGAACATGGGCGATTATCCATCAATTAATAGTGAACCTACCGCCACGGGTGGCCGAGGTCGTTGAGGTGCAGACTCTTGAGCGGGAGGTCTGGGGTGCGAATTCCACCAGGACTGTCCTTCCTGACTGAGGTTTTTTCCAGGTTTTCCTCAGTCCTCATTAATGGCAAATGCCGGGGAGGTACCCTAAACTTAGGCCTGGAACGTTTCCTTCCTTAAAAAAAAACCCTTTCCCAATTTATCATTTCATTTCATGTATCACCAGTGTCCACCACCCGTGGTTCCTCAGTAGTTAAACACTATTAAAAAATTGTAAATCTCGTCAATTTTCCATCAAGAAGTCAAGACGTAAACAAGTTTGTTAACTACACCATGATGTTGTCCACTGTGAACTAAACAAAGCAGTGGAACTCTGTGTGCTATAATTCCCCAATTTGAAAAACTACATAACTGTTTTCTGAAAAATGTTTAGTATAACCTTTGTTTTCTGCTGAAGCTGAACTGGTTTAAACCGGATCCCATAAAAGCTAAGTAGAAATTCATGGTTCACGCAATAAAATGCTTTAGAGAGGTAACGAAATTTCAAGCAAAATGCAATTTATTATTTAGTTCTTACACAGTTTCATTTGTAAGTTTACAAGCCGTGTTTTCTGTAGATATGCCTTTCCTGAAACCAATTTGTTGTACATAACTTTTTCAAATACTTTGTGCTTATTCCTTTGTTAAACATTGGTGTACGTACGTTTTTCTGGAAAACTGCTGAGTGGTGCACTTCTTATCATGAGCATGCTTTTAAAATGTAACTGTCAATTTCATGATCGGTTGATTTGATAATTTTAGTTTCGGTGTTGTCCGGTAAAATCCGAAATGTTTTGAATATTATCAAAAAGGATGTCTCTATTATATCTAATGCATCTTCCGTACCTCCATACTTTACATTTAAATTGTTAGTAATATTTTTAAAAAGCTGTTAGCTATTTTCGCAATTTCCTCTGAGTTATTTATTTCTTTATTTTTAATTATAAAATGATTGGATGTAGGTTTTTGTCTAATTCTCTTTTTTATAATATGCCAGGTGATTTGGATTATCAATGAGTTTTCCTCCTTCGGTATACATTTTGTTTATAATATTCTTTAAAGTTTAAATTGTCACCACATTTTAACTAATTAAAAAGTTCTAAAGTTTAACGTATTTAATTCCTAGAGTAATTCAGTTGTGATTTTTTTATTTTAGTTCTTTTTGCATCCTGGCTGGGAAGAATGATTGAAGTACATTTTGAAAATCCTTAGAAAATGTTTAATTTTTCTATCTACATCATTAAAATGATATACTTAATTCCATCACTCACCCACTAATGCCTTAATAAAATTATTCAGATTTTCTTTATTTATGATTCTAAAAGTTTTTTACTTTTATCTGTTTTAGACTTTGTGACTATTCATAATAGTCGTTACTTAAGCATCAAGGTCAATTGAATCATTAAGAGTCAGAGAATATACAGAGGGTGCCAAAAATGTATACACACTTTAAGCAAAGAAAAAATGTGTTAACATAACACAAACAGAAAATGATGAGCACTAATCTCTTAGACTTTTACAGTTACAACAATTGCTCAAAATGTCCATCATCGGCGTCGATACACTTCTCAGTACGTTGAACTGCTGATTGAGCAACGTTTGCGAAAGTGTCCTCAGAGATTACAGCACATGCCGTTTCAACTTCTTCCCGAAGTGCTGTCAGTGTAGCTGGTTTTCTACGGTATACAACATCCTTAAGAGTTCCCCATAGGTAGAAGTCCAACGCAGTTAGATCCGGAGAACGCGGTGGAAACTCAATCGGACCTCTTTGTCCTAGTCTAGTGCCTTGGAAGATTGTCATCAAGGTACGCATATACATCTCGGTGGTAATGTGTTACAGCACCATTTTGTTGGAAGTAAAATTCTTCATTTCCATAGAGTGTATGAATAGCGAGTATTGTGACTCGCATACGATACCATGAGTCTCAAATTTGTCTGGAACGTGTGCAATTGTTACCGGCGTTGACGGTTCTGTTCTGTACACACGTCTCCGGACATTACGTTTGAACTTCAACAACATTCTCGGTTTTCCAATCCTACCTCAAATTAATTGCTTTCCGCTTCTCAAACGATACTCTTGGCTACATTTTGTTGTAGCAACGCTAACATAACGTAATGTGTCACATCTGTTTACAGAAGATCATACTAAACATCACTGTTGTTTTTGGTTCAACTTTGAAATATATTAAATAGATATCTACTGTGAAAATGTGTGTACATTTTTTTGGCACCCTCGGTATTTAAATGTGTTATATAATGCCTTTTTATAGGTCTTAGTTATTCTTGTGAGAAAGTTTACAATATGACAAAGAGGTGAAGTTTGGTACTAAAATCGCAGTTTATGTCACAAAAAGGTACACAGAATGTAAAGATATTGCTGTCTGGTATCACGGCACAGTGGTCTTGGTTGTACTATAGTGTTAGTATGTTGATTGCTGTAAGAAAAGGTGTGTGATCCCACAGCGTTAAAAATCAATACAATTTTCTCTTTGAAAAGATATAATGAAAACTATTCATATTTTAATTGATGGCCAACAGTTGGCGACCATTCCTGGAATCAAAAAGCTACGAACACGTGCATATTTAATAGATGGAAACGATTATTACACACTCCAGGACTATAGTAGCACTGATCAAGCTGAAAGTGAAGATGATAGATCTTTAGTTTCACATCTTCTCCACAGAAACGCTCTCTAAGATTGCAGACCTGACCCAAACACAGCGGAACCGCCCCATGTATATAATGGCCGGTCGGTCGGTTGAAGCAGGTACTGCGGTGAACGGAAGTCAGAAAATCCGCAGCTATGATTGTCACGTAAGTTTGCTAACACTAACACTTGAAAGGCGACCACCCTTCACTTCCCATACATTTCTGACATCGGCTTACGAAATTAATCATCACCCTCTGTAGTTTCCTCTAAGAAATGAAAGAAATTTGTTCACGAATGTTATTTTTCAGTTCATCTGTGTGTGTGTGGACTTGTCTTGTACACTTTTTCCTTTAGTACCTCCCAGAGATAAAAATCCCATGGAGTTGAATTGGGAGACCAAGGGGGCCATAAGCTGTTAGTGGTGACTCTATCGTCATTTGCAAGGTGTGTCACTGCAGAGTTCTGTTGGAAAATCGTAGATCTATGTTCCCTCACAGCTAATTCACGGAAAATATGTTAATTGTTTCTTAAAAAATTGAAGTTATTATTCTCTCGCCACTAATAGTGCATGACACTCCTATGTTTTGATCATGCAAGGGTTCCTCGTGCAACAGGTTAGGATTTTCTCAACTCCAGTAGCGACTGTTTAGTGAATTAACATTACCACTGAGTGGAACTAAAATTCATGCGTAAAAAATTAGATTAGGGTCAATTTCTCCATCATGCACACTATTGAAAATATACTCACAAAGTCTACTCTTGGATGCAGGGTCACCCGGTTTAAGTACTTACAGTAATTTTATATGGTTTTAACTTCAGTAGCTTTGTAACTTTCGAACAGAGGAATAAAGTTCCCTTTTGCGTCGAAATGATTTTTAGGGGAATGTTGCAGAGTATGTCAAACTTATGTGTCGTTTCTTATGCGAGTATTGCACGTAGCTGTAAACGCTTTTTATGAAGAATATTTCCCTTTCGACCTTCGACTTGAGAGTTGAATATGAGGATATATCTCTTGGAACAATATACTAATACTCTTTGCGGAACAGAATATTTAAATTGAATGTGTGAATACTTTATACAGTGGCATATAACACACAAGGAGAGGTCCCTAACTTCAATTGATAGCTTGGATAAGTTTGATCTCTCAGACTTATGTCAGTTAGAATATCGAACTTTTCTACAGTGTCACAAAAACACCTCTTTAGTTTTTAATATCTGTTATTTGTCTTTTAAATTCCGCAACACGTTTTTTATAGTCAAACTAGGGTAGCTATTTATCAACCTACTTAAACTTTGTCTGTAATTTTAAATTGGATATAAGAATGTAAATAAATGAGAAGGGCAGTTATAAAATGTAATATAATAACATGTCTAGGCGAGATAAAGGTATGCACTTGAAAGTAAATGATGTAACTGGAAGATTTCATTTCGCGCTAATAGCAGCCTTCAGACCGCATCTGCCGTCCTAGTTAACTGAGAGGCGGTGGCTCGCTTTTCAACGATTCAGATTTTCGTATCAAACAGTTGGTGTCCGCCTAAAGGTTGCCGTATTTTGTTTTTGTTTTTCTGTTTGCCAGCCTAAAAGGTATTTGGACCTTTTTGTTAAGGATTTTCTTAACTATTTCGAACCATCAACCATTTTACAAAGATTGGACCCTGTGTCACAGCAGTTTCAGCACATTCTTCTTTTGCTTTAATATTTCTACAACTCCCTAAAAGAAGGTTACCCAACTTTTGTAGTTTTGCCGTCGCTGGGAGCTGGAACTGGAGAGTAAAGGGGATGTTTCCTAAGTTCAAACTCGGCTTTATCACAACGAAAAACCTATGGCTTCAATCAACAACACATCTCGTCTTAACTTTCAGCGATTGCATTTATATAATAATATTAGACTTGTTTTGGCAATAATCATCTAAATAGCACTTAATGCATTTCCCCACATAAAACATTCCTTACTTTACATCAAAACTGTGAAGAAATTTATCTTTGTCCGCCTGAAAATGCCTTAACTAAATGCTGACCTCATTTGCAAATATCAATGTACTTTTTTTTTGTGACAACTTTCCAAGAAACACTACCAACTTCACAGAATGTTCGAGACATCACAGCACAACCCCAGTTATTGATATATCTTGATGGATTTCAGAAGCAGGTTTGTAGCACTTTGCTCGACATTTCCCAGTGAGTCAGTGCTTCAACAGCTGCCACGATGTAATGTAAAAAGTTGAAACTACATAAACATTTCAGGCATTCTTGTACCATGAAATACAACTGGAAATTGACCAGGAATGGGAACATCGATCTTTGAGTAAGCTACAACTTAAACTTTTATTTCTCCCTGCACATTCAGCTACTTGTCCTATCGTTTCACCGGCCCCTGAAATCCAGCACCATGAAATTCTTTGGGCTGCTGTCAGAACCAGGTGGTGACTTCCCTTTCTACAGCTTCATTATCGGGAAATCTTTCACCCGAAAGTTGATGTTTAAAGTGCTGAACAAAGGAAAGTCGCTGGAAGAAAGGTTGAGGTTATATGGAGGATTTCCAACTTAAAATTTCACAGCGACTCGTCTTGCGAGAGCAACGCGTCTTTGTTTAGGAGTCCTGGTTGCTTCCGTTGAAGGCCATACGAAGTTTCCTGAAGATGTTATAGTAGCAGTTGGCATTTACGATTTCTCCTTGAGGCTCCTCAGACTCGTTTTCCCGTATGGTGTCACTTTTCATTGAGGAACTTATACAAATTAAAATTTCAGTAATAGGGTCATGGCGTAGTCCCTTTGAACTCCTTATTTAAACAGTTAAATGTCTGCAAGTCCCTGAACCACATATATTCTGAATCACAGAATTTATTTTCATCAAGAACAGAAAATGTTAAATGTGGTTATTTTACATTTCCTTGTTTTCTTAAATCGATTTCTGCCCACTTATTTTTACTCTGGTTGGGAGTACGTCGCGAGAGGTTTCCAATTGCTAAAGTTATTTTTCATTCGCTGTACTCCTCTTCTCCGTTTGTATCAATATCTCCCTGTGCAGGATTTTGCGTCCCGACTGAGGTCCGCTCCCCTCCCACTCATGGCCGCCTGCTTACCAGTTAGTCGCAAAGACTTTACAGCATGTTATAAATATGAACTAGCTCGATCATTCCGAAGTGCCCTGGGCATCCTTCTTTCCAGAAATGCAATTTACGATCTTGTGAATAAATTTGATACTACTGGTTTAATGCAAAATAAAAAACATACGAAGACTAAGTGGCGCAGTCTTCAACGTTCTCCAACCAAGTCACTACCGAAATTAGCTCAAGTTGGCGTTCTGCCCAACATTTTAAAAGTCAATTCCTACAGGTATACACGTGTTCATTGTTTACGACAAGGTGATCCCGTAGCACGTGTGCGTTATTGTGAGTGGTTGCTTTCTTTCATCAGGCTAGCTTAGGTTCTCTCCTCAGGTTCCATGAACATTTTCGTGTGAACACTCACAATATTGTTTGTTGTTCTGAAAACTCAAATTGTAAAGAAGAAACCCCTCTTAGCACAAGATTCACAATCGGTCTGATTTTTTACGAGCAAACAGTAAATGGAGAAGGTTACCGAAATGACATTCTAACCTCATTTTAATCAGCTGGCGCAAAAAGAAAAAGCATGTGGGTGGTTTCAACAAGATTCCGCCACAGCAGAGGAGTTCATGAGTAAAATTAGGTAAGTATTGAAAATAGAGTGGCTGGTTCTCTCGCTCCCAGATCTAACAGTCTGTGATTTTATTTGTGGGGTGGTGTAGCAAACAAATCCTCACACAATGGAAGAACTCAAGAAAAACGGACGAAATAAAATTAGAAACATTACGTGACTGAACTAACTCACGTTAATCGCAATGTATTTACCCATACAATGCTTGTTTAGCTCAAGGTGGACGATATTACCTGCATTTGCTATAATATTTGCTTTTATGTATAGTTTTTTTCGCGGTCGGCTATGGGTTTGTCCAACTGCCGATACGCAAAACCCCGTGCTAGCGGTAAGGACATTTTCTGCAAGCCCTGTATTTACTAAAGTACACATGCGCACTAAGGAGCTCCCTAAATGGATTGTTAGTTCTATGTCAGGGTTATTTCGATAACGCTACAAACACAAAAGACGTAGATACAGGCATAGAGATGGAATGTCAGAGAGATACTAACCCCTCATTTGCTTTTTCTTAAAACTACTACGGGAACCGTCAATCAGGTTGCAGACCCAGGATTTGATCCTAGGACCTCCCAAATACCATCCTGTTGCAAGTGTCAAGGCCTGAGCCAACCTGCTCAATCATGTTATATTTCTAAAGTAACGGTCATATTTCCTAGGTCAAATCTGTGGCATTATCGGGAAAGAGTCGAGCTTAACTGATGACCCAGCTTTGTGTCATTTGCTTCTTCAGCAAGAGGGGATGAGCATTTAAGTTACAGTGAGATATGACGTCTCTAAGAACTCGTTTTATGTCCTCGTATCGAAGTTGGCAGTGGAGAACGGCACCTCGACACGTAAAGGCGGATGTAGCAGCAAACAAAACGCTTCATTGCCTAACACGCTTAATGACGCAACGATCTGTTCAGAACTTGGCCACCTGCTGGCGGCAGACATAAATCACCTGTAACTAACAAATGATATGCAAAAAGCGGCTCATATAAAGAGAGAGAGAGAGAGAGTGATGGTTACACATTCGACTCTTATTCAGGGATATTGTCCCGGAAATGCCCCAGCGCAAGGCTGAAGTGGGAAATGTCTATAAAAATTTGAAAATTGTTATAAAGATCAGAGTTAATTGTCCAGAAATTTAGAGCCTGTCATGTGTTGTAATTATCAGTAATCAATAAATAATTAATTGTTGTCAGGAGTGTTTAGAGAATTCGGTAATTTTGTACATTGAGATATAATCAGCGGTTGTTTCATCTTCATGAATATTTATGATAGACATAGAAAATGATTATGCTCATTAATCTCTCTAATTGTGACATTGGGGGGCCGCTGCAAATAGGAGCGTTCATATGTCTAAAGAGTTTTTTAAAAATACATATTTTATTTTTCATGGGGAGTTTACACTCCCTCCAAAGAGCTCCCAATGTGCATTTAGTTACCCTGACAAGAGTTACGGCCGTGGGATCTTGTCTTTCACTCTACCAGGTCAGTTATATAAATACAGAAAAAAGTCAAATTAAATATGTAAATATTACACGTTTGATAAAGACGGTGTTAGAATTTCACCAGTTTCCTTATTGAAGTACACAGAGGGAGAAAGCAGAAGAAGAAGCAGAGAGGGCGAAGTATTATGCAGTTGAGCTGACAATTTAAATTACTTTATTATGCGACAATCTCTAACTTCAGGAGGAAGGGAGTTCCAGGTTTCGGGAACTGACACGCTGAATAAGGTTGAGTAGAAATGTGTTCAGGGACAGACAGTAAAGTCATATTCCGGGTACGAGGTAGGGACAGGTATACGAAGCAAGGGACGAATACTGAGGGGTGGAGGTGCGGAGGATTTTGAACAGGAGTGTAAGGGAATGGAAAGCCCTGCGCTGTTTAAGAGGTAACCATGACAGTTGATTGCGTAGACATCAAAGTTACAAGTGTTGACGAAACAAACACAGGCATAATGAACGAGTTGTAATCTGCCGAATTGTTGCAAAACAACAATTGGCGGTGTGTATGATCTTTTCATTCTACCGAGGTTCTGGAGCAGCACGGGCTGAGTGTTAAAATCCCTTGAGTCCGTCATATGTTTTTGTCGCTTAGGGAACGGGTCTTTCCTTTCCATGAATTTCCATCCTCCCATTTCATTCCGAGTCGAAAGTGCAAGGCGAGATGGACTCTGGGACTGTGTGCGGTGTACTGACGACTTGCGCTTTGAAAAGATTTCAGCAGGGAGAATTTGTGCCTATGGTCATGCACCCCGGCCCCCCAGTGCCTCATATGACCACATTCTTACGGACAAGTGGCCCTCTTGAGCAAAGCTGGGGTACCAAAAAGGCCCCCTCTGTCGCTATAAATGTTTGATTGCCGCGTGGACTGGATTATAGTAGTCAGTGGTAACGAACACTGCTCTGAAAAATCATTTCGCTTGATCAGGCTTTGGAGTTCCAAAAATGGGCGGTAAAGGGCAGTAGCGCAGTTCCTTTAAAATGCGCGCACCGCTGAATGAGATGTTGAAGGAGCAATGGCAGAGTTCCCGAGGAAAACCTGGCCAAGTGGCGCTTCGTCCGCCATGAATCGCTGAGTGAGCGACACTTGCAGGATCTTACTCGTTGATATCTTTACATTCACTAAAAGTTTCAAGTTACGTTGTGTATTTAAGACGAAGATGTTTCAATAAAACAAAAACATGTCACTATTAAAACTGTTACAACAGCAAATATCGACCTTCAAAGTTACATGGGAATAACAAAATCAACTGCATTTAGCAGACCCCAATGGCGGCCTATACTGTCAATAGCAAATACGAAACTTTAACGAAGTATTGTGTTTACGAGATGACATTATTTATCAAAATAAAATAATTAGATTGTTCTTAAGAATCTGGGAAAAAGGAAAAGGTCAGATTTACCATAATCTATTTTAATAAAAAGGGCTTAGTCTTCCTTGGCAATAGTTATAAACGCGTGTCCCTGTCTTGTTTTAACCTCACTTCCAAAGGAATCAAAACATAAATCCTGCTCACACCATTCATAAAAGCTCTCTCGCTCCAAAACCTGCTTCATATATTCTTATGGGTCTTTCCTTCATTGTTAATCTTCACTGTCACATATGAAGGTAGATCAGGGAAAATGTTCTCCCTAACAACAAATTTTGGTACGAAATATTTAGTATACACTAAATTTCATCGTTAACTTACAAATTTGCACGTTTATCCGTTCCTCCTTTAATTACAGCTATTTAGGAAATGTAAATATGGTATTAGACCACCTCCTTGGTCTAGTGGTTAGTGTTGCTGACTGCTGGTCGGGAGGCCCGGTTCGATTCCCGGTACCTGCATGGAGGTCGTCGCGGTAACCCGAAGGCCCACATGGGTCTAATGGAAACCAAGCTGGAAGAAGAAATATGGTATTATGCTATTTACTTAATAAAAAACTAACGCGCTACTGTTGATTTACTTCCAAGTATAAACCACGAACCAAATTAACAAACCCATGTAATTGGAAGCACGGACCACAATTTCCACCTTTTTGTCTACTATTGACACTTGTAAATGTAGTAGGTCTTGGGGATAATATAACAATTGAGAGACTAGGGATTATTTGAGACGAATAGTTAATAAGCACTTCATTCTCGTATATTTTTGCATTTTCCTGAATCTTTGATATAAAATGACCACATACTTCAGTGTTTATCAGATGCAGGTTTCGAGTCTTTGTACCACAGGCATGCTCCAATTTCCACTTTGGGCTAGGTGAGGTGTTACAATTAAATCTACATTTTTGTCCTTTGATCATTTTGCCCATATCTTGTATACGTCAGCCAGGAAACTTCATTTTTGCTTTTCTTGGAGGTGATGGCTGCTACCTCCGACATTGCATCTTCCGAAGTACAACAGTTTCACAATTACTAACTGTATCATTGCTGTATAAAACGACCACAGTAGAAAGATTTGTGCTCTACAACTGTTCTGACCTCTGCGCTGCTTGAAGTAAGAAATGGGACATCTACCTCCCCCTCCCCCCTATTCCTCCTTCTTTTAATACTGTTGCACTATAGCACCTAAATCTTGCAAGGATATTTTTATGATCTTTATTAAAACTAAAATACCTTCATGAAACGAATACCGTGACCCTTCTTTGTTAATAACAGACATAAGAGTCTTCTTCTCTTCATTCATACGCTGCTAAGGAGCTCCTGGATTAACTTTTTTAATTATAAATTAGTGTACCCAGTGACCGAGGTATTTTAATCGTAAAGGGATTTAAATGTTACAGATTGTAATCATTTGCCAGATCATTTTAGATATATTTTGTAAGGAATTGTCAAAGAGTGTGCACTTTTAGGGAAATTGACAAAGGTTTAAAACCTTGTTTGTGTTAAAACGAAAGGTTTTAATTATGTTTGGTGTTTATTAGTCCAAGGGTTGATTTTGTCAGTTAAACGGACTAGCTCCTACATAATCTGTTATGCGAGCCTGGGTTGTCGAAGAGGTCTGTTTGCGATCTTTTGTTTGTTTCTCCTTTGAGCAGAAAGTCAATGTAATCAGGCACTCACAGAAAGTGAACCTATAACTACATAACATGTAAGGTCTTTGGTTCGACCTTCTGCTGTACGGACGAAGAAGGTCTGATAGGTCTTGCTGGCCTTGTTTTGAGCGAGAGCAACAAAGGCCGAACTGAGTAAAAACTAGAAAACCGATTGTAACGAGTTAACATGTTGTGTTGTGTGAGTTTCATAAATTGTTAAAATCAATTAAGTGCGGAGACTGGGTCCACTCTTGTTACTTGTTTGCGGAGCTCTGGGCAGCTTTCGCAAACGCCCGGGAGCGCGGCTTCAAGAGTTATGACTTCTCATTATGAGGGTATTTGTTACGTTACCATTATGTCCTGGTTTACACGATCCATTTTGTCTTTGCAGGTCGTGTAACAAATTTTAAAATTTCCAGCGTGGTCAAAAAATATGCTCTTTTGAAATTATGTCTAAAATATGTTTCATAATGGGGCTGGTTACTGACATGTGCTAATTACACCCCATACTTCAATACACAACTCTTCAACTAGAAACTTCGTTCTATAATACTCAGTGATATTACACTCCAGCGCTACCAACTTTTAATACACAGTGTAATGACGTTTCAAAACAAAACTACTACACAAGCATTAAACTGATTTCTAAGGTTTGTTTGCATAAATAACCAAATTGACAATTTTGGAGCCATGTAAGGCTGTAATAAAGTTAATGAAATAATGAAAACATAACTGCGCATGCTTAAGTGAATAACATGGCTTCATTCAACGCGAGAACATTCATTTTTAAACAGAAGTATAATAAAGCAGAAGTATTTACTCAGCAAGAAGATGTTGGAATAGTTCCCTCTGATACAGAACTTTCTTCAAGTCGTCTAATGTGTGTTTAAGTTCTTGCACTACAGAAATGCTATAGGGCTTAACTATATAGAAAGATTTCCAGAGCATGTCTAACTGCAAGAACTGTACACATTTCATCAGCAATTCTTCCCGTTTCAAGCAATGTATTTACCAATATGTGATTTGGACCCTGGGTTGCTAGTTAAAGATCGGAAAATCTGTTATGAAACAATCTCCATACATCACCAGCCGATCGTAAATAAATACTCTTTTAGGAATATAATACCCGAATTAAGTAATTAACATATTGCATTACGCTGCCTAGTGAATACTTAATATATTGTTGTACAAGAACACGTCCGTAAGTTCCTAGAGCTTAACTCGTACTGACCTCCCCTTCGACTCCCCGGCCGGCTGTTAAGCGTGCCTAAACCTAACACTCACCTGCAGGAACGGCACCTAGCAACTAAATTGCCCCCCCCCCCATTCCAAGCAATTACGTTGCTTACAGCACCTTCGTACTCTGACTAGACTAAAAGTACCATCTGGCAACATTGCTAAGTCGGCCTAATCTGGCAGTAGCCTTCTCACACTGCAGGTGTGAGCATAATTTAGGTAGCTCAATCCCCCCCTCCCGCAACAGGAACCAGGTGCATGCCTTAGGCACTCCTTCATATGGCACACTTATCGCCACAGGCTACTCATTTCATATAATTGAGCATTTTCTTCTTCTTCTTCTTCTTCTTCTTCTTCTTCTTATTTTGCGATACTAATATTTCAAAGGCTGCAACAAATAAAATTAAGACGGGGATGAGCTGTTGCCGTCAGTTAGATTGTTAAGCTGTTTAAACTTTTCTAGTATTTGGAAAAACCGCTGCCAAATATAAGTACCTCCACTCTAATTGTATGAGTTTATATGCTCCATGAAAACCGCAGAGATGAGGGAAATATGCCAGGTTCGCAAAGTTTCAGGAAGACAACCAAACGCAGAGATGAGCCAGGGACAGGAAAATCAACAACGAGGCTCTCTTAGCTACTATTGAAACGAACAACAGCCACACATGTGAGGACGGGTCACAGCAATTCAACGTCAGTGCAGAAACCAAGCGGTTCCATCTCCAGTTAGAAGAAAGATACAAACTGCTCGTTGTGTTCCACTCAAATTGATAACTCTCTCAGGATATAAGGACGTCTGTTTTGCATTGCTGTCATGTCAGTCTAAGGATTTCTTTCTTGATAGGCTGTTGACACGCAATAAAAAGTTGCAGCCCATAAATGAACCCTTGAACAACCGAAATTACCACTGCATCAAAGGAAGGTTATGTTCTGTGTTTGGAGCACCTGCTAGTCAATCAATGAACATCACTGTGTACCAGCCGATGTGTCCATTAAAACTGAGGATCTTGCACTTGTTTGTTTGCATCATACAGCTAAGGATCACTATTAATCTGGGGAGTGGGAGACTCTAGTTCGCCTATCGTATTCTCAAGACTTTATCATCTTTTACTTTCTTTGGATAAGCGCCTCGAGGTCAACAATTCCGAACGTTTGCCCATCTGGAAACTGCACTGGTTGAATGTTTTTACAGTTTTCCATTACTAAAAATTGTTTTGTTCAGAATACCTGCTTTGAAATGTTTAGTTACCTTATAATAATTGTAATGTGTTATATTCTACAACTAATTGACGAATTATTTATTCTTTCCAAATACAATCCAGGTTGACATTAAACGATAGACAGCAAAAATATGATGATAATAATGAAATTCTATTTATATTCAAATAAAAAAATTGCATTAAATTTGTTTTGATTTGATCTTCCCTGCATAGTCTCACATTTACACATTTTCCCAGAGTTTTTTTAATCTACCAAATACAGTTATTGTGGATTGCACCTTAAACCACTCTTTCACTTCACTAATGACGTCATCTCTGTTTTCAATCAGCAATCCCGCAACCGATTTTTCATTTCAGAGAACAAAAAAGGCCACTTGGTGTGAGACCAGGAGAACAAGGTGGGTGCTGCAAGATTTCCAAGCCACAACTACCTCAGTAGTAAAAACAGGCGTTAAACGCTACTCAGTTAAACTCAAAGCCACATATCGTTGCTTTGTCAACTGCAACTTGAGCTGGTGCATTGTCAGCCGGGAGACGAATGTCTCTGGAGAGCTTTTCGCAACTTGTCCAGAAGATTGCTGCAGGATGTACCAGCAAGTGATGGTTTGCAAGGTAGTCTGTGAGGAGACTCCGCGACAGTCCCAAGAACTTGATCTGCTCTTCTGACTTTAGCACCTTTGTCAGGAGATCTGCTCATGTTTTGTTCTCTGGATCATACGATTCATCCATGATTACCTGACGACCAGACATACCCTCTTCATCCTGTTCCAACAGCTTCAACGTCAGTCCTGAAAGATCACGCCGTGTTTGTTTCTGAAAAGAAGTTAGCGAACGTGCAACCCAGCGTGGAGACACCTAAGACATGGGCAACTGGTGATGAATGTTTTCCACACACTTCATAACTGAGACCAGTTCTTTTGTTCGTCTGCGGCCGCTTCGTCCGTCAATGATGGTCTTCCAGGTCTTGGCTCGTCCGTGAGGGACTTTGGAAATTCCTTTTCCACTTCACAACAGTGTCACAAGATGGGCAATCGTTTCCATGGACTTCCGGACTCTGTTACCTTCAAATGCAGGAAGTTCATCACCCTGCCAGCCTCGCTCTTCTCCATCCTACACTTCTGGCAAGGACATAACGAGTTGAATTCCTCAACATCCTTCTCTTAGAGACCAATGATAACACTACAACATTTTATCAATATACCATGATAACTTCTGGGAGACAATTAAAACTTTATCACCCCCTCGTAAAGATGTCAATTTGGTGTGGTGTTAAAGGGGTGAAATTTGAAATGTAGTGTCAACTTTGGTTTTAAACATTTCCCTCAATGTTTAAATTGACAGTGTTTCTTTATTTTAAAGTTATAGTTTTTCGGGAAGTTGTGAAATGACATCCTGTATAATTAAAAGATGGTTCTTTGAACATTTCATGGGATGGCTGTACCGGTTTACCAAAAAATATACGAGAGTAGCTCCATAATTTTCCGGCCTAACCATTTTCTAATTATGATAAAGACAAAAACTATATTTCACTTTTCAATATAGTTACCCTTTCTTGCAATACACTTCTCACATCTTTGAATTAACATTTCAACCCCCCTCCCCAATAGTCAGAAGTCTTGTCTGCAAAATAAGCATAAACAGCATCCATCACTTCGTCACACTTAAATTTTCTTCCTCGAAGGTCCATCTTGAATTATCAGAAGAGGAAATAGTCACTGGGAGCTAGGTGTGGGCTGTAGGGTTGATGGTCGATCTCCTTGAAGCCACATTTCTTCACAGTTTCCTTTGCAGCAGGAACTGTGTACACAGGCGCGTTATCGTGAAGGCCCACACCACCTCTCAGCTTTCCTCGCCTTTCTCACCGCCAAAGGTGGCCGAGGTCGTTAAGGCGCGGACTCGTGAGCGGGAGATCCGGGGTTCGAATCCCGCCAGGACCGTCCTCCCTGACTGAGGTTTTTCCAGGTTTTCCTCAGTCCTCATAAATAGCAAATGCCGGGGAGGTACCATAAAACTTAGGTCTGGAACGATTCCTTCTTTAAAAACAAATCCTTTCCCAAAATATCATTTCATTTCATGTATCAACAATGTCCATCGCCTGTGGTGCCTCTGTAGCAAAAACGAGCGTTAATACAATTCATTCATTCATTTCATTCGCCTTTCTCTTTGATGTAAGCACGTAGTTGTGCAGTAGGCCAGCATAGTACTCCCCATTTACTGTGGCGTTCCTCTCCCTCAAGTCAATGAAGAATATTCCTTCACAGTCCAAAAAGAATGTGCCCATGATCATCTTGGTTGACTGAGTGATCTTGACCTTTAGAGGCAGTGCTTAGCCAGGTTTTACGCCACTCCATTGATTCTCTTTTGGACAAGGGATCATAGTAGAGGACCATAGTTTCATCTTCTGTAAGAATGGTTTGCAGAACTTCTCTCTCGTTGCCATGACAAAGGTCCAAAAATGACTAACAACAGATGACTCGTTGCTGCTTTTGGACTGAGAAGAGAAGTTTAGGCATCCAACATGGACTAACCTTATTCATGTTTAAATGTTCTTGAATATTTCGAAGGACTGTTGTTTAGGAAAGGCCCAACGTTGCTGCTATTTCTATAACTTTGAGTAGCCGGTTTTCCATAATTTCTCCTTCCAAAAGAACGAGAGTTCCTCCAAGGGCCGACCTGCACGCCCTTTTGTCTTCAATGCTTTCTCTACCCATTCATAAAAGTATGATCCATTCTTTTACAGCAGACTATGAGGGGGATGCTTCCCCATTTACACTGTCCAATCGCTGTTTAATTTCATTTGGAGTAAGTCCTTCTTTTGTGAAGAAGTTAATAACAGCTTGATACTCTATTTTGAATATGTCACCATCTTCTACACATAGTCTTCTTTATGCAACTATATTTGAACAACTGAACACAGAGCGTAAGTTACAGCTGCAATTATTTACTTAACAGATAAGGCATGATACCAGATAAGGGTTTTGTGAAGGCGATAATCCTTATCGGCGATGCGGGAAACTTATGAACCTCCCTCGCACGTCTACAAGATACTGGTGTATATTTTGGTTCCATTCGCTTAGTGACTAATGAAAGTATGACACGCCTTCTGTAATGCCAACACTAAGGAACAAGCGCTTTAGGTCTCAAGGGGATCTGTTGACACCTTCCTGTTGTGCAGCCACGTTCAAAATGGAATTTATATACGCGGATCGTATCGTGGTGTATATCTCATTCATTGATAACGTTGCAGTTATAAGCAGAGTTTGTAGCGAGAGAACGTGTTCGTTAGTAAGAGACAGACGTGGACAAAATGGAAGCCGACTATCATGAACAAAGATGGACTGCATAATTTTTGTGGAAGAGAGACGTCAAATATGTTAAAATTCCTAGACGTTTAACTGCGGCATGTGTTCAAGAAGCTGCTGAACAGAAGATCGTTTACAACTGGGTCAAAGGGTTCACGCAAGAATGTGAGTACTGGTGGTCTGTCAACAGTGAGATTGTCTGAATTGATTGTGACTGACAGGCATATAACCTTTGATGAACTGGAACGTCAGACAGGCCTCGCCGCGCAACCCTGCACATCTCATTATTCACGACGAGTTGCACGGCACAGAAGATCGAAGTCTGGCAATGAACATCCGGAGACGACACATCAGAGAAGAAAATGGAATGGAAACATCCCCGGTCCAAGAAATTACACGGTGCTCCATCCGCGGACAAACAGATTACCGCCGTCTGTTGGGACACTTCAGGCTTACTGGCAGTGTCAACGGCGATGTGCACATGACTTAGATGCAGAGATCAGCAACGACGAAAGAGGAAGTGGTGGACAGAAGTATTGCCACATCAGCAACACTACAACCGCAAAGTTGGCATCGCTGGGGTTCACTGTTGTGCCGCACCCACCATGTTCACCAGATCTCGCTCCGTCTGATTTTGTCTTATTCGCCAACACGAAGAAATCGCTGCGAGGAGAAAAATTCGGCAACAACGAGAAAATTGAGGCAGCTGTTCACGAGTGTGGCGTAGTACTCCCAAACAATGGTTTCGCAGCGCTATAATTGGCATTGATGGGGAATATACTGAGAGCTCCTGTGTGCATTGAACATGATGCACTATAAATAAATAAGGTACAAAAACTATTCCCTCATATCCGGTGCGTATGGCGGATGTAGTTATCTATAACTTGCACAGTTTCCAAAAACCTTCTTTATTTTACCTTTTGACTTCATGACATACGTTCACTGTCTTCTGAATGCATTTATAACTGCAAATATTTTCATAAGAACGCCCGAAACGTTCGTGCGCTGGTTTGCACCTGAAGACGATATAATGTGCTTAAACTGTTGCACTACCATATAATATAGAACCGTAAAGAGCGTTTATTGTTAATGTAAGTAATGTAATGGCATAAAATTGTTATAGCTACGGACATAAAGTTTTATGTTGTTGTCGTGGAACTCTCCAATCAAATAATTGCGCCTACACAAAACTATCGTACTATGTAAATGTTCGATATGAAGGCAATTTGCTGTTAAGTTGTCTTGTTAGCCTTGAAGGCAAGCTCTTCAAATTTGTGAATACAAGTTTACTATTGTTCTGCATAATCCAACAGATATAATATGTAGTTTAAATTCTGAAAACGTTTCACTCAATGATGATAGAATTCTTTACGTGTTGCCTGAAATACAAGTTGTTCTGAAATAAAAAATAAATTATAAAATAAATAGCTTTGAATTTGTAACATTTAATTTTAGTTCTTATTGAACAATATAAGTATTGAACTTACACGGACGCTCTTTCATGTCATCAAGTGGAATATTGATGAAGACACTAGAAGTTACTTCAACTTTTTTCAATACGAAATGTGATGATTACTAATTTGTATAGAATTACTTACCGTTTTTCTCTTGGTGGTACTTCAATTGTTTTACGAGGAGCGTTCTAAAAGTTCTCGGTCAGACCAAGAAAGCACAACATTTAAGACAAATATTTTGTTTCTTTGTTTATTTTTTCAACATGGTCAACTTGTAAATCCATTCATTTAGTTAAATGACTTTCCAACTTTATAATGTAAGTATGGCTTCCTTCGGAAGGGAAGTAAAGCTGTGGGTCCCGTGTCGTACATTTACGGCACGATAAAGAACTTCAAGCCTGAAAGAAGAGGCCTCTGAGCAAAATTTGTCGGCCGTTTCACGCCCTGAGTTGAATGGGACGCTGATGACCTGAGATGTTAAAGAGCGTCCGTAAATAAAACAAATAAAAAAAACTTTATAATACTCTCAGTAACATAAGATTTGTCACACTGTGAAAAATAAGCGTCTGTCTCAGCTTTAACCTCGACGTTTAATGTGAATCTTCGTCCACCCAACCATTTCTTCAGGTTGGGAAAAAAAAAAAAAAATAGTCATGAGATTCAAATTAGGCGAATATGGCGGATATGGAAGGACTTGAAAGCGAAGATCATGCAGTTTTGCAGCAACAATCCCAGAAGTGTGTGAAAGCGCATCATGATGAGAGAGAACTTACTTTTTCGCGAGGTGTGCAGTTTAACCTGAATAGCATCCTTCAGTTGTGAAGCGTAATATTCCCTGATGATTGTTCTGTCCTTCTGGAAAATGTCTACGAGCACCACACCATGAGATTCCAGAAAATCGTAGTCGTAACTTTTCCTGCAATGCTTTCTTTGGTGCACTTTCACCTGTTGCCAGGCACATTTGAACTGCTCCTTCGTCTCTAGTGATAAATCCATATTTCAACTACTGTTATGAAACTGCGGAGAAACTGTCTAAACACTCCTGCGAAATGTTCACTTGACTACATGTTGATACCATTGTCAACAAACGCGACACCCAGCGAGCGGAAAGCCCTCTCATAATCAAAACTTCATATAAAATGTAGTGAACACGGCTAACGAGGTTCTTTGCAATATCAGTCAACTCGCGCACCTTCAATTGGCATTCAATGAGTACTTCATTGTGCATTTTTGTCATAATCTCGTCGGCCGTAGCAGTTTTTGGGACGCCCTGAGCGCTCATCATCTTGAATTCCGGATGTTTGACCACGCTTAAATTTAGAAGCCCACTTTTTAACCATCGAACACAAAGGAGAAGACTCCTTTAATGTAGAGTCTAAATCTTTTGTATTTCCGTTGCGGTTAAATCCTTCAAAACGAAGTACTTTCAATTTTATCCATTTTGTAGAAAATGTTAACACTACTTTGTTTACACGATCCTCACAAACAAGTGACTACACTTACGCGTTTGAAACTTTACAGCGCGCCATCTAAAGAATTATACTTAACTGTCTTAGTAAATTGGACATCTTCACGACATCTCTGAATCAAGCCGAGAATTTTTAGAGCACCCCTCGTACACTGGTTAACCTTCTTTTGCGGCAGAGGATTTCGGGATACATTCATAGCCTGCCAACCTGTATGAAAGCGTCATGGAGTCCACTTATCACATTCAGCAGCCTGGCCAGTGATCGAGTTCATGTCTTTTTATTAGTTGATAGAAATGGTTTCTGCACTGACGTTGAATTGCAGTGACACGTCCTCACAAGTTGGTTGTTGTTCTTCCTGTCCGTGGCTCGTTGTGGTGTGGAATTTGGTAACATTGAGAGCATCAGTGCCGAAGGCCTGGTACATTTTCCGCATCGCTAGGATAATTTTGAACCTACCAGCTTAACAACCTTAAGTTTTGTTTGTTGTCAACGCTGGAAATTTGTGCATTGTGAATCACTTAGTGGACTTTTTAATCACCTATATAATTTGTAATTACTAATTTCTTTATAAATGTTAAGGGCTGTCTAAAAGAAGTATTTGATACACATCTTAATAGTAGTTTTGTTTTGTGATGTCCCGGCCCAACTAAAGAGCCACTCACTTGGTCGGACATGAAAAGGAGCTCCTCCCTTAAGAATTTAATTCTATATCAAAACAATGGAACCGAAGTATTGATTTTCATCGTACTCAAATCCAAAACACAGGTCCCTTACATTATGAGGGGAATTCAAAAAGTTTTGCAAGTGTCGCTTTTAAGTCCAAGCTAAGGACTGAATTCTAAAACTTATCCTCACAAATCTTCAAAATACTCTCCTTGTCTCTCCACACACAGATGTAGACGGTGCAGCCACTTGTCAAAAGCAGTCGGACTGAGATATTGTCAACAGAGCTGAATTTATAGCTTGAGCAAGGTCCTGCACTCGTTTAAAAGATTTTCCAGCAATGCAAATTTCACACGAGGAAATAACGGTGCAAGGTCAGGGCTGTAGGGTGGATGGCCAAGCAACTGCACTTTGGCGACTTCCGGTTTTCTCAAATTTGCAGCTGTTCTGTGAGAGACGCATTGTCATGCCTTGAAGTTCCTTTCTTTGGGCGCTCAGCTCTTCAAATAAAGGCTCCAACATATAAGTGTCATAGATTCTCCATTCTTTCTGGCACATAGTCAACCTCTAATGGTCCTTCATAGTTGAAGAAAACAGAGAACATTCGCTTCCGAGAACGAAAATCTTGTGGAAGAACAACCTGGTCTTGGGTCATTCTCATTTACCCACGCAGTAGGGAGCTTTCATTGGGATGGTGTACCAACTTTCGTCACCAGTGCATTAGCAGTCATAGCTCACGAAAGACAAAAGCAATCAGTTGTGCTCTCAGCATAAAAAAACTAAACTGATATCACTGTGTGAAACTCGGTAGATTGAGAAGCACTTTGCTATTTTACAATTTAAGGGGATTTTCCCTGCAATCGTGTTTTTCCTAGAAGTCTTTGAGCACATATTTTTTGAACCCTGTCCTAAAGTTCGAGTACATAATTGCTTTAGTTACCTCAGCTGAAATATTCGGAATAACTGTAAGCCTTTCCAGACAATCCGAGCATTGATCTAGTTCAGTGTTACGGAAGGATTGAAAGAGTTAAAGATACCTTAAAAGTAAGTGGAGAAAATCATACTTTTCATTCTGTTTTTGAAAACGCTATCACATTAGCAAAAGATATCGATATAGAAGTTAAGGTGCCTCCAGACAAACTTATCGAAGCAATATTCATACTACAACTTCTCCATTAATGTTTTTCTTCCAAACTTTTTTCAATATATTGTCCACATGATAAACACAACCATATCCTTAAACTTCAGTCCTTGATTCCAGTTTTTCGGATATTGACGATTTTACTAAAAGGTATAAGTATTTATGACTTGCTAGGAGAACTTCCAGATGAATTAAAAATATGGTTTAACTTTTGGGAAACTGAACAAAGGAAACCGAAAACGGCTACTGAAGTTCTTCTCCTTCTCCACACCAAAAGCAACTAAAACAAACATTGGGTCCATTTGTGATGGAGAATTGATGCGTTTCGCTGATCATTTCCTAAGAAGACGTGTCAGTGAAAATGGGCAACCTTGTGTAAGGAGATCGAGTACAAATTCTGTTATTTGCGCGTCGTGGTCTAGTCAGAAAATATACCGGCGGCAACGTTGGGACTAACCGCCGACCGGCCGAACCACGTACCGAGACCTTTAAACTGCCCTCAGTGTGCGAGTGTCATTTGAAAAAGTGCTGTAAAGTTCCATGAAGTAGCTCAGTGGTGTTATTATTGGCAAGGACCATTCTTGTAAATGTGTGTTACAAAGTTTCAGGCAGATGTGTCACGTAATTACACCGAAGATGAGGCGTCCAGATTGAGTTGTTCAAGACAGCTATGCGGAGACTACAGACATCTTGAATTAGGGAGTCAGGAGCCTGCGTAAAAACATTTCATGGAGTATTTGACGAAGTTTAACAGCAATTCTTAGGACTTTTATATTCAATCGAAATCAGCAAAGGACAGTAATGGGTAAAAGTTTACCGCAGAAGGCAAAGACTGGGAAATGTGATGTCAGCTGTTTTATGGGATTACCAGTGAATTCCTGGAAAAGAAAAAAAAAAAATAGTCAAAACTGGGACACTATCATTTGTTCTGAGGGTTGAACATCCTGCACAATGAACACAGCTCTCGGTGAAGTCTATACTGAAAAATAAAAGTATTCAAGTGTTTCACTCGCCCTTCGAACTTTTTTCAAATTAATTTAGTAAAACAGCGTTCATTATATGTACATTTGTTACATTTTAACAAAAACTTCCGAACTGCTTTTATGTTCAGCAAACATTACATAAAATACTAGATTATTTATTAGCGGCCTCCGTATTTGAAGTAATAAACTTAGTACATGCTTTACATTTCCCAATATCTCTGGTAAAATGGAGCACAGCTAGCTTCAGTCCTGTCAGATGGGAGGTGTTATCTGCTAAACCCCTCTAGTGCTAATTGGAGGAAGTAGAGATTCTGTGGCTGCTCAGAGACGCCATTAGGTTATGAATGACAATCAAAACTCGTTTCTTGCCCCGAGCAGCTCCTCTCTAACACGCAGTTATAGAAATCAATTTTGTGCTCATTAATTAGGATATAGCCGTCACTACTCGATCAAAAGTCGATGTTAGGATGAGATCAGTGCGATCTGTTCATGTAGCGAACTTCGCAGGAGGTAGTGAAATAATAAAATTCGAGCATTCTGAAGAACCAGAAGTTCGTGAGATAGTTAACTTTGTTTATTGTTAGGCACCTTAAGTAGTTGTACCATCAATCAAATGAAGAAGGAAAACAACAAAATGGGAAATTAATTGCGAGGTAGGCCAGTGATTTATAAAGGCCCTCCTCTCGCATTAAACCTCGAGTTTTAATGTTCCGATTTAAATTAATGAGGGCCCGGCAGCACTAGGAGCCCCAACTGGTGAAAAGGGTGGCAGCGGTAGAACCTCAAACTTCAAATACTGTTGCTGTATGACACCGGGCATTATCACAGTCTTTTAATGCCCAGTATTTCTCTCGTGATGCACTGGGCTGAACACCTAACAGTTGGGCGCAGCGCAGACTCAAACGTTGCATAACGTGAAAGAAAGCGGAAACACCCCTGCACGTCTTTGCTCCTTGCACAACCCTCTCACGATGAGCACAGGACGGCGACGACGACGTGAGCAATGGCCCGCCTCGGCTTGCGATAGACCCCCCTCTCTCCCCACAAGCCGCTGCTTTGGCGGAGTGTGGAACACATTTGACGTCACGGATGACAAGTTGGCAATTCCGGTTCACGGTGACCGCACAATTAGTTGCGGGCCATAGTGGGGTTGCGGTCCGCTACTGTACTACACAGATAATTGAGGAGCTAGTATGGTGATGAATTGCAGCACTCGTTTATTTGCTGCAGTAACTCGGGTTTGAATCCCATCGGCAATAAATTAACATTCATTTGCAAGTTCCGGGTCTTTAGGCAGATAACTGGAGTTTAATCTCCTACTGGACCAAGATAGTCCTTGATAAGCATAAATTGTTGAAGTTGTTTTAGATGCCTTTAATTTTACAGCAAGAAAAAAGAAGAAGAAGAAAAAGCGTCTCCCTGTCTTACAAAATACAACACGTGAGGATGCGTCAGTTTAGTAGCCTTCTGTCTCTACAGTAAAGAGCACTTTGACCCTACAAGAGTCAGTAATGAGTTAACCACCATTACATCCCAATAAGACAAATAAATACTGTCTCTATTGATATAAAGAGTCATATTTTCTCATACTGTCTATATTAATATAAAGAGTCATATTTTCTCATACTGTCTCTATAAATATAAAGAGTCATATTTTCTCAGTATCGTGAAGAACAATATCAATTGCGGAATTAGCAAGAATTGAATTGCTTGAATAATAAACTTTGGTAGATGGAATTATGTTTATTATTACTGGCTCTATAAATATAAAGAGTCATATTTTCTCATACTGTCTCTATAAATATAAAGAGTCATATTTTCTCATACTGTCCATATAAAAGAAAAGAGAATGTAACATATTATCATTGTCTCAATAAATGATAAAGTCAGAAAATATAATAGTTTTGTGCTCATAACTATAAAAAATTAGTAATATCTAATCATTGTCTCTACAAATTATCAGAATCAGCAACATTTAATTGTTCTGTCTCTGTAAATGATAACTCTCCGTACGACCTATAGTTATAAATATTTAATTACTCTGTCTCTAGGGTCAGCAGTGTGTTATTGTTCTGTCTATAAATTTTAAGATTCAGCAATATCTTATTCTCGTTTTTAAGAGTTGACTCTTCTGACCCAACAAGATATAAGAGTCAGTAATTGTTCTGTCTTTACTAGTGCAGATAAATTTCCTTGTATTTTAGTTTCCCCAACTCGTGGTGTGCCTACAGCTATCATCGCCGGCACTGCAATAATAAAAATGATGGATGGCATGGCGCACTGTGCGAGAGAAATCGGTGACCCTCCCAACCTGTTGCTGCTGCCGACACTTTCCACTGGGGAACCAGTAAATGGGTCGCTTGTTGCCAAACCAGCCGCCTCATTGTGTTACGAACGTTTTCAATAACTCGTCTTTAACAGCTTGAAGAGCTCGGGGTTACAGTTAAAATGCATTGCACTTTATGGGAGAAAACATTTTACTAAACATGGGACATGTCCTGTCCTTTGCCACATTCAGTGTTAAAGATAAACAGAACACACCATCTTTTTTCAAGTGCTACTGAAATTATTTTAATTTCACAAGGAAATTTGTGCAAAAATGCACTGTAGAGGATATTACGCTTTTCCTTTCGATTTATGTAATGCATTTACCACCATTTGCTCGGAAATTTGCAAGACGTCAAATGTTTTAATTCAATTAAATACATGTTTATTTTGTAAATATATAGATTATTGTTTCATTTAGCAATTCTTTGAGCAACCTTTAAAATTAACCCGTATTTGTGACTTAATAACTTTAGAGGAGCGTTTCTCAAACTATCGTCCACGGGCCAAAAGTATTCCTAGAATATAGATTGAACTTATATATACTTGAGAATCAAAAAATTGTAAAATATTTCCTTCATAGATACATTTGATGAAGTTGGAAATTCCTTGCAGCGTGTCTCTTTCTCTAAATAGAAGCTTACCAACAAACATTGAACAAATGTACTAGTAGGGTGTGTTGGCAACAATTTAACAAAAATATAGAAAAGATGTGGTTAAATGTCACTATTAGCATTTAAACAACTGTAGATTTCCAGTCTTTGAACTTACCTCTACTTGAAACCCTGTGCTCTCTCATCAAGTAAAAAAGTTGCGTAGCGTGCAGAATGTTCATCATCGTAAACTTTGCGCCTTTACGATGTTCAGTAATAAGACCATTATTTTCAATTCGGGTAAATGTAACAAGTACTGCGGGGCTAAAGGAGATTGGGGAACACACTTCACATTGTTTTTTGTGAGATAATCGCAGATGTGTGCCCGCGCATTATCTTGGTGCAAGGAAATGTATTGTCCAGTTACAGTTGCGTACGACATGCTGGTGAACCACTTCATAAACATGGAAACATGAGATTATCACAACTTTTGTGAATACTTCCATACAGATTTCTGCTGATTGCTCTCAAAATCGAAATGGTGTACCCCTAGTTTCAACAGCAGTGATAATCTTTGAAAGAAACTCCGCATCTTCTTGAAACATCATCTTCAACAGTCTTGGAACCCACGTGCACAAACACTTTTCAGGTGTGAAATATTCATAATTTCTGAAAATACCCTTAATGTTTTCTTCCGGTACAGGACAAACTGCAACCTCGGGGTCACTTTTCTTTAAAATTGATTTCCTCCCATCTATAAACATTTTAAATCATCTTCGAGCAGTGCTGTAGGCGGAACTGAACATGTTACAACTTGCACTTCTCTTACAGAGGAAACTGGACTTGATAACAATGAAAGTAAAACCACATGTACATTACATTAAGGTAAAGAAATATTGTAACGTTAAATTTTAGCATCTTTCTTTATTGCAAAGTCCTCCAATTTTATCTAATAGACTTCATATTTTAATTACTACACTGAAAGTATTGATAATGTCGACAGTCTGGCAAATGAGGCATTTCTAAAACAATTGCGAGCTGAAGACGACAATAGTGCAGGAATACTGCAATAATCAGAACAAATTGTTATACCTAATCTAAGGCAGGTGTTTTGCTGCCACTGTTCAGTTACTTGAGGTTTTTGTGACACGGTTAACCATTGCCTAGCCAGGTTTTCCAGAAGCTTCTGAAACTGGTAACCGAACAAGACGATTCGCTCGGCTTTGTGGGGGCCGAAACTTTTGTCAAAGAAGGAATAACAACAGTTGTGCATACTTGTCCAGAATGAACATTATTTTAACACTTCTTTCTACTTATTCAATATTGAAATAGTCCGTCACATAGGAGCTGTTTAAATAAGGAAATTCCTCACCAAGTTTAGCAACTTTTAATAAAAATGAATATAAAATCCAAATTATGGCCTTGTTAATTAATGAAATGAAATAAATTATAGCATTGCTGTGTGGTAATAAAGAAAAAAAAATAGAATTCTTGCAATGTATAAGTTGTATAAAAGAGAAACCACCTTTTTAGAATTTTTATTATTATTATTATTATTATTATTATTACTGTTGTTGATGAATTGTATATTATTAATTTAATGTGACCACTATATATAAAGCTATACAGTGTGCGTATTATTAACATTTTTAAATGTAACCATGTTTATGAACTGAGTCCTTGATATCATCTTTACATTCACTAAAATAGAGAGAAATAACAGAAAGTTTCGAGTTACGTTGTGTATTTAAGATGATGTTCATATGTTTCAATAAAACAAAAACATGTTACTGTTTAAAAACAATTGCAATGTACTAAGTAAATAAAAACAGTCGAAAGTTATATCGATTTTCAGTGGCTTTGAAATTTAATTTAAATGTTATTAACATGTAATGTAAACGTTTTCTGAAGGTTATTACAGAGCGCTCTTGCATACAAATATAATTCTTAAACATATATTAGATTAATATTTCACATTTACAATCTTTACGACGGTACTTTTGTTAAATATAAAACATTTGTAACGTTTTAAATACAGAATTGTTCGTTATTTTATTTTAAAACAATATAGAGAAAACTAAACACTTGAGCGCTTTTTAAATTTCGCTTTAGCCCCAAATCTAAATTTCAGTAATAGCTATATACCCACTCCTAATAATCTGATTTCACTGATTTTTAGAAACCATAGTATAATTGTATTGCAATAACATATACCTAGTTTCCTTTAAATTTAGACCATTAGAGTGATTTTTAAGTTTCGCTTTAATCCCCACTCCTAATGGCCCAATTTTCAGAAACTATTTTTATTGCTTTATTTAAATGAAATATTCCGAGTTTCATTGAGAAAAAACATTGCGACCGCTACAGCGATTTTCAATTTTTTTTAAAAGAAATCGATTTAGGTCAACCTCCACCCCACTGGTTAACGAACTCGATGAATTGTTTGTTAAGTGATGGTTATATACCGAGTTTTGTTGAGAAAAAGCATAACTTGCGATTGCTGGAGTGTTAATAGATATATACATTTTTATCATTTTGAAGATTTATAGAAATTGTTAAAAAATGCATTTAACTGCAATGATTTCACTTCTTTGAAATTCGCTAAAAAGCTGTAACCTTAAAAATGAGCGAGTGTAAGGCTGGACTTCATGGAAAGCAATGCACCAACACTGATGTGCTATGACTGTGTCACAAACCACTGTGCTGAAACCATAACACAGCTTTCAATTATTGGAGCCTCCAACCCATAAGGCAAGGCCCTGACTTGAGAGAAAGGACCCACATTTCATTATGCTCAATACTGAACCCCTGGTCCAAATACTGAGGTCATCGCTTGAGGTATGGTTAGCAAAAAAAACTTTCGCAGTTAGAAGTGGTGGGCTCCCTAATGAAAGAGAAAACAGAATCTGCTAAACGCTAGGAGTATATAAGCGAGAAATATTTAACCTTGAAACAGTAGGTAAGACAGGATTACCACTTTAGCAGAAACAAAATAGAAGAGTGTGACTGCGATGTGATGTAATTTACAATAATAGCCTTTGTATCTTATCTGTCACCGATAACTTCATTACGGCGTCGCGAAAACATTGTTTGCAAGTACTACTCGTGCCTGAATTTCCTCGTTGTTACCTGGCACATGTTGTTGAATCAAACGGAGCGAGAGCTGGTGAATATGGTGGATGTGACACAAATGAACCCCAGCGAGTCAACTTCGTGTTCGTAATGGGACCGTGCATTATCATGTTAACAACTCCCCTTTCGCCATTGCTGAATCTCTGTATGCCTAAAGTGTCCCAAACTAAGAGATTTCTTGGAACGGGGACTCCCTTAATGTTTCAATTCCTTCTCTGGTGTGTGCGGTACTGATAGCATGATTCATCACCAGTCACTAGAGATCTGGAACCAATAGCCGACGTCAACGTTCAACCTTTTGTACTTCCGGGCCTATGTCAATGCTACACACACTTACTTGTGTACAGTGGTGATGGATGCCTGTCTAACATTTCAGTCATCAATCTATCAGCCATAATGAATGTTCTGCGATGTTGAGTCGGTGAATTTCTGTTCACGCCTTCTCTCCATTTTGTTGTTGTCAGTCCTGGTGGTGCAGTGGTAACCGTACTTCCTTCTAAACCCAAGATCGCTGGTTCAAACCCGGTCAGGGTCGATGTATTTTTTCAGGCGTAAAAATCCTAAGTATGGTTTCCTTCGGAAGGGAAGTAAAGCCGTGGGTCCCGTGTCGTACATTTACGGCACTCAAAAGAACCTCAAGCCTGAAAGAAGAGACCTCTGAGCAAAATTTGTCCCTTTCACGCCCTGAATTGAATGGGACGCTGATGACCTGAGATGTTAAAGAGTGTCCATAAATAAACAAGTCAACAAAATTTTGTCCACGTCTCTCTCGACTTAACAACAACTTTTATTGCTACACACGCAGTCTGCATGGCATGCTACAAGTAAATTGTATGGTGTTCTAAAACACCGGTATTGTAAATCATTAACGAAAGTGCCAGCCATATTTGTTTAATACTGTATTAATGTTGACTATTTCATTTATGTGACTTCATCATAAAATCAATCAATGAAATGAAACAAACATCTGAATTGTGACCAATCGCAGCTCAATGTCACCGCAAAGTTTTATCAAACTCATTTACAGCTCGAAGTGTATTTGTCTTCTGGTCAGTGTAGCCAACTCTGTACTCTTACTGTTATTGCTGCGAATACTAACTTAATATGTATCCACTCAAACAATTGCCTTTGTATACTCAGCCAAAAATTAAATTATGTAACAATATTTGTGTAAGCAATCATAAATTTTAATAAACACGTTGTTCAGAATGGTAAAATGTTATCCCTAGTTTGTTTGTTTTTTTCAGTTGGTATTAGTAAATCGAACGATAACGATTCTACCAGTCGACTTTCGTCTATTTCAGTCTCACGGTTTCTAAGCAGATAGTATTCTCAAGTAAGTATAACATTTTACACAATTGTCAATGATTTGTGCTCAAATTTCATATATATAACTTTTCTATTCATGAAAAAGTTCTAAAGCCGTATTTAGCTTTTCTCTATTGGCATTACACAATCAACATCCGGCTGTTGCAAAAGTGCATGAAAACTAAATTATACAATTATTACAGTTTTGAGGAATTAAATGTAAATTATTAGTTTAATCGTGAAACAGTTCTAATAAATATTACTCGAGGTTTGAGTGATCTCTATTACTTGTTATAATCTTCAGTTGTAAAACATAAAGAATATTATTTTCTTTAATATAAAACGGAGAAATTTGATATTTTAAAACTATACATGTACAGAGCAAGAGCAAAGAACGTTCAAAGAGTCGAGGGGTTTTCACGTGCCGATTGCATTCATTAAACGCTGTATGGAAACTCCACACTTAACTAGCACAGTGTGTTGTACTCGGCAGCGGTAGGAAATAAAGCCATCTTGTCATTGCGAGACAAAAACCGTGGGAAAGTCGCTTTACTTGTTGTGAATTTGTTATTGAAAACGCTTTCCTGCTGTTCGCCTCACGTTTTCCTTGCTGACGCAACAATGTGTTGAGATCCCTGCAGTGTGAGTACAGTCACGCTCTGACACTTCGGGTCGGAGGTTACAAGCTAATTGCCCATCCGCTGCGAATGTTTTCCAATCTTAAGGCAACCTTCTCAGCGGCCTATTACAGTTTAAAACTCCTAATTAAAGTGAGACATACGTTTAAGGTGATTTTATTAATAATTCATCTTTTTAATTACTTGAATGTGGTAATTAATACATACGTCAGAGTCCAGAAAAAATAACATTTTTATTAATCCCATGTACAAGCATCTTCAGTAAGTGTATGACAGTTAAATGCCAGAGCCAAAAATATCAAAATTTTATCTTATAAATTTCCCTTTTGCATAGTCAAAGAATTTTCACGTTTGTTCTAAAATCTTTGTTTTTGATAAAAAAATCGACACTTAGGCATCATTTCCTTGAAATGCTAGGGAACCAAACCAGAGAATGTAGTAGGTAGGGCAGTACTCTTAGCTATGCACAGAACAATAAGAGATGTCACCTCATTTAATTCTTTCCTCTCTCCTTGTTAAAAACACTTAAGAAATTAGCCCCTGGTATTTTATCGCCAAAGCCACAAACTCACGACTGTTGCTTTTCATCCTAATCTGCAACTATAAGCCCCAGACTTAGTGGTTCCGTTTCGACTTTAAGAAATTTGGAATCTGAGAAGGAGGACGAATCAGAAAGTCCCCGAACCAGATTAAACTGTTTATAATAATGTGAATTTCACGTGGAAATCCATGTCTTTACTGTACATCACTAACTTCCGGCAGCTGCTAACCGCGCGTTGAAAGAAATACTCACACCATTAATTCAGATAATTAATTAAGATTTTAACAACGGTTTAAAACAGAAACACAGTGTCGCCTTGTAATATAAAAGGTTGGTGCAGCACTACCTCCACATAAGGATTTCAATTTGAAATTATGTTGAATTATTTGTTTGAGTACAAAAATACAGGGCTATGCAAAAAGAAGGAACAGCTTTCAAACTTTAATTTCTTCCAAACTATAAAAAATGGAAACACAATTCAATTTTCACTTTTTTATGCATTCAATATGAGCGCCATATGTTACGCTAGAAATATCAAAACGGTGGCTCATTTCTTGCCACACACGAATCAGCCAGTCTCTAGTTAGCTAGCTAGCTGTTCCTCCTCTTCCAATCCAACGTTCTGGAATGGTATCATTCAGGTAACGTCGGACGTGCTTAGAGAAATGAGGCGGGGCACCATCTTGCATGAAGACGAAGTCATCTGAATCATTACAAGTTGAGGAAATAACCAGTTTTGAAGCATGTGTAGATAGGTTAGTCCTGTCTTAGTGTTCTCCATGAAGAAGAAAGGTCTATAAACTTTGTTTACGGCATAGATATGGCACAGAAGACGTTAATCTTCGGTGAATCTCTTTCATGTTCAATAACTGATATAGACTTTTCACTTGCCCAAATTTTAACGTTATGCCAATTAACTTTATTGGAAAGATAAAAAGCGGATTCATTGGAAGGAATTAATCGTTTAGAAAAAGTTTCTTCTTCCATATCATCTGCATACTAATGCATAATTCTTGCACCTTTTGTTGTGGTCGTCAGGATGCAATGCTTGCAATAACTGCAGTTTGTACGGCTTCAGGTGCAGACGGTGTTTCAGAATTCGCCATACCATTAGTTCAGGAATGATAAGCTCCTTGTTTGCTCGTGCTGTAGATTTTATTTTTTTTTGGGGGGGGGCTGCATAAACTGTACGAATACGCTCGATGTGCGTGGACGTCCCGTGCTTTTCCTTTACAGATGCAACATCTTCTACGAATTTTCGATGTCTCTGGTAAATCTGCTTATGCGCAGCCGGTTGTTTATTAAACTGACAGCGAAAAGCACGTTGACCTCCAATAATGGACTCTTAAGTTTTGTTAATTGCAACACACAAAATGCTTTACCCTGTTGTGTCACCATTTTACTACAGACAATCAACATGGCACACAACAGCGCCAATGCGGCCATGAAAGAAACTGCTACCTGGACGGTTCAAATTTTAAACTTTTGTCAGTCCAGGAACGTTGGAATCTGCCTTTTGTAATTTGGAAGAAAGAAATGCACGAAACTGTTCCTTCTTTTTGAATAGCCAGCCCTGTATACAACTCTTGCTTATTACCGACCAGAAGGCTGATAAAGTAAACACTACTGTGTTTCAACAGGTGTGTAATGGCGCCATAGTCAAAACTTCAATATAACCGGAGCTAAATACAACACCAGTTAAAGTAATACAATAACATTCAACAAGTTTTATATTTATAGCTACAGATCGTAAAACTGTGCTGGTAAACATAAAATATAAACATATAAACATTATTGTAGCTAAACGAATGCTCAAAAAATTATATTTAACAAGCTGGCAGCGCATCTTTCTGCGTTTAGTTGCTACGGCAGTCAATCAACGACTCACATTTCTCCCCGTCCTAAACGCTGCTCAGTCCGATTCTCAGTTTTGGCTGTGCTTGCTATCTCGGAACATAAAGCAAGCGTCCATCGTTACCATGGAAACTGCTGTTTTTTTAAGCGTTTTTCGCCCGTTTTAACTATTGAGACATCATGAAATAAAATGATAAACTGGGAAAGGATTTTTTTAGGGAGGAAGCATTCTAGGCCTAAGTTTAGGGTACCTCCCCCGGCATTTGCCATTAATGGGGACCGAGGAAAACTTGGGGGGAAAAAAACCTCAGGGAGAACGGTCCTAGTGGGAGTCGAACCCGACACTTCCCGTTCCCCAGTCCGCGCCTTAACGACGTCGGTCACCTATGGCGGTGGCAACCACCATGCAACTTGTGGTGTCTACGTGTCCTATAGAATCCATTCGTGTATACTTATTTTACCAGTTGTCTGCGAAATTCATTTCTAAATTTTTGAGTATGTTCAGATTAACGTTTTCGACTGCATAAAAACAAAAACAAATTGCTTTAGGAAATTCCGAAGGAAATGGGGCTTTATTCGTGAAAAGGTTTTTGAAAAGGAGCAACTTCAGTTATATGTGCTGTATTTCATTCGAACTCAAAGCTAGGTTAACAAGAAACACTTGTTACCACACTGAGAGACGCTAACATGGAATGACATGTTTCGACCGAGATAACACGTGAAGTAAGTTTATGTAAAACTAACGAAAGTAGAGGGGAGGACAGAACTGCTTTCTAAACTGCAGCTGAAACAGAATATCCTCAAAAAAGAACAAGTAGGTCATAGGCACTAAATCTGCCATGAGTTACGAAAAACTTTACCGTTCAGCACAGCCCTTGCTTATCCATGCGTTCTTTGCACGTGGTAAGATCCTTCAAAATGTAAATTTATTAATTAGTAAATAGTTTATCATATTAACTTAATTGTTTCTAAATTTAGGCTAAAATATACGTTGAACAGTTAGCACAATAGAGTAAAAACTTTTTTAAAAAATTAATGATATACTATTATTAAATGAAATATATGATCATTGATAGACAAAGGTATACTTTGAGTATTATTAAATGTAACCATGTTTATGAACTGAGTCCTTGATATCTTTACATCAACTAAAATAGAGAGAAATAACAGAAAGTTTCGAGTTACATTGAGTATTTAAGATGATGTTCATATGTTTCAATAAAACAAAAACATGTCACTACTTAAAAACAATTGCAATGTACTAAGTAAATAGAAACAATCGAAAGTTACATCGATTTTCAGTGGCTTTGAAATTTAATTTAAATGTTATAAACATGTAACGTAAACGTTTTCTGAAGGTTATTACAGAGCGCTCTTATATACAAATATAATTCTTAAACACATATCAGATTAATATTTCACATTTACTATCTTCACGACGATACATTTGTTAAATATAAAACATATGCATCGTTATAAATACAGTTTATATGATGAATTTATTTATCGTTTTACTCTGAAACAATTGTGAGAAAATTACACACTAGAGCGTTTTTTAAAACTCGCTTCCTAACGGTCCAATTTCCCTAATTTTCGAAACTATTTTTCTTATTTTGCTTAAATGGTATACCGTTTTGTTGTGAAGAAACAAATATTGGTGGAGCTAGAACGATTTTTAAATTTTTGTTTAAACTTTTCGCTTTTTGTTAACTCCTATCCCTAATGGTCCAATTTTCTGGTTAACGAATTCGATGAATCGTTTTTAATTAATGGTTACATACCGAGTTTCGTTGAGGAAAAAAAATTGCGATCATTAGAGCGTTAACACACACACATTCATATATTAAATAAATATATAAACGTATTCATTTTTTCATTGTCATTTTCAGTGTCTAGTAAATACCATCGTTGGGGATTTCTAGAACATTTTCAAAAATCTTTTCATAGGTACAACCCCAATTGCTTACGTTCCTTCCGAATTCGTTAAAAATAGGGTGAAGTACAGGTATTTCTTTTATAGATGCCGGCAATGTATTACCGTCGAGGGACATCATTTTAACATCGCTTATTGAACAGGTTAGTATTGATTAATATCACTTTTAAATACAGTATCATTTTAAGCTTTCAATTTAAATATTAATAATAAAGAAAAATGTTGACTCTACCCGTCCTTTTTCTGGTTGCGGCGGCTGCACCTCGCCAGTAAACTGTCGCACTCAAATGTCCTCACTACACGATATAATGTAAAAACAAACTTAGGAAATGCGTTGAATACAAACTCGAAAGTTTATGGCATATTGAGACAGTGTGCTGAGATTTGTTCTTGCCATGTGTCAGCTTATTGTCATGGCAATGTAACCGAATCGGGTGGACGAGGACTTGTAAGGTTCGATTCCCAACAGGAAGTTCATCCTGACAGTTTTAGCGGATTCCTATTGCGGTTGTACTCATGAAAATTTCTACACACCTCTATCGATCCTACCTACTAGGTATCGAAAATGACAATGAAAAAAATTATGTATGCACAAGGGTAGGTCAAAAGGTACCGGCCTAACCATTTTCCAAGTATGATAAGGACAAAATCTATATTTCACTTTTGAATATAGTTACCCTTTATAACAATACAATTCTCACATCTTTTAATTAACATTTCAATCCCCCCCCCAAAAAATAGTCAGAGGTCATGTCTGCCAAATGGAACAGTAGCCATCACTACTTCGTCAAACTTAAGTTTCTTTCCTCGGAGGTCCTTTTTGAGTTTTGAGAAAAAGAAATAGTCATTGAGAGCTATATCTGGGCTGTAGGGTGGATGATCGATCTCCTTGAAGGCACATCTCTTCACATCTTCGTTTGCAATTAGAGCTGTGTGCACACGCGCGTTGTCGTGAAGAAGGCGCACACTACCACTCAGCTTTCCTCGCCTTGTCTCTTTGATGGAAGCACGTAGGCTGTGCAGTAGGCCAGCATAGTACTCCCCATTTACTGAAGTCAATGAAGAGTATTCCTTCACAGTCCCAGTGTATTATTATTATTATTATTATTATTATTATTATTATTATTATTTATTTATTTGGTTTGTTTATAGACGCTCTTTACATCTCAGGTCATTAACGTCCCATTTAAAGCAGGCGTGAAACGGCCAACCAATTTTACTAGGGACCTCTTTTTTCAGGGGGGCACCTGAAAACCAAACTTTTGTAGTCGCGTACTAACAACTGTGTGTTAACGCCAGACGATAATCTCCAGTTCATGTGACAGAGTATCAGGAAATTGTCTGTGCATGCGCTTGGACGTCCCTACAGAAATCGGCCGTTCTGCGGCTTCAGTACCGAACAGCATCGGAAAAAACCGAGTTCCAGGGAATGCTGGAGCGATGTACAAATGTTAAGCGAAGTGTGCGCACTCTATCAAGCTTGGTAGTGTAAAGTGTAAGCGGAGAGAACACAGAAAACAAGCAATCACATCCAAAATGAACTGTGTAGCAGCTTAAATGTTAATCACATTCCGTTTTAGTTATACGGCTAACATATTACACGTAAATAAAATAATAATAATATACGTACACTTTTAAGTCTGAAAGTTACGTTTTTATTAAATACATATGTATATCTTCAGCTAGCTACTTGTTTTTACTGCATTCTCTGCTCTAGCGCTCTGTAATAACATTCACATATTCGACTTGCTGAGGAATTCGCTTAGTTCACGCAGCTCTTACGTGACGGACTTTTTGTTCAGGTTTTCCCCAGTCCTCACCCATGGCAAACGCAGGAGAGTTACCCTACATTTAGACTTACAATACTTTCTACCCCCAAAGAAATCCTTTTCCACTTATTTTCTCCCATCCACCGCCTTTGATGCCTCAGTAGTTATACATTATTGAAAAAAAACTTGCGCTTTGTGAACAATATGACACCTACTGCCAGTTTATTGTTAACAACTATCACAGCTATTGCCATGGCAACTGGCGTATTGTTCCGACATGCTTTTAAGGAATGCAGGCCGCTTCTATGGCGGCAGGGACGTTAATAAATCAGCTGTTTCCTGCCCAACTGGAATATGTCCTCATTTGTAGCCTGCCTTAAAGCGTTGACAAACTTTTCTCCTCTCGTTTTGTTATCCCGCACCCCGAGTTCTGTGTGTAATTAGTTGATATAATTTTAGGACGTCTCAATTGTAACGACAGATAATAAGTAGATGGCCTAGAGAAATTTGGGCTTGGCAGTTACCATAATCTGCTATTATTGAGCATTAATTGCTAATACGCATCATTTCTTAAAATTAAAACGTAACACAACAAATAAATCATACACTCGAAATGTCTGTAATTTACTAAGCAGGTCTGTTGATTATATAGCTTACTGAGAACAACCGGGTCACGTGACCTTAAAGAGCAACACAAACAGATGTAAGAATTTCTGTAGCCACACGCTCGAGTCGTCAAAAGGAAAAGAACAAGGTACCCTGCTGCAGTGTGACAGATCCTGTGATATCACTCGTCCGGGCGTGACAAGTTAAAAGGTGGTTCCACTGACATGACGATATTTAGCATATTGAGTCCTGCTATAAATCACAGCACAATCAGTGAAAGGTTAAATTGAATGCCCAAGATGCAGGACGTAGTTTTTCCCTTGTTGCTAACTGAAGCACTACATTAATCACGCGAGATGAATTTAATTGCCAATACGTTGATTTATACACCCCCAAAGACATGTACCACCATTAGCAAGTCACTTGTTTTCAGGAATCTTTGCATGTAAATATTGAGTTCTTTTCCTGCAGGGCAACCTTTTGAAAATTACCAACATTATTTAGAAGCCGTTCTTTCTTTTTAATCTGCTCTTTTGACATATTGAATTTTATAAAAAAGTATGCTAAGACACATACCAGATATGTAACTTTTTAATGAAATCCCTAAATATATATAAATTACTACGTTTTAACGAGGGTAAAGATAGAAAGTAGAAAAAAAATAATTAAGAAAATATTTTATGATAATGTGCGATGATACAAATGGATATAGAACTCAAAATTTGAACAACACAAAAGTTGTTCAACATAATCCCCCTGTACATTGAAACACTCGTTCCATAGTTTCACAAACGTCTGAAATACAGCAACATAAAATTCTTTAGGTTGCTGTCGGAACCGGCGGTGACTTAACTTCATCACCAAAAAATTATTTAAGTAAGCCAAACAAATAGAGCAAGGTTGGGGCTATAAGGAAGATGGTCGTGGAGTTCCCATTTGAAATTTCGCAGCGTCTCGTTTGTGTTGTTGGCTCTATGAGTACCGCGTTGGTGAGCAGCTCTGGTACCTTCTGTTGAATAGCCTCATGAAGCTTCTTGAGGATGCTACAGTAGAAGTCATTATTTCACCCATCAGACGTCAGTATGGCAGCTATGCGCTTCACATTCAAATTGGAAAAAAGGTTTTCTCTGATGGTTATGTGTAGGTAGAAGTCGGTGGTTTGTGTTCAGTGCTGTTTTCAAGCGAGAGTGTCCTGGTTGAAGCATTTTAGGGGCCTCCGGTTCTGGTTTTTTGAGTTTGATTCTACCCAAGTTTCAGGCCTATCATGAAATTGCAAAGGCAAATCAATAAATTGTTGCACCCCAAATCTTACAAAATGTAAGCTTTAGACTTACCTATTACTTTTATGCCTCATACGCACGGCACATTGAGAGTATAGGAATTTATTGATTATGCATAGTTATCACTTGGTTTACGTACTTAAAGGTAGGTATAAACACTTCTTGTGAGCACACATTTTCATTTTTTTAACATTTTATGTAAGTCATTACATTTAAAAATGTTTATTATAAAATTTTCTTTCCATTCCCATAAAAAAACCTATAGGAACTTCCAGAGCACTTATAAAAAAATATGTGTGTAACAAATAATTTACGTTATTATTTTAATGTAGATAAACTCACTTCTTGAACATGAAAGTACAAGGGCTAGTCAAGAATAAGTTTTTATCTCATCATACTGTGGAGACGCAGTGGTGAACATTTTTATGAGAAGATCAGATTTCACGTAATTGGTGGAAAAAATTAGAAACACATTTGCGCATGCATCTTGGTGCAGGACTTGAACAAAATGCCAGTCTGCAGTCTCCGTAACAAGCAGTGCGCTGCTCTGAAATTTTGCTTCCGTCTGCAGAAATACTTATGGAAGTGTACACGATGTTCTATTACAATCAACCGCACTTCGGTGGTTCAAAGGGGGCCATGTTTCAATAGCAAAGCAGGTCGGTCAGGTGCAGTGAACGAAGTTGACAACTGCCGTCATTGTTCGGGAAGATCAACTGGCAGACATTTCCTCATTCTGTATGATCGCTTACACATGAGACGCGTCTGTGCCGAGATTGCTGACGTCTATACAGAAGACGATACGCGTCTGGTAGCGGAGCATGACGATCCATAAAGCAATCTGGAAATCACGTGGTACTCCGACGCCGAAGAAATCCAAGATTAGCACGCAAACAACGGTTAATGCATGCGGAGTGTTTTGAGTGTCCTGACCGAACGCCACCATGACAATGCAGCCCGCACGTTTCCAACGTTTTTACTCAACATTCAGCCAGAAAAAATATCGAATGTGTGCCTCACCCTCTATACAGCCTGAATGTAGCTCCATGTGACTTTTCGTGTTCCCTCATCTGAAAAACGGGCTGCAGGGCCAGCGTTTTGGTGCTTCATCGGCTGTCGTGAAGATGATGTCCAAAAAAAAAAAAAAAATGCTAGATACATTTTGGCAACTGCATGCAGCTCAATGGGCTACTATCAACCTGTTTTATTGACTAGCCCTCGGCAAGAAATCTTAGTAATCAGTTGTCAAATATTTTGCATTACTAAATTAACGCTCTGAAAAATCTGTGAGAGAAAACCTTTAAAGAAATTTCATTAAAAAAAAAAAAAAAAAACTATAAGGACTAAAGTTGTCTCATGAATTGATTCCAGATCAATCTCAACGTCTTATGTATGACCGGCATGAACTTCCCATGGATGAAATATGGCTGTATGCGGAGCCGTGACCAGACAGTTAAAACAAAAGAATGCGCTTTTGTATCTGGTAGGAAAAAAAAACGGTCTATTGAACAGAACAAAGTAGCTGCTACCACAGTCCGGTTAATCATCTTCTGCGGCACAGGTTTTTTCTCCAGGAAGGTAACTTCCAACTTCGATACTGTTGTTCTTGCATCAAAACCAGCGCTTGCTGGAAAGTGACTCAAAACTAATGCTTTATTTTAAAGAGTAAATGTGTGTGCAAGTAAAACTTTTGTTTAATAACATAATAATTATCGCATCATTACAGAGGCATTTCATTTCATAACTTGCCAGTTTGAATAATTAATTATTTAATTAAAATATATATCCATATAGACATCTCACAGCCTCGAAAGAGCGCGCCCTTATTTCTTCATTTTTCCTACAGCTAAGCAAATGGCTGGACACTAATCCTTATAAATCCTAGGAAATTTAGGATACAGTTTTATGTTTTACAATGAGAATGTAGGACGCTGCTACGGTGGCCAGGGATGGGAGTTGTGCATCTTGAGCCGCTCACGTCTCTCGATAGACTGGCGATTACTAAAACTTCCAAACAATGCAGCTATACGCATGCGCAAAGCTTGGCTTTTTGTGTGCTTCACTCACGCCAGACGAGTGTGCAATTTGCTCGCGATTTCTGACTTAAAGAATCATTTACAGTTACAACAATAATGGGTCTCATTATTAGCATTTTATTATTATACCCCATACTGTTCATTATAAAGAAATGTAAAACCATCATCTGACCGCTTACATCTTGTGCTTTCTGTCTATCTGGGAACTTGGATGGTTGTTATTGTTTGAATCTTGACAGCAGTTAGGTAGGTTGAGAACACAAATATTTTAATTATTATCTAATATTGCAGCCTATTTCGGGACTCCCCACAAACCCATTTATATTCTGTTCTTTCTTTGGGTGCATACTATTTATTATCAAAACACAAAAATCACATCAAATACGCCGTAGTTTATTATGTTCAGATAACAACAATAAGGTTGTCAGGCAGTGATAGGAAATAAAAGATGTGCAACAGTTCAACTTTCTGGTTCTTCGAAAGGGATTTTCTTTCAACTTCTGTGGAAGGCAGATTTGAAACATCTGGTTAAAGTTTTTATTGGTTATGGGATTTAGTTTCAAAAAAAAAAAAAAATATTAGTAATAAATTACATTTTTGCAAATGTTCCAGGTAATATATTTTTAATTGAAACAGCCTGCATGTTATGTCAACATTTTGACCGTTGTTTAAGAGCTCTAAAATTAATATTTAATTCCAAAAAAACTCCCATCAATTTATAATAATTTATGATTTAAGTCTTTCTAAACACGAAAAAAGCATTTAAAATACATAATAGTATAAATAAAATACATTCAAATAATGCTTTCAATTATATAAATGGTCAAAATAAAAAAAATCACACAAAATTATTAAATAGAATTTTATGCATTTTTGAAAGAAAGAGGTAGAGAAGTCATTTGAAATTTCCGCATGGAGGTGATTGAAGGTGAACAGGGATCTAAAGTCAGGTGTTTTCGTTTAAATTAAATTTACGTTAAAACCACATTTATTGAGGTTTACCAAATTTTGAAATGTAATCTCTTATTAAGAATTTCTTAAATTCTATTATTTTTGTTAGAAACACAAGTTGAAATGAAGTTTGCGCTCTTACACAAAACATCAACTCTCATTGTGAGAGAACTCTTTCAGAAATTCTGAAAAGTTCTCTGGATGTCACCCGTACATTGGCAACCGCAAAGATGTTGAGTTTCCTTACCGCTGATGAAACTGGGCTACATTACAAACAGTAGTGAAGGACCTGCTACAGAGATGTCTGCAAGGGCAGGCAGTCCACGTTTCCCTACATCAAGCTGGCTGTTGCTGATTCTCTCACAAAAATGAACGTGAATTGCGTCCCTTACCTCCCTACAGTCCAGATTTAGCCCCGTGTGACTTTTTCTTTTCCCGAATTAAAGAAACACCTTCGTGGAAGGCATTTCCATCATCAGACGCAGTGATGAAGGCTGTGGAGAGAGTTCTGATTAACCTGTCAAAAATGTTATACAGCATGTCTTTGAAGACTGGTAGAGACGCTGGGACCGGTGCATTGGGGACTACTTTGAGATAGAGCATCAATATTATGAGAAAAGGAATGTTGAAAAGTTTGATAGCTTTCATATGAGCTGTGGTACTTTTTAGTCGGAACATGCAACATCTTGTAAGCGGACAAGATTTATAACTAAAGGCCTCTTTTTTACCAAAACTTTACTCTGGATGCCACGCTATATATATATTGCCCAATAGTTGCTATTATTTTCTGCGGAAGTTTTTTTTCATGTTGGTCAAAAAGCCTTTCCAAATGTAAAAATGTAACACTATGAAAGCAACGATAGTGAAGATAATTTACAGATGCAAGTAAGCAGTTCTTGATATGTGTACGGACTTGCAAAACTTCTACCAGTAAGCCACGCACTTGTCACGAAACCAGGTTAGCATGTGCAGTGGCCCGGGGCTGTACATACAGTAGAGGCGTGCTGGAACAGGCCAATAGGAGACATCGCGAGCCGCTGCCGGGGATAGGCCCCTCCCACCGTAAGCATATTTTGGAACGTTACATAAGAATTTTGGTAGTTCCGGTTTGTTGATAATTAATGTGCCAAGTGGGCAAGCCATGTAGGACTTCCTGGTTTAAGTGCCGACTTTCTCCGTGTCACATCGCGGGGATATGGCAGTGAAATTGGTTGAACTAGTAATTGTTAATTATTGGCCAGTTTTCGTATTGCCGCTAGGATCGCATTTAAATATTACTTTGCTTTTCTTGGAAGTAGGAAGTAGAAGCAGAAAACAGCTAATAAATAAACACATGTACAGAAAATTCGTTTATTTCATATTTAGAAAAGGATCCGGGTTCTTTATTTTTTCTTCAACAATAGCCCCTTAAACTTACATGGGTCAACTTCTGCGTTAGGTATGTAAGTTGCAAACATTTTCTGTATTTGTTCCAGCATATCTCGATGCGCCTGGTTTCGCATCCTCTTCCACTCCAGAAGGATTTAAGGCACGTGAACTCTGCCATGTCCCACATTCCTTTGTTGAAAGATTAGCGATTGTTGTACATTCCGCGTTTCTTTTGTTTGCTTCTTCCGTAAATGGGACGCGATAAGGCTCAAGAATTTTACCCAACAGGTTTTTAAATCAAGCTGAACACTTCATGGTTCAGGATTGCTTTCAATTTAGAGCCTGAAACCCGGTTTACATTTAGTACAGCGGTAGCACAAACGGAGGAGTTACTTAGGGTAAATCAGGGAGAGATGTAGTCTTAATTTTTATTATATCTACCTACACCAAGTAATTTACATATTGTAGAAAACCGTAAAACTTTCAATTTTACATTTTACCGTCACTTGAGGTTTTTGCATGGGCTATTAATCAAACTATCCGGTAGAAACCAAAGAAAAAAAAATATTTATTTAAAGCTCTCCGCGTATGATAATTATATGCCCATCTTCTTTTCAGAAATCTATCACAAATCCGTCATGCAGAAGCTGCGTAAACTAAGCGAATTCCTCAGGAAGTTGAATTTGTTATTACAGAGCGCTAGAGCAGAGAAGTGACATATTCAGTTAACAGAATTGGGAGGAAGCGGTGACGCGTGTCTACTACCAGGAGCCTACAATTCAAAACATTCACCTTCTCTTGTAGAGGACGGGCCAAGCCAGTTTAATTAGTCGCAGAGCGGTATAGATTCTCTGTCTTACGCACCAATAATGTAATAGCTTCAGCCAATAGCAGTCTAGGATGCGGTATACATGTATAATTAACAGCCCTAATAAAGTTGGATCACTGATGTGGTGGCCTGTCCAAATATTGATTGGGTTCTTGTTTGCTGAACAAGGTGTGGGTTTTCATTATACAGTGTCTCTTTAAAACAAACATCTTTGTTTGTTATTTGTAATTTTAAAGCATAATTCACTTTTTGTTTCATAATCAGAGTTTCGCTGGCAATGATATGTATTTATGAGAGTGGCTACTTAATGTTTTTTCAAAAAAAAAAAAAAAAAAAACTTAAAAAGTTATATGATGTATGCCAAATCTGTTAGACATTTGTTAAATTTTCTTTCTCAATTTCTGAAACTGAAATATTAACGCATTCTCATTTAGGCACTTGCAATTATTTAACAACATTCACTTTTCTCAAATTTACTTACATTTCTGTAAACAGTTTTTTGATTTGTTGGATATCACTAAATAACCCACAAACTTTACATCCAGTAGCTCGAAAGTAATTCAAATTAACAATCTACCGCATTTATTTTGTTATTCGGCCAATTTTTTCATTAGAAATACAAAAACAAAAGTTGTTATTTATGGGAATTTAATGGTTTCATAATAACCCACAGCAATTAGGTATAATGTTGTTTCAGTGAATGCAATGATAAACAGCTAATTAATTAATTTATTTTATATATATTAAAATCATTTAATACACTAAATAAATTTACAATATAGTTCTCTTTTAAAACTTTTTTATTAAATAAATTATAGCATTGAAATCTCTATGGTGTATATAAACGCAATTTAATGTGGCTCTATACAAAACTTTCATTTTAAAACTTTCCAGTATATATTACTACCTATTTAAATTTAAATAAAAGGTTCTGTATATATTGAGAAAAAACTTTAAAAAATGGTTGATTATATTGTAGGTTTCATCCCCTTGCCTTCAGCCACCCCACTTGGCAAATCTACCTTGTGCTATTTAAATTTTAAAGAAGACGTACTTAAAGGGAATGAGAAACAATAATAATAACAACAACAACAACAACAACAACAACAACAACAACAACAACAACATTCTTGTCCCATACCTGCAAATCCGAGTGCTATCACTTTCGTCTAAATATCAACACGCTGTCACGATATACCTGATAAATAAAAAACATAAATCGAACATGAAAACCGCATTAACTGCGTATACGAAACAGAGTTCCAGATGTGCCGTGAGGACTCTCGAAGACATTTATGGGACAGTAGTTTGACTGAGGCCGATATTCGAGGGTGGGAACAAACAGAGAACTTGCGTCGGAAAGGGATGGTTTTTCTGAAAGGCATTTTAGGAGTGGAGATGGGTAGAGCAAATTATGGAATTCTTAGGGGGCATTTGGCGACGTTAAGCGCAGGATCCGGGCAGGGAAGTAGGCTAAGGATATCAGACACTAATTAGGACGATCTGCCATCACGAACAGCTGAGAATTGGAAAATAAGAAAGACCTGGATTTAAAACTCTTTGGAGGGTGTTTGCAAAATATAAGAATGGGTAACATTTGGATCGCAGAGCTGGGGTATAAGACGGGGGGGGGGCAGGAGAAAAATTAAGAAAAGCTTCAAGGACATTGATAAGCATGGGGTGTGTAGAAAAAGTTTTACTGGAGATACGATCTGAACTGAAAATCGGATGCGGGAAGGAGCGTTACATACAAACAGGTTTAGATAGGTGCGTGGCAAATGACTAGACAGAGAGAGTACGAGAATCTGCCCCATGTGTGCGGAGAAAGAATCTTGGGAACATATTCTGACGTACTGCAAAGGGACGGAAGAATGGTAGTGGCAGTGACAGTAGTACCAATACAACAGGCACACGGGTTCATGCTTTTACAATATACTTAGTTTGATTTAGTACACGATATCAAATTAAATATTCCCAATAAGATATAAAACATATATATTTATAAACAAAAATAGAATAAAATAAGAAATGCAACAATAATGCTGTTTTAATATATTAAACCCGTTAGGAATGACACGCAACTGGATTCAGTCAAATTCTTTCCCTTCACTCCCCTCCCCTTTCCAGATCTGAGTTGTATTACAGACATTTACCTCTCATTCAGCATGACCATCTCCCTCTGTTCCATCCTGTGAAATGTGTGCGGTTCCATTCTTCCGTACCTTCACATTCAACTAGAATACTGTCCATGATTGCCTATCATCACAGATGGGACAAATTCTTCGCTCATATTAGTCGGTGATCTTAATCATCCGCCCCTGTTTAGTCCCTGTATTGATCTTCTGCTACATCCCCTATTCCGATTTCAGTCTCGATTATACTTCCAACGAAATAATCTGTCTGCATTGTCAATTATTTGCTGCCTATCCATATCCCTCAAGCGGTTCCTGACCCTCCTCCACACGCTCTTTCTGTTTCCCTAGCTCTCCATTCAAATGAAGCCCATCCCTATTGTTTCTTAATTTGTCTTTTTCTCCGACCCCAGCTGTTCCTGAGAGCATATGCGCTAATTAAAGTTCATTTCCATGAACAATTCTCAGTCAATACTTCACTACTTTGATTTTACACTCTATCGTCTCGCTGTAGGTCTTAACTCCGCAGCTCGCTGTGTCCCTTCCCAGCTCTAAAATTCCTTTCAGAAAACAAACACGGAAGTCTTCGCGGTAGCAGCGTCTGCCCGCGCACGTCCTGTCTCCGCCCTGCTACTAACCGATCCGTTCTTGAAAGTCATTGCTCTGATCTTATTCACATTAAGGTGACTAATCACTACACCTTAGTAGTGGGTCCATTTGGGCTGTCAGTAGGCCGTTCATCGAGGTAGCGAGAAAAAGTGTCTACATGGACTTTCGTGACAGAAAGAAGCCGGTAATTTTTATACAGCTCAGATCGGAAAAGGCAGAAAAGAGGGTTGGGGTAAAGGGATGTAAGTTGTTTATTTTTGCACTTTTTTATTTTATTCTGGTTTTATGAGTTTTAATTTTTTCTATTTTTCGTTTTTCATTTATTTATTTCTTATATATTTTTTCCCCTTAAGAGTTAAATATTGGCTTGTGCAATTTCATGTATTTCTTAATGTATTGTAAAAACACGTGCCCTCCCTGAACCTTACGAAATGGATAAGTTATATTTGTAACAAATACACTATTACTACTACCCCTGATACTTGTCACTGTTACTTTCCCACATTAAAGATTCAGCAGCAACCATTAACATTTCTTGCTTATCACCATTTTACCATATTTACCGGATCTAGTTAAGTCTTAATCGAGAACATGAAGCACTCGCTGCGAGATAAAATATTCGGCAACAACCAGAAAATTTAGGCAGTGTCCACGAGTGGTGACGTAGAACTCTCAAACAATTGTTTGGCGACCCCATAATGAAGTTATCAGGAAGATGGCAACTATGCATTGACGTCGGTGAGGAACATATTGAGAGATTGTGTGTGCATTGAGCCATGTTGAATAATAAATAAGGTACAAAAACTAGTATTGTAAATTATTTCTGAACGCTCCTGGTATTATCATTGTGTAAGAATGCACTACACAATAAATATCGCAAAAAGTTGTGTTTGTTTTTTGTTTATATCTTTAAATTTTGTCACCAGCGATTAACGACTTTATAGAAAATGCAAATTTAAGATTAAATTTAAAAGTTAGGTGTCCGCTGTCAAAGAAAGTTTTTGGACTGATTAACTTCCAAAGGCATAGCTGTAGGATTAAGTACCGAAACGGAAAGCCGAGGTAGTTACAACACGACTCGTGAGCAAGAGGTCAAGGGTTCGATACTCGCTGTGACTTTCCTCCTGATTGATTTTTTCCCCTCAGTGCTCACAAATGGCAAATTACAATAAGGCTGCAACACTATCTTCCTAATAAAGCACCCCTTCATTTCATCTCTTGTATCATCTTGTGTCCACGTACCTTAACAGTAAAATAGAACTTTAAATTATTGCTACACAAACACAATGAGGCTCGTTACAAAGTGATAAGACCAGGCTGAGTATGCAAACACTGGAGCAGCCTTGTGTCATAATTATTGGCAGGACACTATGCACTTCCTGATGCTAGGAAATAATTGCCTGGAAGAACTCAAAAAATGAAACCTCGACACCAGTGTTGGTGAATCATGGTTGGGTCGACTAGTTCGTGTTCACAATGTTGTCTAGACAAAGAAACATTTTGAAATACAAGAAAAAAAAGAGAACAACCTGTATGATAGTCCACCATAAACAGAGACGGTTGACTGTGCCGAGGAACACGCCACAGGGAAGGAGGAATGGAAGATTATCAGCGTTGAAAAGAAATTCGGCTCTGACCTCAGGAAAGCAAGAAATGAATGAATGACGTTTAACGCCCCTTTTTACTACTGAGGTACCACAGGCGATGGACACTGACGTTATATGAGATGTTAGGAAAGGATTTATTTTTAAGTAAGGTTTCAGGCTTAAGTTTAAGGTATCTCCCCGACATTTGTCATTTATGAGGACTGAGGAAAACCTGGAAAAGACCTCAGTCATACAGGACGGTTCTGGTGGGATTCGATCCACAGACCTCCCGCTCACGAGTCCGCGCCTTAACGACCTCGGCCACCCGTGTCGGTGGGAAAGCAAGGAGGAATGTCTTGGATGGTCTGGGGTAGAGAGGAAGCACATCTGCGTTCCTTGCAGGTCATACGAAAGCCATACACTGCACTTTCATCAGACATTTATCTGATCTTTCCTCTCCCCCGTTTTTGTGTTTGTCAGTTTCTGAAAGGAATGCATTTGTTTGTAACAAATATTACGTTATAATTTCATTACTTATTTGCTTTCAGTTTTTCTTTTTACATATATATGTTTTATATACACCAAAACATCGTCGTGAGGATAGCAAATGTGAAATATTAATCTAATATATGTTTTAGAATTATATTTGTATGAAAGAACGCTCTTTAATAACATTCAAAAAATTTTATGTTACAAAATTTAAATTAAATTTCAAAGCATTGAAAATCGATAAACTTTGTAAGTGGAAACTTTCTGTTATTTATTTACGAATGTTAAGATGATATCAAGGTAAATATAGTTACAAAAATATTTAAAAAATAAGCATACATTGTAAAATTTTTCTATCGGCCTTCAGATATTTAATTTAATTAACTATTTAATATAATACCATTAGTTTTTGTGGTTTAATCTCAATAAAAACAATTTAAAAATGTGATTTCAGGTTGCAAGAATTTTAATTTTGTTCTTCTGATACTACACAGTTATTTCACTAATTATTAAGAGCATAGTTGGGATGTTATATTCATTTTAAAGTTATTCGTTTTGCTGAGGAATTCGCTTAGTTTACTTTTTCTTTATTCCCGCTTTTTGTATTATGTAACCTTCATAATTGCGATCGGTTAAATCTTCATGTACTTCCAGCTGTTTTCCTTAGTAACATTATTTCAGGGCGGGTGGAAGATGTGAGTAAGTTAATCATTACAAGTAAACTTCACCTGCATCATGAAAAAGTGAGGCGTTATCATTTATTGAGTCGAATGTTGCAGCAGTTCGTTAGCTGATTACCTTTAGAAAGCGAGTTTATAGGCTACAGACATATTTTTTCCCAGTCACATCTTAATAATTCCCACTGCAAGGAATTCAGTGGGCGGGAGTACAGTCCCCTCCCCACCCTCCTCACCCCTCTCCCACACTCCCGTGCAGCGAAAGGAGGTTTACAAGATTATAATTACGTTTCGACACAAGCTGTTACGGCAGGGAGAACGATGCACAAAATTAGCGTTACCGAGTTTCTGTTTCTACAGGAGCATGTTATGTCACTTTCTTATAAGTTTCTACCATTTCTACTTTGTAGTGTCTGTAGCTAATATGACCTACCGCAAAACTGAAAAGTAACTTTTTTATATAGCAAGGTTCCTCAAAAACTTTAAAATTAAACGTGTAACGAAAGGGGTCTGTTTCTTCATATTAACAAAAAAGAGAAACAGAAAGCTGAGTGGGCGATGACACTCAGGGTTTGCATTCCAGAGTTCTCTTGGGCCTGCCATTCTGATCTTCAGTTTTCCCTTGGCCATTTTCCTGGTGAATTCTGGGACGAATCTTTACTTTTCACAAATTATTTTGTAGCATTTCATTCCGTTGGTTCTAAGGTGCAGGGCGAGGTGGAATGGTGCAGTGTAACGGCGGCTTGCGCTTTGGAAACTTTCTGCTCCAGCATCGCTTGTGATGGCTAGAACTTCTTGTACGCTGCTGTGAAACTTTGCTTCCGTCTGTACGGTAGCGTACGCGATATGGGGATGGTCTGGCACAATTAAACGTAATTCCGTGGTTCAAAGAATTCAACAACAAAGCAGGCCGTCATTGTTCGGTAAGATAGACATGTAACCGATCGCTTACGCATGAAACCAGCAATCTCGGCAGATGGATGTGTGTCGGAGCATGGCGGTGAGACAGGTTCATCATTACGATCCCGAAAACAAACACTCTGGAAGGGCAAGGTATTCGTTATAAAGAATTCGTTCTTCGACTGTTGTGTAATGTTCGTCAACACGAAGTTCCTCGCCAACAACCTGTAATGGAGAGTATTACAAGACTTTATTGAGCGTCTGACCGAGCACATTCGAAGAAAATGCCCAAGCTACATTCATCTATTGGGTGCCTTCGCCATGAAAATGCACACCTCACGTTTGCAACGTTGTTATTGCTCATCATTTGGCCGCAAGAAAAAAATTAATGTGTGTCGCATCCTCCATAGAGGCCTAACCTACCTCCTGCTACATTTTTATGTTCCTTCGTCTGAAAAAGAGCTGCAAGGCCAGCGTTTTGGTTCATCACTTCTTAGAATAAAAAAATATTTTAGATAGCTGAAACTAAAAACAATGTTTTAAAACAAGGCAATCCAGAAAGCGCATTTGTGTTTCACTATAAGAGTGACGTCTGCCGCCTCAATGTACGAGAGATACTCTATCCGCTGATATCAGGGAGTCTGTCATGTTCCCCGACTTCAAAATCAACTTTATTATGCGCGGCAAATTCTGGAGTAGAGGAAACTCGTTCTGTAACATCGTGTTCGAGCGAGAGTTACAACGCACTTTGCGTAAAAACTTTCGAAATTTTTCAAAGAACACAGAAATGTACAAGTGACACAAACGTTTGGTTTGTTTGAGATCTTATGACGGACGTGTTGGGTAGAAAACTTGGAAGTCTCTGCAAGGAATTTTTATTGAGGATCAAAAGGCTGCAGGTGTGGGAGAGAGTCAAAGCCGGGATAAAGGAGAAATCGTAACGTACCAGTCTCTCTTGAAGTTTTTCTGGGAATGCCAAGGCATTTTGTTCAACGTGTTCAATGGCTTATTATTGCCATCTTTTGGTTGAGGTAAAATGTGCTTATGGCCGAAAAGATTTCAACCACCCATTCCAGTTCTTTTCTTCCAAGACAATGCTCGCCCACATACAGCTGCTTTGAATGGATATTTTGCAAATATTCAAACTTTTCCCCTTGCTATTATCACATGTTTGAAACGTTAAAAACATGTCTAGAAGGTCAGCGACACATTCTTGTACAGCTGACTGGAAACCAAATCCCAGTCTTTCTTCGATAATGTGATTAAGACGCTGCCAATGTTTGTAATTATATGTAGATAACAATTCGGATACATTCCATTGTTATTTAATTTAATTTCAATCAATTGCAAAAAAAATCTTGTTTATGTTTGCTTTGTCGTAAAGAAAAAGAAAAATTTAATTTTTAATTTTACTTTAGCAAAACGCGTTTAAAAATCACAAAGTTACATCGCTGGGATTTGATCTCATTATGCAGTGATGTAGGCACCTGATGTCTCTTGCGTGCTTTTAGTGAGAAATGGTGAAACGAGGGACGGTGCAGAATGACTAGAATAAATTTTATTTATACCTAATTACTAATTTATTTATAAATAGTGTTTGATACACTATTTTCTGTTTCCGCAGGTTTGCCCCACTTACATCCTACCCATATTATAAAATAATTATGGGTGATTTTTCCTTCGCTGGACCGGTTCACGTGTAAAGCTCAAGCCGGTAGCGCGGTGAACAGAAATCAGCTATGACTGTCACGTAATACTTGAAAGATACATTTACTTACCATTATCAAGCTAGGAGATGTTGAAGCTACCCCTCTTAATTTCTGACATCAGCTTATGAAATTAACCATTACCCTCTGCAGTTTCCTCTGAGAAATGGAAGACATTTCTTCACGAATGTTACTTTTCACTTCATCTCATGTGTGTGCGAATTTGACTTGTACACTTTTTCCTTTGATGTCCCCAGAGATAAAGATCGCAGGGCGTTAAATCGGGGGACTAAAGGGGCCTTATGTTGTTAGCGTGGAATGTTTCATGAATTGCATGCAATGAGAAAATGGGTTGTAACATAAACTGTACACTTTTAATTGTTTGTAAAAAATAGGGTTTATTGTTTTCTTGCCGTTAACAATCCTATCTTATGAACATGCAGGGGCTCCTCATGAAGCAATTTAGTCAGGTTTTCTAAACTCCAGCACACTTAAGTGGAACCAGATTCGTCCCTGAGGAAAATTACATTAACTTAATTTCTCCACTATTCAAAATTCAATCAGAAAATCCTGGATGCAGGGTCACCCGGTTTAAATTATAGGGTTTTGACTTCAGTAGATTTGTAGCCGTTTCAACAGAGCAATAGGAAATTCCCGTTTACTGAAGAAAGACAATTTTAGCGGAACATTCCAGAGCATGTCCAATGTCACCTGACATTTCTTCTGTGTACGTTTTGTTTTTGTTTTTTAATCAAGTTTCACAAATTTATTTACCAATCTGTAAATCGACTTGGAATATCAGGAAATCCCCCTTAAACAATCTCCGTACCTTCGAATAGTAAATTAATCCTTTTGGGGGAATATACTGCCTGAATTGAGTCGTGCTAACATAAGTTACACAAGAACACGTTCGTATGTTCTTAGAATTAAGCTCGTACTGACCTCCCCTCCAGCTTCCTGGCCCACTTTCAAGAGTAATAAACTGCACCTGGAGTGGCACTAATATTACTTGTGACATAAATAAGTGTTAATTATTGCATTAACTGTTAATTTTATCCACTATTATGAAAGATGCGTCAGTGTTGAGTAAGTTAACAATGAAAAGTGTTAATAGACCTAATTAAGGTACAAAGACAAATTTATGGATCTTTCACACAAACAGGTCGCTAACCTTAACTGTTCTTTATTTACGCCTGTACAAGTGGCAACGTTTCTCCGATGTAATTTCATCTGTGGTCTCCATGGACATTAAGACACGCGGCGCTAGAACTACCATAAAAAGACGTAAGAGGTCCATTAATCTTGAGGGGACTGAGTAAAACAATGCAATCCGCGTCAGCTGCTAATGAACCAACGGCATCTTCTCCGTGACGTATGATGATGAGAGCTGCCAACATCACATTCTTTAATTTCTCACCTCCCGCGCATCAGAGAAATTTGTTCTCCACGGAGTATTATCTCGATAGTTTCTAGACAGAGATCAGGCCTACCAACCGACCTCACTTCCAAAGGAAGCATTTTAAAATATCTTTCTCCATTGTATAAACATCGGAACTGAAAATTCTTGAAATTTCAACAAATCACAGTAAAATGTATGTCAGTATTCCTGCTAACTGCCCCAATTTACTATACGACCCACATGCTGCAAAACATGCCGAAATAAGCCCCATATTATAAAACCTGCTTTACTTCTACAATACGGAACATTTATTTACTTCACGTTTTAGCGAATTCCAAAGGAATGCAGTTATTGAGTTGTACCCTGAGAAGATTTTTGAAAAATGTCTTCAACTCTCCATCTCCAGGCACTGAAAATGACAATTAAAATGATATATATTGTGATGTATGTCCCCTAACCGCTCTAACGGCGGCAATTTTTGTTTTTCACAGGGTCACTCGGTGTATGGCATTGAAATAAAATAACAAAAATATTCTGAAAATCAGGGAAATCGGTTCATTAGGGGCTACCTAAAACCCAAAATTTAAAAATCGCTATAGCGGCACAATGTTTGTTTTTCACATCAAAACTCCGTATATGCCATTTAAATAGAAATAAGAAAAAATATAAAATGGGAAATCAGACCATTAGGAGAAGCGATAAAGCTGCAAACCGAAATTTAAAAAGCGCTTCTTGCGTGTAATTTTATCTTAATTGTTTCACCATGAAAGGGAAAATTAATTCAGCATATAAACTGTATTTATAACAATGAATGTTTTATATTTAATAAAAGCATCATTATGAAGATGATAATTATGAAATATTAATCTAATATGTGTTTAAGAATTATATTTGTATGTAAGATCGCTCTGTAATAACCTTCAGAAAACGTTTACGTTACATGTTAATAACATTTAAATTAAATTTCAAAGCCACTGAAAATCGATGTAACTTTCGACTGTTTTTATTTGCTTAGTACATTGCAATTGTTTTTAAATAGTAACATGTTTTTGTTTTATTGAAACATATGAACATCATCTTAAATACACAATGTAACTCGAAACTGTCTGTTATTTCTCTCTATTTTAGTGAATGTAAAGATGATATCAAGGACTCCGTTCATAAACATGGCTACATTTAAAAATGTTTAAAAATATTCACACAGTGTCTACAGTTTTATTCACAGCTCATTTATTTCATTTAATTAATAGTATACCATTAATTTTATGGTTTAATCTTAAAATAATAATAATAATAATAATAATAGTGCTAAAATGTGGTTTCTTTTTTTATGATACTTACAAATTGCAAGAGTTCTAATTTTCTTCCTCTAATATCACACAGTAATGTCATTACTTTTTTTATTTCACTAATAAATGTAGACGAATTTGGATTTTGTGTTCAGTTTTAAGCTGCTCAACTTGGTGAGGAATTCGCTAAATTTACGCAAATCCTGCGTGACGAACTTTTTGTTCTTTTAGTATAAACAATTAAGTGTTTTCGCTTACTTGGGTTTTTTCTGAAAACATACACTAAATTTATTCCAATGAGGGCAAGGAGACCTAAATTAACTAAGATATACAATTGAACACTATTAAAACAATTACTATTTTTCTATCATATTTCATGTGATAAAAAAACTTCTTTAGGAGGCAGTGAGATATCCAATTGAAGCAGAGATAATAGAATGCATTGGTATTTAATTTTGTATTCCAAAAATATATTTATGTGAATAATTAAAAAAATGAACTTTTGAGGTTTTATTAACAGTAAATTTAAACTTAAATTACAGCTATACTCTTTTTTATTTATTATTTAATTTTAATCATGTTGTTTTATAGTTGTACGAACGCCAATAGCGAACAGGAAGATTACTTAGATCCCTAGTTGAAACGAAGCAGAGATTATAGGAATAAAAAAATGAATGTAGAAAACTTCCTAATTGAGCTGCATGCTGTAAAACCGTGAAATAAGTTCATTCTAATTGCTGGATAAGGTATTACATTGGCTGAAAGGCCCCCATTTATGTTAAATCTAAGTATTTCATGAATATTGCAATGTCTATAACTGTATGGCTCTAATTGAACAGGCCCTAATTTAAAACGTTCGCGTTTTTTGCACGCCAGTGGTACAAAACTTAAGATGCCCTTCATTTAAGGATATTTTCTTTTCGACAGCCACTGGTAGAGTTAGTTGCAAGATTTTTATCATTAAATAGTAAATTATTTTTTACCTTCGTATTTTTAATCTACTCGGCGCATGGCAAGTTTTTAGTGTCCGCCCCCATTCAACTTGTTAAATGTTGCGTCCTTTTATTTTTACTTGCATGTGGTAATAAACTCCAAAAGGACAAACTGATGCTTGGCTTGCTGTGAATGCGCCTTAACCTCCCAAAACGCGGTTCTTATCTAAACAAAAAGTATTATGTTATTAGTAGACTCTCAAACGTTTACTTGCCCCGATTACATCTCAACTCCAGCAACGTCAGTCTAAACAGCGTGCAGCTTTATCATAAATCATACTAATTATTCGCTTAAACAAAACCCAACCTCAGCCGACTGGAACATCTCTACAGGCTCGGTGTCTGCACAGACAATGGCCAAGTTCTGGATCTCCTTACCAATCTGCTTAAAAGCAATTAAATAGGACGTGACAAAACAGAACTTTGGAGAAAACTTACTTTATGCAGGAGCTGTGTAAACTAAGCGCATTGCTCAGCAAGTGAAATAACTTTTAAAATCCCAATTTCGGTCTTATTAATTAATGAAACGAGTTATGGCATTACTAGTGGAACAAATTAAAGTTTGACTTTCAGGTAAACCCTCACTCCTGATGACCCGGTTTCTCTGATTTTCAGCATTTTCTTTCTTATTTCATTTTAATGACATATACGGAGTTTCATTGCGAAAAAGCACATATTGCTCCGCTAGAGTAAATTTTAAATTTTGGATTTCAGATAAGCCCCCGTTTCTAAAAATTTGACTTCACAGATTTTTCAGAAATTATTTTTTATTTGATTTAAATGGTATATTCTGAGCTTTGTTGTGAAACAAAAAAAAAAAAAAAAAAAAACAAATACTGGTGCTCCTACAGCGATTTTTATATATTTGGTTTTATGTAAACCCCCAATCTTAATAACCCGATTTCCCTGATTTTCAGAAACTTTTTTTTGTTTTATTTAAATTGTATATATGTGGTTTTGTTGCGAAAAAACAAATATTGGTGAAACACTATAGCGATTTTTAAATCTTGGGTTTGAAATAAAAACCCCGTTCTAATAATCGGATTTCACTGATTTTCAGATAATTTTTTTGTTAATTGATGGGTATATGTCTTGTTTGCTTGAGAAAAACAAAAATTGCAACCGCTAGGGCGCATATATATAATTTTTTTCATTGTCATTTTCGGTACCTAGCAGGTAGGATCGATGGAAATTTGAAGTAGGTACAACAACAATAGCTACATCCCTTCGGAATTCGCTAAATCAGAACTATGGGAAACAGAAAATCATATGAAATCTTTTAGCTGTCCTCCGTTAGCACGGACACATCCAGCAACCCGCCGTCGCATGGACTCTCTGATACATCCCTGGAGTATCTCGCATTGTCTGACAGCCTTGCAGAATACGAGCAGGAAAGCTCTCTACACCTTCGGCTAATCCACAGATCACCTGAGCATCTGCCAGTACCTAATTTTACTGTAACTGAAACGAGCTCCGTACACACACAGAACTGACACTACGTGCTCGGTGTTACGTCGAATAATAAAGTGAGTAGCACAACAAGTGAACAGAACGACAACAAGGTGAATATCATCCGCCGCACTTAAAAGCGAATGTTTATCTACTGTACATATTAATCAACTGTTCTGTTTGTCTCAAGACAGTTATGCTGACATTCTAGCATCACACTCTCTAACAAGGGAATAAAGCCATTCAGACTTTGTTGATATAACTTATTTGCATCCTCTATATACAAGGAATGTTTCTACAAAGTTTTGTTATACCCTATACGATTATTTTCATTTTTGATTATAATATAAACATAAACATATCTTCTTATATGCACCTAAACTAGCATTTTTCTTTCTTTGACTGTTTAGTGTCCTCTGACATTTATACCGTCAGGGATTTACAAACCAATGGGTTTTTCTGGATGCACAATATATAGGCACTCCCTAATGGGCTGTCGTCCCAATGTCAGGGCCATCCCGAACACATTACAAACACAGAAAGAGGCAGACACATGCATATATCAAATGACTGGGAAACACAACCCGGTATTTGCTCTTTCTGAAAATGAACTGGGGAAAACCGAAAATCTCAGTTAGACCTCCCGAACACCAGTCCCAACCAGAGCAATACTGCAGGAGACACCCGTTGTTATAACAGCTCGCAAGGAGAAATCAATGAAATAAACACATTGAGCTATCAGCTGTTGTGCATTTCTCTAAAGTAACTGATTAAAAATACATCGGAATATTCATAAGTTCGAGTTGGTCAAGACCGACCACCTCCCTGCCTGTTCTAGAACTTCCGAGCAGTCGCCAATTAGCGAAGAACGATGTATTTATGTGAGTAAATACGAACCAGCTCGTCACATTTATAGAATGTTCCCTGTGCATTTGCCTCCTTCCACAACTGCAATAAATATCTTGTGAATAAAGTTGATACTCTAGTTCTGTGCAAAACAAAAAACACAAGCGAAGGCGTATGAAAGACAAATTAGATGAACTTGGCTCTACTCTTGAACGCTCGCCGACCAAACCGTAACCGAAGTTAATACAAGTTGGGGTGTCAGTGTATTCAGCACATACAGCAACAAAATTGTTAAAACTGAAACGTGTACACGTTTCTCTTGCCTTATGACAAGGTGATCCCGTAGCAGGTGTGCGTTATGTGAGTGGTTTCTTTCATCAGTGACTGAAGCCACAACAAAATTTGTCGACTGCTCGTATAAAATTTAAAATAATGTTAAGAAGACATTAGCAACACAATAATAAAATACTAACAAACCTATAATACTTGGGTCACTGGGGGGGCTTGCGAAGAAGGCTTTCAGTCTGCTAATTGGAACAAGGGCCGAAACAGATCAGTTTTGTTTTCCCCTGGAGTGTTTTGCCTATGGACGTTCATTAGCCGGCCAGCAGGGTATCGGTGATTAGGAGGATAAAGTAATAAAATTAATTAACCATACAATAATAAACAATTTAAGAGACTCATTACTTACAAAATTATTAAGTGAGTTGTTGAAATTGCCCATTTCACTCTCCTCACTTTTTTTTTTTTTGTATCTCTTTAGGAAATTATTCATAATTCATTTTGAGAAATCCGCACAATTTCCTGACAATATTATATTTGAGTTCTTGTATGGTTTCGAATTTGTCTTGTTCACTGCACTTTTTAATTTACCCCAGTGATAATAATCGCAGGCTGTTAAACTGGAGGACCGATGCGGGCCACAAATCCCAACTAATAAATCTCTCTTGTGGAAACACATTGTGAATTGCTCTCATAGAATTATTCGCAACGTGAGCAGTGGCAGAGTCCAGTTGAAAAAAGTATGACCCCCACTGAAGGTTAATTCTCTGAAAAAAGAGCTTAGTATGCTATTGACTTAAGTAACAGAATCAATTGTATGCTTAAAAAAAAAAAAAAAAAAAAAAAAAAAAAAAAAAAAAAAAAAAAGGAAGTCATGATTTTATTGAATTAACACATAAAGACATGCTTACCGTTGTAAACACACGAGGTATAATATACCTTACGTATATTGTCGAATTAAGAAGCACAACACACACGCGGGAACAGCTGCGCAATGATTGCGACAATCAGCAAGTAATTTGTGACTAATTTGTTAAAAAATTTGTAGACATGCGTGTGTTCGAACCTCGGGACGTCCCCAGCATCAGCAGCAGTGAATCTGGTATTTGTTTATTTGTCGATATTACTATTGAACGCCTACAATATTCATGAGCAGGAAAGGTGTTTGTAATGAATTTAGAGATTTTCTTAAAATAAAAATTTATAATATAAAATTTAAATTACCACCTTCACACCTCAAAGTCGAAGGCTTTCAACAATTGCCATTCAGATATCACGTCTTGAAGCAAATCATTTAAAATATTGGTCATCGTCGTTTCAGAGTTTGTTCTGATAAGATTTCACATTTCTCTGTTTCAAACAATATCCACTAAACAAAGTACTACACGCCTACTTCTCAATTAAAAGACATTTATAAAATATCTATGTTCTGTATAACTGGAGCCTTTTTGTGTACACATACCTGTCAGCAACTCTTTGGCATCACAGAGCTATTGCTGTAATTAATGAAAACCTTGTATTGATGAGTCATACTGAAGTAAACGTTTATCACTATTTGAAAAATAATACAATCTAATGTTGTTTTGTGATATATTAGGGAAACTTTTGTTTTGGAATATTAAAAGGTTATAGCTTAACGTTTTTCTAATTATAACAAACAAAGTCGTCGTGGTTGGAAGATACTCTGAAAGTTTTAAGAATAAAAGCAATAATGTTTTTAAAAATGCGAACTCACTGTTGCATCTCCGTTACACTCTACACAAAGTCTCAGGCGTTGAAACTGCTTTGTAAATGCTGAACGCCATGTTTGAACTGTTGGTAAGGATGCGGCAACCATTTAACTCCTGACTCTGTTATTTCCAGTGCAGAGATCAGTCTAAGGATGATCAAGACTTGGGGCAGGCATTTTGTGGTGTACCATCATCTGATTTGTCCATTGAGTGGAACACTTCTCGCTCTTTGTTGGGGGTTCTTTCCTGGCATGAGCCAGCCGACAATTTTACTGACGTCACCTGTTTGATCTTCCTCCCTCAAATTTCCTGCATTTTCTGGTAAAAAAAAAGAGTTTTTTTTTCTGCTCATCTTTAAGGTGGTGGGGATACTGACCACAGAGTTTCCTGACATGAAGCTTTTCTTTGAGGATTATGCACTCTGCTGCTGATCCTGTACTGAGGGTTTCTTGGATCTGATAATGTATACAGCGATAATCTTTCTGCCACATACGCTCTGCTTCCATCACAAACAGCGGCTGTTGCTGTGCGGGATGTTCTGCACAGTCATCATCTTCGAGGAAGTTCCTTTCTCTCCTAAAATCAGCAAATAATCGTTAAATATGGACTGCGAGGAGCAAAGATCCCTAAATGTAACTTTCCCTCCCCTCTAAACCGAATTTAAAGTCATAGTAGATCACAGTGCAAAAATACTCTCGCTTGAGATCAATCCTAGCGTCCGACACAGTAACACCCGCGTACACATACACAGAAGTGTTGGAGCACGCTCACATTTGACATGTTCCTATATAAACTTCAATCCTAGCGTCCGACACAGTAACACCCGCGTACACATACACAGAAGTGTTGGAGCACGCTCACACTTGACCTGTTACTATATAAACTTCAATTTGCTCTGACTTTCACAATTCCTCACAAAACTGAGTCTCGTACTCCGTCTCAGACGACCCATAGTCGGTTACGTCATGTTCCCACCGACTTTTGACCTTTCAAGGTAAACATGTCATTACTATTTGCGCGCCTACAAATATGCAGTTCATTTTACTGTTCTTGTATTTTTCACGTCCGAACTCTGATTGCATAACAACACGTACCGTCACTACGGAATGTACAGTAAAATGACACCCAATGATTACAGGCTGTGATAAAGCAGAGCACACAGTTAAAGTGAAGATTGCAATAAACCCTCAGCTCGCAATTTTTACCCAGAGTCAAATGGGGCAAATAATGTAATGTGTTTTAGGCGAGATTCGCGGCCTAAACTTAACTTAATGCCTCTAAAAGAACCGCAATGACATCTTGCATCACATTTATGTTGTTACATAAGTGACAGAAAATAAAGAGGGCATTGAGTGGCCAGTGCTCCAAGTTGTAGGAACCGGTAAAAACAAAGCTTATCCAGTGTAAGCGCGTAAAACAAAAGCAGGGTCAACTCAACCAGTATTCATTTTAAAACGCCTGGGTGAGATTAGCCTTGTGGGGGAAAATGGTCACCAAGTTTCCTGGGCGATAACGTCAACTTTGCCATGCGATCAGTTGTGCTTTCCGCTGCTGCGCGGAGTGTTGCCTTCGTTCGTATATCGCGCCGTGGAAAGGGTACAAAGCTTGCATGTTTAATTGTTAGCCAAACTGATTGTGGCAGTCGTAGCGCAGCTGTTCCCGGGTGTGTGTTGTGCTGTTCTCTTCTTAATTCGATAATATATATAAACCATACATTATACTCGTGTGTTTACAGCGGCACAGCGTGTCTTTATGTACGATTCATATGAATTAACCCAGTAGAGAAAGAATTAAAGGACAATTTTTGAGCATTCAGTTGATTCTGTTACTTTTGTGAATACTAAATACTTTTTTTTTTCAGAGAATTAACCGACAGGGAGTTGATCATGACGCATTTTTCAACAGGACTCTGCCACTGCTAACACTGCAAATAATTAAATTCCATGAGAGCAGTTCACAATGTGTTTACAGATTTATTACTTGGGATTTGTGCCCCACCTCGGCCCCCCGATTTAACAGTCTGCGATTATTGTCTTTGGGGTAAATTAAAAAATGCCATGTACAAGACGAACCCGCATACCATACAAGAACTCAAAGATAATGCTTGTCATGAAATTGCCCGGATTTCTCAAAATGAACTACAGAGGGTGATGAACAATTTACTAAAGAAATGCCGAAATGTGTGGAGAAAGAAGGCGGGCAGTTTCAGCACCTCGTTTGATAATTTGGTAAGAAACGAGCGTCTTAAGTTGATTTGGTATTGTTGTATGGTTGGTTTTGCTCCGGGGAAAAACAAAACTTGAACATTTGAATGTGTGCATACTCCCAGAATACAGAACGACGGCACTCTTGGTGACCAACCAGGGCTTGTTCGCTTAGAACGTATGAGCAGGTGGATCCATTGGACCTTTAGGGTCACTCCCAGGAGCTGGGGTACAAGGCGGTCTCAGAGGACGAGGGAGATATCTCAGTACTTGCGGTCAGGGAAGAGCAGGTGCGGGGCAACTACACCCCTGCATCCTCTACCTTCGTCTTACGACTTCATTGATAGAGAGCAGTATTGAGGGGAGCACGTGATCAGCAGGTCGCCTATCACGCGGTTTTCGTGATGGAAGAACTTTCAGGTGTCCACACCAGACCTCTGTAACTTAGATAAACTCCTAAGTAGGAACCCGGGCCTCTGGGGCAGCAGTCAGCAACGCTAAACACTGGATCAAGAGTCTGGTCAAGCGTAACATGAATTATTCACCCATAGACTTGCTGTTTTCTACTATAAATTTTGATCAATAATTTTGTATTTCTCGTAAATTTTAATTTAATTTCTTTTCTCTACAATGCATCCATACGGGTACATGTTTCAATTATAAGAGTTCAAATCTGACAATTTTTACAATACACATATGTATAATATAGATGTATATATCTACATACATACATACTAATTACAAGAAACTATAATTCATCAATTCATTCTGTTTTACAAGAGTTGCCTTGTGCACATTGGATAGATTCTGGTAGTTTTTGAATAATACAGGTCCTCTGATGTAGGCATCTGTTTCTGTTGCAGCTTTTGTTATTGATAACAATTAATACCTCTTTGTTTAATGTTCTTTAATTAACAATATAACTTTATATACAAAAAGTCAAACTACTATTAAATATTATAAATATTATAACTAGTATTATATTATATCAGTCGTGGCAGGACCTTCACCCAGAAGACTCAGACCGCGCCACTTAAGATGTTCTCCGCAGTTGAGGATGAAACGTTTGGACTTCTTAGCTCCAAGAGATACTGATTTAATACATTTTTACTTTTAATAGGTCTCTTAATTGCTACCAAAGATGTTAGATCTTCTTTTCAAATAAATGTTCCGTATAACGTGCAATATGTTTTCCGTCTGTCTTTAGAGGTTTCAAGCGAGTCGTGAACATGAACAAAGCGAAGGGGGCAGCAGGCTATAAACTAAGTCAGGATCACCGTTTCTAATTTCCGGATAGACAGAATTTTATAGTAAGGAAGGGGCGTCTCTCTTGAGTTGTGTGTGTAATTAATATGGAAGACCGGTTTCTGCAGGGTCATTAGCGAGTGTCAGCCAGAGAGCGCTGGGAACTGCCTCAATTAGCCGCCCCAAATTGATATATTGGGAAATTCGGCACCGAGGGCCAGTTTGTTGACGGTATGAGAGATGTCAGACATCTTGAAGAATGAGAGACGATCGCCTTCGGCATCAGAATTTGGGAGTAAACAAACGAAAATTACGAAACGTTAGCAAGAAGAATAATAGAATAAAATGTAAAAGTGAATGTTGAACAATGTAAACGGGTTGCGGGGTCGAGAAACCCGAACATGCTGCTCCGGATGCAGCACCTCACAGAATGAGATGCCCCTCTCCTTAAAGTGACATTGTCACAGTCACAATACAAAACTAAGCGAATTCCTCGCCAAGTACAGTAATTTAAAAATGAATATAAAATCCAAATTATGACCATTTTAATTATTGAAATTAAATAAATTGTAGCATTACTGTATGGTATAAGAACAAAATTCTCGCAATCTATAAGTATCACAGAAGAAGAAACTACATTATTATTATTATTATTATTATTATTATTATTTACATTAAATCACAAAAATTAATGACACTATTAATTAAATGAAATATATGACCACTAATATACAAAGTTATACTGTGTGGGTATTTTTAAACATTTTTAAATGTAACCATGTTTATGAACAGATCCCTTGATATCATCTTTACATTCACTAAAACAGAGAGAAACAACAGAAAGTTTCGAGTTACTTTGTGTATTTAAGATGATGTTCATATGTTTCAATAAAACAAAAACATGTTACTATTTAAAAACAGTTGCAATGTACTAAGTAAATAAAAACAGTCGAAAGTTACATCGATTTTCAGTGGCTTTGAAATTTAATTTAAATGTTATTAACATGTAACGTAAACGTTTTCTGAAGGTTATTACAGAGCGCTCTTACATACAAATATAATTCTTAAACACATGTTAGATTAATATTTCACATTTACTATCTTTACGACATACTTTTGTTAAATATAAAACATATGTATCGTTATAAATACAGTTTATATGCTGAATTAATTTGTACTTTTATTTTGAAACAATACAGAGAAAATTAAACGCAAGAGCGCTTTTTAAATTTTGGTTTTTAAGTATACCCCTATCCATATTGGTCCGATTCCCTAATTTTCGTAATATCTTTTTCTTATTTTATTTAAATGTTATATACCGAACTTTGTTGTGAAGAAACAAATATTCGTTCCGGAAAAGCGATTTTTAAAATTTCCGTTTCAGTTAAACTCCACACATAATCCAATTTCACTTATTTTCAGTAAATACGTTCCTTATTTTATTTCAATGACACGTACCGAGTTTTATGCAGAAAACAAAAAACAAAATTTGAGGTCACTAGGGTGATTTGCGTTAGTTTAATCCAAACGCCAAGTGGACAATTTTACTGATTAACAAACTCGATGAATTGATCGTTATATGCAGAGTTTTGCTGAGCAACAAAAATAAATAAATAAATAAATAAAATCGGTCGCTCGGGCGATAACACACACACACACACACATTGTCCTAGTAAGTAACTACAATACCACGCCCCTTCTGAATTCTGTAATTACAATTAAAATCATCTGGTTAATCTCAGTTCTTGTTATAGGTGCCAGGCCAGCCGCCCTTGACACAGCACTTCGAGTGACCAGTCCAGTTATTATGTTGTGTTCCTTAGAATATTCTCATTTTGACTACGTAAGTAAGCATTACTTATACAGTAAGGTTATTTGACTTATGGGGAACAAGGGAGATAGAGTCGACGTGTATACGATTATTATTTTTATTTTAGTATTTATATTTTAAGGCATTAAATTACATTGTTTTTAAAATTGTGATAATTAGCTCTAAATTTGTTATAAGAGATGTTGAAATTTGATGTTCCTCAGCGGCAATACATTGCTAGTATCTATATAGAAAAGCCCTGTATTTCATCTAACACGACGGTTCGCAGTGCGCTTCTTGTCATTGAGAAATCCTGTTCCAACTGAAGTTAGTGAACAGTTTCTCTACCTGGAATCGCCCGATCACTTCTGTGCACAATATTCAAAACTATGTTTACGTAGGGTTGTAAGTAACGAGAACACAGTAACACAGGAAAGCACAACAAAGCCTTTCTCAAACTAACTACAAGCTGCTATCTGCACATGCATTATACGGCCTCGACGACTGGCTTCTCCGAGTACGTAGGTACACTTGGCTGGCCCATAATTCACTGTACATGTTAAATATCTGTCGAAATAATGAGATCCCGACAATACATCCAGTTCCCTCTCGGCAGCTGGGAGTCGTATGTTTGCTTTACACGGAGCACCTGTTTCTGCCGCGTTGCAAGATGGACATTTTGGGAATAGCTTAGTCAGATCAGTGGTTCAGTTGAAACTGTCACATGCCAACATGGCGACTGCACGGCTATACTTGTAGACAATATAAGTGTGACGTAACATTACAGGTGAGGTGTGTGTGCAGGGGTTTCGAGGAAAGGGGACACAACTTTCAAAATATATGGACGCAGTGTAGGGGGTGACAGTTGTAGGTACTGTGCGCTGGTGTACCGTATGTTGAGGTTCAAGTCCCTTTGAGCCGGCTATCCTGACCTTGGGTCGCTTAAACATTTCATTCCGTTAGTTCTGTTGCAGGGTCGAAGTGCCAGGTAGTGCGGTGTGAGGGTGGAAAGGTTTCCGAACCGCCTCCCCCTGAGAGTTCGAACTATTGGAAGGGGTGTCAAATCCCTGTCTACGCCGTCTCTCATCCCTTCCTCTCCTGACTTCCTCTCAGAGGGACCCTTACTGGGAGTACGACGTTCCTAACAGTTCAACAGTAAAGAATGCTATTATTGTTAGGAAAGTGAGGCAATAAATCTTTCATTTAAAATGTTAATGTGATGGACAGGGTTTCAATCAATATTTTTTGGAGATTTAGCTAATTAAAATTAACTCATATTTTATTTTGTAAGAAGCTGTACTGACATTCATGGAGCCAAACTAAACCACATAAGCAGTGACATGTTTTCATACAAACTCTAGAAAAAGAGCACTCTAGACTTCTGAACCTCGTGTCCGTCAGTTCAGAAATAACAAATTTGTACAAAGAGATAACTTTCCATCTCAAAACACACAATGCACAAAGCTCGTATATTTTTAATTAATACTTTTTAAAGTGTATTAAGCACCAAGAGAAACTTCCTGCAAAATACATTTGTTATAATAAATGTTAAATATTTTGTATTTTTAGAAAAAGTCCGCCTTTGAAAATACAAGGGTTTTTGTTCATCTCATCACAGTGCAGATAAAGCGGTGAAATGTTTTCATGAAAAGAACAGATTTCACGATATTGTTGGAAAAAAGTTGGAAGAAGGTACGCGCATGCGCCTTAATACAAGGCACCAGCAATGAGCGAGTGTTTGCCAGTCGCTTCGTAACGGGCAGTACAACTTTTGCTTTCGTGTGCAGAGTGATACATCAAGCAAGTGGCGACGTTGTTCTAATAGAATCAGCCTCACGTCATTGTCGTGTTTGAACAATAAGGCAGAGCCATGGTTATAACGGCATTGTTACACATTTCCCATGGCGCTGTCTGCACGAAGATGATGCGAGAGCACGTGTTGGAAGCTGTAAGCATAGCCCAGGATCATAAATTCCATTTTTAATGGGTTTAACGCCCGTTTTTACTGCTGAAGCCTCACGGGTAATACATGACATGAATGGGAAAGCATTCCAGGCCTAATTTTAGACTTCCCCGACATTTTGAGGATTGAGGAAAACCTAGAAAAAAACTCAGTCGGGGAGAGGTCCCCTAGACCTCTCGCTCACAAGTCCGCGCTTGGCCACCACAGGTGAGACCATTACGATCGCGAAAGGAAACAGTCTAACTCTTAACCAAAGAGAGCGAAGATTTCGTTCTTTGACTTATGGAACGGTTTGAAGTCCTCCCCTCACCCCACTGTTTTGAGCGTACTAACCGAAAACGCTCTGAGTTGCATCCCTCACTGTGACAAGGCACGCCGCCACGTTTACAACGTTCCTCCACATAGCATGGGCATAGCGCCGTGTGAATATTTTGTTCCCTCGTGTCATAAGCGAAAGCTCTTGTGAAGAAGGCTGGCGGTTGTCAAGCACATCTTTCAGAACTGGCAAAACGCATACAACTCAACGTGAACTGCTTAAAAGAGACCATATCAACCTCAAACCTACCTATTGACTGGCCCTCTTAAATATATCTGAAACTATGCACTGCAAAAACCCAAATTAAAATGATACATTTGCTTATGTTTTACTTTCTTAAATAGTAACAAAAAATGCCAAACTTTGGGGAAACATTCCTTGCATATACAGGTCCTAATATGATAAATGAACATGGGTCCGGAAATGCCTTATTTTCTTGTTACACAATGATAACCTATATTTATTTATTTAACCATTGGGTTCATATTTTAAATGGAAGCATTTAGTTTAAAACGTTAAAATCTACTTTAAAAATGAAACAATTATCAATTTTCAAAAATATGATCTCGTATCAGAAACAGCTTACAAAACATTATATTTTAGCGCGCGTTGAAGGTTTTCTGGTTTACAGCACTTGCGCGGCCTTTCTTGTTGTGTTGTGTATTCGCACTATAGTTAACTGTTTAGCTCACTCCCGCTGCACGAGCGCACACCATTGCGTTCACTGGAGCAGAAGTGATTTGCTTCCTGTTAAAGCCGCCAATGATAAGAAAAGTACAGGTCAACAGATTGTTAAAATATTTTTCTTACTGAAACTAATTAATTCCAAAAAAGACTCTGTAGGAAGAAATAATATTTAATAAATAAATATTTACAGTAATTTACAGCTAATCAGCTTCTTTCACTTAATATCAAGTTGGTTTATATGCTTCTAAACATTTCGAAGTTATTTATTTAGAAAGTTCAAAATTATTCTAAATTAATACTCTTTTAGCATAGAAATAAATGATCTCCTTAAATAGAACCATAGAAGCGGTTTTGCAGTTCAATTTCACAAGACTTTCGACAAGTGAGAGACCGTTTTGAGTATCTAAAACACTTTCGAACTTGTCAGAGAGGATCTTTAGTTTAAAGTGCAAATAAATGACTGGACATGGAGAATATTAAACTGCCACACAGACTTCCAACCTTTTAAAGATTTTAATACGGAAGATTTTTTGTTAGTACGCCGGCAGCCTCTTGTCTCTCATCAATCAAGCCGCAGGACATGAAACCGGCTGGAACCTACCGCTCTCTTCCATTACCGAGCAGATATAAAAGATTTCGTAAATTGCAGCATTTCTTTGATATCCTGTAAACTTTAACAGGTCAAAATGTCTCATTCCATTGAGCACTTTAAAACGAACCAAGTACCAGAACCGCAGAATACACGGAATTGGCTTAACTAGAGACAAACCATAAAACTAAAAGCTCTCCGCCAATCTCAGAGTTATCCTGAAGATGGCCAAATTATTATGAAAGATTATATTGTAAAGTTTCAAACGCGCAAGTGTAGTCACTTTTTATAACGATCGTGTAAACAAACTATTGTTAACATTTTGTATATAACTGAAACGCGAGCTGTGATAAAGGACTTAGTTTTAAAGGGTCTGACTCCAATATAACTACAAAAGGAATTAGACTCCACATAAAGGATTCTTCCCTTTCATTTTGGGCGGTTAAAAAGTGGGTTGCTAAATTTAAACGTGGTCGTACATCCATTCAAGATGATGAGCTCTCAGAGCTTCCCGACGAGATTGAGACAAACATTCACAATTCAATGATCGCCGATTGAAGGTACACGAGTCGGCTAACGCTGCAAATACTTGATAGGCCGGGTCCACTACATTTTACACGAAATTTTGGGTGCCGCGTTTATTACCAGTGGGCCAAAAACGCGTACGATTGAACATTTCGCAAGAGGTTTAGACGAAATTCCAGTGAGTTTCTCCGACTGATCACTGCACGCCACAGACGAAGGGGCAGTCCAAACATCGGTGGCAACAGGTGAAAGTGCACCAAAGAAAGCAAAAACGGTTCCATCTGCAGTAAAAGTGCTGGCTACGGTTTTCATGGCGTAGTCTTTATCTTCAGAACCATCACTGGGGAGCAGTAACCCGTTTCTTTTTAGGTTACAAAGAGGTTAGTCGTCGACGAGACGCGCTCGGAATCGCCGGATAGAGGGGGGGGGGAGATTAGAAGAATTAAAACAAAAATTAACAGCTTGCCCTAGTGCGCTGTTTTGGCTGCGAAGTACGCGACAATTCATGGAATAATCTCGAAGCTCAATGCTGAATTGAATGCCGAAATTATTCAGAACTGCGAACCAAATGAAACTGAAAACGGTTACATTTGGTACTTTAGACTGAAAAACCGCAACCGCCCTCTGCTTTACGGAGGAAGTTCCCCTGCATGTATTGGATTCGAATTGCGGCCATGTTGCTCTCTTAGCTCACACGGGGATCCCTAACTGCACTCACGGACTCTGGGCTACCATCATTGACGAGTCAGATCTCAGGCGCTAACATGTAATGTTTCAAAGTTCTGTTCGAACATGCGTCCGCGCGGTTCTACGTCTCCTAAGACATTTTCAGCTGTACCCAAAGGATTTGAAGCCTCTATAAAATAACATTATTGTTTTTGCCTCCCTTGTCCTAGCTCGCTTTTTTCACCGGAGGCTCCAAGCAGTGACACCAGACAACGTTATTTTCTGCAGACACTTGTTCTTACATACATGCATATTAAATGTTGAATATACAGTTTACATAAGACCTTTAGTCATTCTGTCTTCCTCCTAACTTGTACAATGTTCGCTTGATGCTCTCCACAAGACATGTTCATTTTAAATAAGCAAATTTACTTCCTTGCGAGGTTGGAGGTGGATGATCTGCTTAAGGGTGTTATGCTGGACCAACTGAAGGATGCTGTTTAGACCAAACTTCCACACCTTGCAAAAGAGAAAGTTCTCTTTCATGACGATAATGCGCCTTCTCCACCATTGCATTTGTTGCTACAAAACTTCATGCCCTTCACTTCCACATCCGCCGGATTTGACTCCCAGCGATTACTTTTTCTTCCCAAATCTGAAGAAATGGCTGAGTGGACGAAGATTCACATCAAGTGATGAAGTTGACGCTGAGACAGGCGTTTATTTTTCACATTTAGAGAGATCTTATTTTGCTGAGGGTAGTAAAAAGTTGAAAAGTCATTGGACTAAATGGACACTGCAACATCGCTGGGTAGTAGTCATTTGGGAAGACTCAGATCAACGGCTGCCTTTTTGATTATGGATGAGTCGTATTGCTATATTCAGTTTTCATCAAATGTGGACAGGTCGGAAGCTGTCAATGTCGACACCCTTTTCCTGGTAAAAGTCTGCTATTTCAACCTTTTGTTCTTTAGCGAGGTGCACAAAGACACGAAGATATTTCTGACACCTACTGCTAATGGAAGTTTGGAGAGTTCTCTTCACAATGGCTTCTATACGAGCGGTGACCTCACCTGTTGCTGGTTTTCAAGGCTGTTCTTCCTCTTTTAAAATGTGCAAGTATGTGCAGGAACAGAGTCTTCGTAATTTTCCCAAGTATTGTTGGCTCAGGCCGCATTATAATCGTAAAAAATCATTTCACGAAAACGATTCTCGAGTGATGTGCATCTTAACGCCAGACGCGAGTACACCACCAAAATTTTAATTTTGCTGCAGCTGCAACAATGAGTGCTGCGCGCAAACTTCCGTTGTAGTTACTACTCAAGATACCCAGTGCTACCAAAAGAAAACTTATCTCTCTCATAGTTTTTCCTAATCCCGAAAATTAAAGTCATTTATCGTAGATTTAATATTCGTGTGTTAGGAATAATTTGATGACGTTTTTGTATTTTTACAGTGAATTTTGCTCGATTGTCTGTTTTTACTGGAGTCAAAGCTGAGCAGATCCCATCTCTTCGACATTATTTGTTAGCAACATTTGCTGTGCTGTTACCGTTATGTATTTCAATGACCATTTAAACTTTAATTCTGTGCCAAGGAGTTGCGATATGCAAAATCCTCGTTTTTCTTCCTTCCTTCCTCCTTTCATTCGTATGGTAACTGACTCCCCGTGTCCTCCATTCTTTTATTGGTTCAGACTGTCGAGTACAACAATTCTGGGGTTACTGAGACACGCAAAGGAGTAGAGGAGTGAACATTTCCAAAGTGTTGCGATCGTCACTTCTTCATACTTCACCCACTGACCAAGACACTTCTGTAGGCTTCTAATTATCTTAAATTAAAAAAAAAAACAATTCTTTGTTCATTTATATTGCATTTTTAACGTTAAACGTTTGTAAGTAGAAGGCAAGCACAGATAATATTAACAATTCAAAGCTCATTAAGTCTGATTTTTTAACATTTTTAACATAATCTCTGTACATTGAGGCACCGTACTATCTTTTCACAAGCCCCTGCAATCCAACAACATAAAATTCTTTGAACTGTTGTCGGAACAAGTGGTGACTTTCCTTTCTGCGGCTTCATCGTCCAGAAAATGTTCTCCCTAAAGTTGGTGTTTAAAAGGGCCGAAAAAAGCAAGATCAGGGCTATACGGAGGATGCTCGAGAAATTCCCACTTGAAATTTCGTAGCGTTTCATTTGTCTTGGCAGTGTGAGGACGCGCGTTGTCATGCCAGAGCAAGGCGACTTTGCTGAGGACTCTTGGTCGCTTCCTTTGAATGGCCTTACGAAGTTTCCGGAGGATGTTACAATAGGTGTCGGTATTTGCGGTTTTTCCTTGAGATTGGAATGCGTTCGTGATCCCAGAAGACTGTGAACATAACCTTCCCTGTGGACGGTGTCGTAGAATGTGACGCACGCTTTGTCTCGGACTGGGAATGGCTCACTTGTGACAATTCGAACGAACACACAAGTGGGTAGCGATTGAGATATTGAAATGACACACTTATCTTGTGTTGTGGGGTTAGCAAACGTTGTGAAAACCTAACCTGTCATGCATTATGAGGTATTGTGAACAGCCAAAGTCCTCGATACGTGTCCACTCTTCAAAGAACTTCTGCACCCAATTGTAAACAGGTTGATGTGACAGGCATTTCTCACTGTAGATGGGAATCCATTTATTTATCAATAATATTGGATTCTATATCTTTTCCCCACAAAAATCGCACAAGGAGCGCTGTTCGAGGTTTGTAACTCACTCAGAGGTGCCGCCATCTTGTAACTGGTTTTCCGCTATTGTAAACATCGATTACCTTGCCACCGGTCTAATGCTTTCGTCTAGTGGCAATAGCCTTAGGTGCCTGTTTCAAACATGTAGCACGTCACATCAATTTGTAACTTATTAATTTAATTGTACTTTTCAAGGCTTATACTTATAATATTCCTTCACTCTTGTCGAGTATCGTATATATTTGTTGTTATTATTATCCTATAAATGACCGGACTCCGAGCATGATTCCTAAAGCAAGCTTCAACGGAAGGAGGTTAAAGAATCAAAGAAAAAGCCAAGCGCATGCCGCATTTCCTGCTGTACGTGTAAGAGAGTGCCGTATTAACGCTGTTCACATACAAGCGCATTCCTCTGCTAATATGTCGCAACGTTTCCAGATCAACAAACAACTTTCTGTTGCTAACTGCAGTGATTTTCTGGTTGTCATGGTAACAACTGACAATCTATCCTTGTCTCGTTAAGAGCCCGCATTGAAGTGATCGTGTTGCCATGACAACTATATATGAACTGCGTGCACACAGGACGCTGCCAGGACATAAGGCTCTGAGCGTTCTACTAAAAGGTGCCCGTCGGCTGCGGAAGTTGCTGTGTATTCATTAATGGACCTGCAGGCAAACAATCGGCAGTAGCGGTCGAATGGCATCCTGCCATTGTCTTAGCATACCTCCCTTGAGTTACATAGGACATTCTAAAAGTTTTGGCCTGACCAAGAAAGCACAAGATTTAAAACCTTTTTTTTAAAAAAGTTTTGCCAGTCACTCCCCCTCCTTCCTTCCCCCTTATATTGAAGAACAACTGCTGGAATTCTAACATTATTTTTATCAACTTTCAAACTATATTAAATATTTACATACAGTATATCTTTTTAATTTGAATTTTTTCTGTTTTATAAAATACATACAGAGCCCTCATTTGTGCGCGTGGCTGGCTTAACGGAAATTTGCTTTGCACCGGGAAGCACGCTATTTGCGGCGGAGTTGGATATTAATAGTCCCTTAAATTCAAGTGCATAGATATCTACAGTACGCCAAAAACAAATTTTTGGGACAAACAATAGTATTTCGTGTACAAGATTGGGTTTTCTGCTTTCCAGCAAATAATAATAATAATAATAATAATAATAATAATAATAATAATTAAACGGGGTCAACAGAGCAAACATTAACATTACCACCGCCCAATAGCAGAAATTAACTCTACTCACATTATCACGTGGTTGCAATTCCTGAACTACAGTTATCTGATAGCGTTTTGATTTTAAAAGTTTAGTGACATCCAAGCCGAGGTTTGCGAAATTCCTGATTCTTGTGCAAGCTTTCTAAGATATTTCTTTAGACTTTGTTCAAACTTTTCTCCGATGTCATCGAGGTTTTCCTCTATAAGAACACGACGTTTTACTTATTAAGAACAGACCCCATTTCCCTAAATTACGAAACGTTTCTCTGTGAGGCGCACGGGAATCTGTCTATAAATCACCTTCTTGCTTTTCTACAGGAATCATACATGCAGATTCTGTGTGTTGAAGTACACGGATTCTTTGGCATTATAACAACACAAACACTGAAACACCACTTTCAACTCTTGTTCAGCTCAAAAACTTCACGTCAGCATACGGAGAGGTGGGAAAAGTGGAAGGGGAAATAGAACCTGTTGGAAATAGGGCGGGCAAATATCCGTTATGCCGGCCACGCGTCCAAATGAAGGCTTTGGATGTATATTGTATTCTGTATTTTTTTCTGTCTTGTAGAGGGAAAGAGAAGGTCCCATGGTCTTAACCTTTGCCAGGATAGATAAATAAATAAATATTGCAACCATTCCACTCCAGGAACAAAAAACAATCACTGCCAACTATTGCACTATAATTTACCTTCCCAGGGTCTTCGGAATCAGTTAGCGATGATTATTGCTTCACCATAACCATCCATTCTGCGAACATCGCTTTGAACCGGTGAACCTGCCGCCGTACAGTCCAGATCTGGCCCTCTCTGTTTTCAACTGTAAAGCAAAAACAGAGGCCATTAGTTGAAAATCCGAATGAAACTGTTGCATAGGTTGATGCCACCTCTAAACTGACAGGCAGAGCAGTATAGTCCCGAAATAATCGATAAATCATCTAACAATTGTTCAGTGCCGTACTGTGTATGATTAGTTATGTTTACAGCACTAAATCTTGTAAACGTCGATGATCTATTCAAATATGCAATTTTCTTCCTCGCGAAAAAGTTTGAAAACATCCTAAGGCAAAATTTAACACTGATCTTTCAGCAATTAATTCCAACTTCTTTATCAACATAATATTCCCTTATTTTCTTCGCTATATACGAAGCATGGGCTTGCACAAACATTTTACTGTGTTAATTTAAATATTTAAACTTTCAGAAGTGCAAGTAATTATGCGTTACGATAATTTAAGTGCATCCTAAATTTACAAACCAATGCTTGTTAAACAGAGTGTAGCCTGTGCTTTTGTGTACAACGGCCGCCTCCTCGGCGTTAGATGCAAACATTAAACACATGTTTTAGAATTAATTTCTTCTTATTGTGCTATTCCCTCTCTCTATGAAGCTCTCAAGTTGCGCCTGAAGTTTCCGAAGACGTTTCTTAATACAGGTGTCGAGAGTACGCTATGATCTGTAAATGCAGACCCCAATTTGCTGATCATTTCCCGTGCAGGTTCTCGCAGCGAGAGATAAGAATCGCAATACATCAGACACCACGCGTTGTCATTTCCTGGACGCCATATTTGTGTTTTAACGTCGCTCTGGGCACCTGCTTGACTTCCTGCTGTAGCTTTCCAGTACAGCGACTCTCTCATCTTGAGAAGGCGATTGTCCGATTCACACAGGCCTGTCATTAAAATTTGTTTGAAATATTTCACCTGGATTGTACATAATATACTTTGCTGATTTCATAGATGTCCTGTATCACATGGGAGTTTTTCACAAAGTTAATGCCAATCTATTGATACATACGCAAAACTACCATCAGATTGTTTGAGGCGCAGCTGCATAAGGGGAGAAGCCAGTCGCTAACGTTTATCATGCATGTGTAGGTAGCCGCTTGTAGTTAGTGTGGGGGAGGCTTTGTCAGCGAATGGTTGAGCTTTCTTGTGTGTTAATTGTTCTGTCACTACAAAAAGAACGAGTTTTATTGTACGATACAGAAATAAAAGATCCAGATAGGGAAACTGTTAGACAGCTTGTTAGAAAATTACGAGAGACCGAATCTCGCAATGGTTGCCAACCGCCGTGTTCTTACAGTTAGATAAATACGGGATTTTCCTGTAAAGTGTAGGTGAAGTAGTCCAAACTCATATGCACGTCGAGTACATTGAACAATTTGGATATTTTCACTAAAGACGTATAATTCGGTTCCTTAGATTTCTGTGTAACATTTTTAAATGGATATAATTAAAAGGTTGCTTTGCTGACATTGTTCAGAGTTTCTCTACAAATTAAAATGTACAATATTAGCTCATGACAACAGTACTTTGTGGAGTTTTCTAAATTATTTTTACTAAAATCATAAGTACGAAATCTCGTTTACTTTCTACCATTGTTTCCTGCTGCAGATCTGCATTTGTTGGTTGGCGACCTTGGGTCGATGGCCCCACTTGGGCGCCAAAGTTTGAGGAAGTTGTTTAGAGGGTAGTAATCATCGGTTGGCGACCTTGGGTCGATGGCCCCACTTGGGCGCCAAAGTTTGAGGAAGTTGTTTAGAGGGTAGTAATCATCGGTTGGTGACCTTGATTCGATGGCCCCAAGTTGGAGACTAAAATTTTGAGGGAGTTTAGGAAACAATTTCGAGTGTTAGTTGTAACGATGTAGCTGCTCCGATGTCTGGCTGTCGATCTTGAAGCAACTGTTTCAGATCACCAATTCTTCCTGGCAGAGTCTTCAGCGGAATTTTGTGAGCAACGGCTCGACGGCACTGAGGAAGGAAATTTCAAGAGTGAAACAACGACAATGAAGGAGTTTATTGGTCAGATGCGTTTCTTTTGGCATTCTCATGTCTCGGTCGAAGAGAACTTGACTCTGTGTTCGCGAAATGGCGCGAATTCATCAGTAGGCGTTGTTTTAGCTCCTCGTGATAATCAAGGCTTACAACTTGTCTTTGAAGCTCCTCGTGAAGATCAGGGCAAATACCTGTACCATTTTTAAATTACAACTTCTTCTCTATGCTTAGCGTATAAGCGCAGCCTTAACTTTGTATCATAGACTTAGGTCGTTCTTCCCCGGACTGACTGACGCCGTCGTATGTCCCGCAGCGAACAACTGAACTGAAACTGTAAAACTGAAAACCGATTCCGTCTATGAGGAGATTGGCTCCTTAACATAAATCTGACGCTATTGCTGAAAACCCACGCGATATTTCGCGCCCCTTTTCTATTAGCCTTTCTCATAGGCTGGCTTGGCGTCATTACTCTAATGTTTTATTTGCTGGATTTTTCTACTTTTACTACGAGCTTTGCTATAGGTTCTCGAACGAACTGCGATCGTTAGGGTCATTGAATTCTAATTATTTCACACGCTAACTTGGGTTGTTTCACCGCCTAGGAGGGGAAACCCCTTCGTTTACATACCAGAGAGCATTAAAGCCCATTGCGTGGGCATCCGCCTGTCGCCCGAGCAAGAGAAAAGAGACATGCAAGAACATTTTACCATACAATTGTACATTTTACTTAAAATAATAGGCGCTTTGATCAGCTCTGTTCGATCTATACATAATAGAAGTAGTCTCTATCACATATCGGCAAACAGCTGTAAATAAGTTCACTTTTACTACTTGCACGCGTTCATATTAATTAATGGAACATTTTCACATTGTTAACGTGTAACGAAAATGTCTTCAGTAAAGTGAGAGGGAGGGCGTTTATGTTTATTGTCCCGCTAAAAACATTCTGGTGAGTTTTATCCCAACAAACATTCCCCAGGAAACAACCTCACGTTAACCGACGTTTCGGTACACCGAGCAACTTTCTCTGCTAGTTAGACGATTCGTCCAGCCTCAATCTAACGAAAATGTTCACTGTAATGTTTTTCTCAAAACAAATGGAAAGTTCAGGCATTTCTTCTCTTGTGGATAGCATTAACTCCAGGATTGTTGTTTGGAACACGATTGCCCTTGAGGTTTGGTACATGTTTAATAAATTGAGGGAACACTCTGGCAGGATAGATTTATTGAAGGAATTATCCACGTTTAATTGGGAGCGCTTTTTGACAACCCGTCTTGTAAATATACCGCGATTATGCACACATCCCACCCTTCTGTCTGACGGTGTGGACTGCGCGTCGTTAAATTTTTATATCAACTGACAGACGCTAGGCTCTGACCTTAATGGCGTGCTAAAAATAATTAACAGAAACACAAAAGGCTATGGGTATTTTACAATAAAAACTGTTAAGCAGCGGTTTCCTCTTAGCAGGAAATTAATGCCTCCATCTGAACGCTGTGTTAGTTTATGGGTCAAAGTGTTTGAGCTAACAGAAATCATTTTCTGCTCTATAAAGAGTGATGATGACAATTCTTGGTTTAATGACAAAGGAACAGCTTTTAAATTTAATATTACTTTTATTTTTTAACATAATCTCTGGATTGGGATTCCGGAAGGCCTGATTGCCTCTGGGTTTGATAAAAGAGTTTGAGCTTCGGGACAGATGGAAGTGGGAAAGGGAGCCAAATATGGGCAGTAGAGTGGATGCTTCAGCAAGTCCTACTTCTAGCCTGTCAATTTTCCTATTGCTAGATCTCTTATGTTTTGTCTTAATGAAAAATATTATTTTTTTCTGCAAACGGGTCTTTTCTTACGAACTTTTTGTTTAAAAGAATGGAATAGTACCCACTGTCCGAGTACGGTTTTACTTTCTGAAAATAATCAGTTAGTATATTGGCGCCCCAAAAGACTTTCCTGCAGACGAAACTGACACTGAGCAACCGGCTTCAGTCTACTGTTTTGACTGCGGTTCTCGTGTTTGATTATACATCATCTAGATATAAGACGACACACAACTCTCCAAACATATTTTCATCTGCGACACCCATCGTGCATAACTTGCAGTTCTTCTCCAAAATGTAACCTGCGGTTTTTTTTTTTTTTTTTTTAAATATCTGTAACTCTTTACAAGTTCAAGTCAGGAATTTATTCAATGAATTCTACTTTTGTTGCACTTTTTGTACGTAAAAGGAAAGGATCTCTATGAACTTTTATAAATTTGGTATGAATTTCCTTTGGCATTGAATCATATTTAGCAAATATATCACTTCACCATATTGAATTTTAATCATTTTAAAGGAACACCCAAGTGAAATTTGGAAATTGTGAATTGGTCAAATCTAGAGATGTTAAATGTTTCGCACATGTTGTTGAACTTTTAATATTACATATACATAATTTCGGCTTATTTGGTAAACATGTTAAACCCTTATTATTATTTTTTTTTTTTATCGGTTCAAATCTATTCCTCACATATAAAATGAAAAACAAAAAAAATCCTGAAAAAGTTTGTAAATATGTTGCAAATATTTTCTTATGTAAAACTAAAGAAGTATTTTAATTATGAAGTTATTATTTTTTTGAAAAATTAAATATGCATTCAAATACAAAATCATGGAAAAATTACCAAATGGCTGTACTAAGCCAAATTTGTTTATCTATTTATGTTTTTACAGATAAATGCATGCCAATATTTATAGAGTAAGGTCCCTATATAATCCCCCCCTAAAAGTTTCAGGCCTGTACGTAAAAAAGCCATCACACAGGAGTTGCGTAACCTAAGCGAATTCCTCAACAAGTCGATTTAGAGTGTCAGAGCCGAGATGTGCCATTTGAGCATTTTTGCCTGATTTCCATTATTTTCAAAAAACTCTTAAAAATGGCTACTAAGTCAGTTCTTCCAAAGGGTATGGCCTTCTTAGAGAGGTTCTCTAGGGTTTGAAGCAAGAATTGTTCACAACTTATATTTTTATGTTTCCAACAAAGAGCAGGGTATTTCTCGCTTTTAATGCTTTAACTAAATACATCAGCTGGGGCGAAGGCGAGGTCTTGCTGTTTTACTCAGCCTCCTAGCCAGAAGTTTCGTGTAAAGCGTACGCATCTACCGTACTCCCCGGACATTCTTGTGTCTTTGCTCACAATGGGCAGGTTGTCGCCCCGAGCGGATGTGCTGTTCTCTCGCTGGGTGGTCCTGCTGGACTATTCGGCGTGAGATGGACCTCATAAATTGCGTTAGATGTTAACAGCTCTCAGCCATTTGGGATGTGGCGGCATCCTAGGCATTCGGCTGGCTTTTGTTCTGCAGTTCAAACATGGTCATAGTTGGGACAGGTCCTTTTCTCGTTTAAGACAATAGGAATCGCTTGAAATATACAAGCGTTCAAATGAATTTATTTTCCACTAACGTATTAAATATTTCTATATGAAGATAGTCAAGTTTCCAAGTGTATATTTTGCTACATGAGACTGGGCGTTGTGTTTCCTGTAGACAATTAATTATCGTATTGCTCATAACATTTCACGCTCAAGATTAGTTTTGACTTGTAACTTCATCAATCAAATGCAACTTTAATAAACGCAAGAATTAAAATACAAAGATGAGGGTATTTTAATGGAAATTTTCTTCTTTTTTTGGTTACTTGCAGTATAAGATTTTCTGTTTGCGCGATACGTCAAAGTTTAATCTTGCGCCACTCGCAAAACTAAGTTAACGGGAAACTATTAAAACGCATAAGGGCGAGTTCACGTAAAATCGAATACAACATTAAAAATTGACCTAACATTTTAAAATTATGTTTATGTGAAATTTGACTTATCTAGGTTTAGTTTTTGTAAAGCAAACAATCGCCAAATTTTCCTCATTTTATTACACAGGGTGTCCCATTTACCATGCTCAACCAAAATAGCCATTTTTTGATGCGTCAAATGAAAAATTGTTTCAAACAAAATTTTTTAAAGTCATGAGGCTGTTCTTGCTAAGGGTAAGCGTATTTATATCTCTATTAGTGTATGAGATACGGGATAGAATTTCGTTTTTTTAAAGGGCACCGTGTACATTTTACTCAACAATACACTGAACTTCTCCAGGAACTATACAGAAATGTTCCATTTTAGTCAAGGAATCATAGACATGGAAATGATAAATACACGACTTTTTTAATTAATAGCATTTGTTTAACTAAATCATTTAACGTCTGCAACAATGAAATGGAGTAAAACATTGTCCGCAGATCAGCAGCGTTTCTACTTTCTCTTCATCTTGAAGTCACAATAGCTCTGTGTGTGATGAATGTAAACTAAGGCAACGACAATTTAACGGGTGGGTTACCAAACCCCCTCTCTCTCTCAGGGCACCATAACTTTACTACATTGTATAACCAAGATATTAAACAGTTCGGTTTCGTCGACAACTGTGCACTCACTGCTTACTGTATGCACGTCTACTAGTGTTATGCATTCACTCCACGCTAAGGACTGACAACTCCACTCACAATCCTTCAAAGTACTCTCCATCTCTCTCCACACACGCACACACAGTTGTAGGCGGTACAACCACTTGTCAAAAGCGCTACGGTGTCAACAGAGCTGAATTTATAACTTGAGCAAGGCCTGCATTCATTTAAAAGATTTTCCAGCAAGGTAAGTTTTCACTGCAGGAAACAACGCTGCAAGGTCAGGGCTGTAGGGTGGATGGTCAAGCAACTGGACTTTGACGACTTCCAGTTTACTCAAAGTTGCAGCTGTTCTGTGAGGAGACGCATTGTCATGCAAAAGCAGCAACCTTGAAGTTCCTGTCTTTGGACGTCGCCGCCTCTGCCCTTCAAATAAAGAACCCAAAATATAAGTGGCATGTGTTCTCCATTTCTTGTCATTCCTTCTGACAACCACTAATGTCTTTCATAGTTTAAGAAAACAGTGAACATTCGCTTCCAAGTAAAACATTCTTTTTGATTGATTTTATTTATGGACGCTCTTTAACATCTCAGGTCATCAGCGTCCCACTCAACTCGGCGTGAAACGGTCGACAAATTTTGCTCAGAAGCCTCTCTTTCAGGCTTGAGGTTCTTTTTCGTGCCGTAAATGTACGACACGGGACCCACGGCTTTACTTCCCTTCCGAAGGAAGCCATACTTAGTATTTTTACGCCCGAAAAAATCCATCGATCTTGGCCGGGTTCGAACCCGCTTCCGAGAAAGAAAATCTTGTCGAAGTTCTGGTCTTGGGTCATTCTGATTTACCCACACGCATTTCTCAGCTTTATTTGGGGTGATGTAGTAATAAAATCAACTTTCATCACCAATACATATATCTGTCAAACGTTTAGGACATTTGGTGAAAACATGCTCAGCAGTTTCCTTACACATTCCTTTCTCCTCTTCATTAGTTATGGAATGTGGAACACATTTTGCACACATTTTTCCAGCATTAAATGTTCATGGAGCATGCTGCCAATGCTGCAAACACTGATACCCACTTCCATACTTACTAGCATTTCAATAGTAATATGTCGATTTTCCCCCACCAAGTTTCCCACTTTTTGAATTGTTCTCTCGTTTTCAGCTTCCCGAGGCCGGCCAGAGCGAGGTTGTCTTTCAAAGTCTCTCGCCCTTCTTCAAATGATCGAATTCATCTTGCAATGATATCAAACTTGATCATCATGAACAGCTACCAAGTCCTCGTTCTTTCACCTGCTTATAGCGTGTGAAAATGTCGAATGTAAAGATTTCTTTAGAAATATTCATCAGTTATTGACACAGGACTGAACTCAACAGTGACTATGCAAGTTTAAACTTTCACTTTTACATATTTTGATAGCTTAAGTTCCATTGTTGCTTTAGTTACATTGTTGTGCAACAATGAGTTGATTAGTTGGAAAACCTTATTCTATTTTGTCGATTTATTTTTGCTTTTCATTATGAACACAAGCACAAGTATTTGTCTGACAGGGCAGTTAACGTTTAACTCACGTGCGAAAGGTCTGAGGTTCGAGTCCCGTGCTTACAGTCCTCGCTGACTCAGGCAATTTCCTTGTTTTCCCTTAGTACTGTCAAATGTCAAATGCCGGGGACTACCCTAAACTCAGGCCTTTTACCTTTCAAAACAAATTTGCTTTTTCTATGAAACATTTCGTCTCGTGTGCTTAACCAGTAAAAACATGTTCATTACTGTTAAGACAAACAGCCACTACATATCAGTAACAAGGTGACCGTTCTGGAGTGCTTTAAATGTGCACGGCTGTATAGCCAGCAACATCTTTCTGTAAAGTACGCAATTTAACGTCCTTCTTGCTGTGTTGAGCCTCTAATCGTGAAAATAGATACGTCAGGGCAGACCAGGGAGAGAATCCCTGCAGTGGGAGCGGCACGTGGGAGTTAAAGTGTGTTCCAGTAGCACTCGTTTTGCCCCCTTCGGCTAAACTCGGATAGAAATCGGCACGGCAGCTAACGCTATTGAAAGTTGCCCGGAGCATCCTCTATACAGCCCTAATCAACCGAAATCTTCCCAGCCGTCATTCCAATTTGTCGCTAGGCAACTCAGGCTTCTTGCATTTGTTTTAACGTTTAACAGAAGAGGCGGCAAATCCTTGCACAGTAAGTTAGAAAACAACGCACATGGAAATATTGCGTATCAGTTCAGGCTTCTTTCAAAATTGCTAGTATGAGTAGCTAATCATATAAAGTAAATTTAATTTTAAAATGTTTAACTGAGATATGACTATTACAATTTAGACTGCACCTGCTCATTCTCCCGCTATCTCACCTCGTTCCCAATGGCGTGCGAGGCTTGTCTGAAATTTCAGTTCATCAAAGTCGATCAGTGTTCCTGGGAGAGCGCGATTTTGACGGGCGATCAGTACTTGCGTTCTTTTGTGCAGGAACTTCTAGACCACACACCGCAGTTCAACGTCTGTGAATTTCTGCAGTTTTGACGCTTTCCTTCCACAAAACAATGCAGTCCATGATAGTCCTCTTCCACCTTGACCACGTCTTTTTCTACTGGACAACAAACGAACACTGTTTTTTCCTATACACTGCTTCATCTAGCGTCTGCATGACATCTATCGCCTTAGGATTGTGCGCTATTGGTACATTTCGTAGATTCTTTTTCTTTTCTGAGGTATTAAAAGAATTCTCGCTGCATCAAATGTACGATTTTAAAGGATATTGTGTAAAACAAAAGCTTTTTTCTGCAAAATAAATTGATTTACTAAGTTTTTTATCAGATTTATTAATAAACGTCTTATTGTGCTAACATATCATAGTAGAATTTACTGTTTCCGTGAATTTGATGGTTGACCCATTGACTGACGGTTGCTTTGTCACAACGAGATTTCCATCTACATGTAGTGCATTTTAACCCTGTAAGAATATGGGAGTTCACATTTAGTGTGGAAATAAATGGGAAATGCTGGTTAAATTTGTAAGATTTTTAATGCTTAATTGTTAGCAATATTATGTCTAATACACAATGATAACAAAAACAATGTAAAGCATTTGGTATTGCATCAATTATAGTGTTAAACTTAAATAAAATGAATATACAATATTCTATAATGAACGCAATTTTTAAATTGAGCACCTCTATCGACTTTTTAGGTTACCGGACCTGAAATTTAATAGACTGTCATCTGTTCGTATTGCGATTAACGACTGTCATTTGTATGTATTGTTATCAGCTAAAATATTGCGATACACGAAGCACCAACGCGTTCACATCCTGAAAGTGCATGTTAAATACGACGAATGTTATGCAGAGAAGACTTCGTGTAATTTTTGGTAGACGAAACGCCCCTACGTGTCAACATGCAGAACTGGTAAGGAAATTGTGAACTTACAGGATCGACAGATATCAAACCACCTGACGTACAGAGTGTTGCTAATCTCAATGAAGTCGATCTCGGCCGTTCCGAGAAGCAGTTTGTAGCGAATTTTAACAAAAGATCTGCATATGCGTCTTTTTAAGATGGAACTAACACAAGAACTGAAGCCGACAGACATTTGCCTTTCTCGCAACGGCCACCGAGATTGTGATTTGACACCATGTTACTATTTTTTGTGGGGACATGTAAACTCTTGTGTTTGTGTGGACAATCCTCAACTCAAGGCAAAAAGTAGACGTGTCATGGGTGAAATTCAGCCGGGCCTTTGCTCTAAAGACGTTGAACATTTTGTCATAGAGTGAAGGTGTGCCAACGAAGACGTGGAGGACATTTGCCTGATGTTTTGTTTCGTGTCTAATGGCGGTGTTTGCGCTTCATATTGACTTAATAATATTAGCACTTTTCAAATAAATGATGTGTTTATTATTAAAACAAAAATTGCATTTATTATGGGACACCCTATACATACAAAACAACGAAATGTTGAAGATTCTGTCACTTTCCTTCTTGAAGTGAGTAAAAAGAAGAAAGAGAGAAAGACAAGAGAAAGAGAAATTTCCTTTTCTCTTCCCTCCTCCCCCTATGTTTTAGTTATCACAAGTTTGTTCCGCCTCTGACTTGTGGATTGTTGTATTAAATACTGGCGGAACAAAGGGCACTGTGTCACAGATAGTAGCACTTTGCATGTTCATTGTTCCCGCCCTGTGTAAATCACGGAACTTAACGTCTGTGTTTGTTCAAACTTTATCAGCTTCTTTTGTGCTCCTCTTTCGTTATTACTGTGTCTGACAGGCTCGAACGCTGACCCACAAAGTAACAAAGTGATGATATTTGTGAGTTTTGGCACCTCTACCAGTGTCTGTCATCACAGGCTGACGACAGTGAGTCACAGTGTCTGGGAAGTTTCCTTTTCGTCTCAAATTTAGCTTTAGGTCTTACAGCAGCGAACCAAGAACGCTGGTGTAGAATTGGCGGCTCCCCTACAGGCAACATTTGCATAACAAGTGAGCAACGTCTGGTGCTTTCGTCACGGAACGACCCGCCCAGTGGCGCCGCTCCTACATAAGCGCTTTTGTGCTAAATAGTTTATTGTAAAGTTGGTACTCAACCGATCCGCCGAATTTATGCCGCGTAAGTTGGCATGTGGTTTAGTAAATAATTTTCCAATGTTAAAATTTGAAGGCGGAAGTCGAACTAAGGTCCTCCAAAACCGGAACCTACACATTGAGAATATGGGAGAGAAGTGACGTTCAGCTCCAGCCATCGTCCCGTGGAGGTGTCGAACAGGTGTAAAAGTTTTCTCTCCGGCGGCGTGAGAACTGAACTGCCCGTGTTGCAGCTTTTTGCGTATATACGAGCCCATCGTGACCACACAATCTGGCACGTCATTTGTCTCTATGTTTCTTCATGCTTTTGATTTTCATCTCTCCTCCCTTCTCCACATGTTTCATGATGCTACAGTTGTTTTGTGTTTTGGGAAGACTAACCCTCCCGCACTGTGTGCTGCAGTTTCACAATGCGTCCCAGTTACCAGGAGGTCAGGTCCGGTAATTGAAGGCTTGTGAAGGACATTTGCATCAGAAGCAGTCACGTTGTCTTCCTCCAAGATGTGCACACTCTTGTGAAACACCTGCAGAGACAGTGAAAGTTGCAATCCTCCTCTTTTTTTAGGGGTACAGAAATCCGCCCTGATTGCCAAGAACACTATCATGCAAAGCGTTTCACTGTTGGGGTTACTACAAATATTATAATAATAATAATAATAATAATAATAATAATAATAATAATAATAATAATAATAATAATACAAGCATTTTACTGTTCTGGCGTTACAGAAGTTCTCGCGCTGATCAAGAATATACAAGATTTAATAATTTTTTTCTTTTTTTTTTTTTCAACATAGTCGCCTTGTAAATCAATACATTTAGTCCAAAGACTTTTCTACTTTTAATACCCTCGTTAAAATGAGATTTGTCCAACTGTAAAAATAAGCGTCTGTCTCGGCTTCAACCTCGTCATTTGATCTCAATCTTCATCTACCCAGCCATTTCTTTAGGGTTGGAAACAAAAAGTGATCGCTGGGAGCCAAATCTGGCCGGCGAATATGGCGGATGCGGAAGCACTTGTAAGCGAATGTCATGCAGCAACAATCCCAGACGTGTATGAAGGCGCATTATCGTGATGAAAGAAAAAACTTTCTTTTTCGCAAGGCGTGTACGTTTAGCCTGAATAGCATCCTTCAGTTGGTCCAGTAGTGAAGCTTAATATTCTCCGATGATGGTTCTGTCCTTCTGCAGGTAGTCTACGAGCACCACACCACGAAAATCCCAGAAAACCGTAGTCATGACTTTTCCTGCAGATGGAACAGTTTTTGCTTTCTTTGATGCACTTTCACCTGTTGTCATTCACAGTTTGGACTGCTCCTTCGTCTCTGGCATGTAGTGATGAATACATGTTTCATCTACTGTTGAGAAACTCACTGGCTTGCGTTTGAACAAGTCAAAACTCTCTTGTGAAATGGACTTTCGAATGCTTTTTTTGGTCCATTGTTAACAAACGCAGCACCGATCGAGCGGAAAGCTTTCTCATATCCAAAACTTGGTGTAAAATGAAGTGGTCACGAGGCCTATCGAGGTCGTTCAATGTCAACCCTCGCGTACCTTCAATGGGCAATGACTGAGTACGACATTGTAAATTCTTGTTACAATCTTGTCGGTCGTATTAGTTTTGCGACGTCCTGAGCGCTGATTATCTCGAATGGATCATTGACCACGCTTAAATTCAGCACCCTTTTTTTCACCACTGAAAACTAAGGGGAAGAATGTTTAATGTAGAATCTTTTGTATTTCTGTTGGGTGAAACCGAACTACTGTTATTTCAGTTTTACTCATTTTATAGAAAATGTTAACACTAGTTTGTTTACAGGACCTTCAGAAACAGTTGACTACACTTACGCGTCAGAAACTTAAGAGTGCGCCATCTAATGGATGATACTTAACAATTTGGCCATCTCTGAGTTGGGTCGAGAATGTTTAGAACACTTCTAGATAATGTTATCGTAACTGTTTTGGCTAATGTAGCACGAATATTTGAAATATTGTTGAAGCGTTTGGGTCAATGCCAGTTTGCACTCTCGTGATGTAGTGGACAGTGGATGGTGTCGTGACCTGGCTTTGGGGTCTGTAATCAACACGTTACCGAACAGGATTTATGGTTTAGTAATTCCTTCAGGATGAAGGTTGTTTAAGGAGCGCACGACTGCTATTTATGAACATGCAACGTCGACAGTGACCAGTCCCGTGTTCCTGGTGCGTCATTTTAAAGCATTGGCTGTGTCACGTGATCTGGAGAACTAATGCTAATGAATGGGAGACAAGAGTGGGCCGCACGCCTGAGCCGGGGATCGAACAGAATAACTTCTGCATTTCGTGTTTTTAAAAATGAATTGTGTTTTGTTTGCTGTAACTTTTCGTTTCTGAATTACTCAAACTGGCTGAATACCGCAACTGTCATCGTGAGTGTTTTAAAATAATAAGAAAGTGTGACTCTTCATTGACACTTTGGAGCGAACGAGAAGCCAAACACGGCCCAGTCTTTATCAATTTTGCACCCAAAATAGAGTCCACAACACTTTTCTGAAGGGGTGTGAAATGTCCCCTCTGAAACCTGAAAGTTAGTTCGTCACACTATATTTAAAAACTTCTTACCAAATTGTAAAACATAAAACTGTATAAAATGTGTTGACGGGCTCGCTGCAATTTCAATACTCGTTACTGTCTGTCTGCTTACTGTAACAACGCAATACTAGAACGTGTTTGAATATGAATCACGCTGCAGTGTTGCCGAATTATTCTGAATAAAACTCCCACTTTATAATTTACAAAGATATAACCAAGAAAGCCTAATATTATATAAAAAGATATTTGTAAGTTCTTAGGCTTCCAAGGCCAGGTCGTCAATAGGTACACCGTATTTTTCGGGCTTGTAGGCCGTGGTCTACTGGGCTCCCTTCCCTAACATTCCGTCTTCATCTACGGTTGACGTCTTCGCGAGGTGAAGTGGTCGCCTTCGAGACCTCCGTTAAAACACTTTGACCTCGCTACTGCCACTGAAGATGTCTACCGTATTGGGAAGAAATAGTTCGGCAGACAAGCCCGCGAATACTGTACCTAGTGATAAAAACAAAACTATGTCTGAAGGGAAGATTCTGATTACATACTTGAGTTCAGAAATGAACTGCACTGGAAACAGTATTTAGTTTTTCTTGTGAAAAAAATGATGTTGGCTAGTGCTATTATAGCTAATTTCGATATCCTATGTCTCTGCGTACGTTACACAAAAAGCCGCATATTTACCAATGGACAATAGTTTAACTACATTTGGAAACGGTGACCATATACCAAAACACCACTCAATGATAGTAAAGAGCATTAATCATGACATGATAGAGCAAGTTCCCGCACAGGTTCTGAAATTGGAAGCCCCAACACCTTAACAGACAGCAGTTTTTTGTTTAATGTAATTGCGAACTGCCGGGAGATGTCACTGCGAGCGGTAGTAGTGAAATGTTCGCTCAGCACAGTCATTTGTTTCAGAGATGATAGTAATCAAGATAATGGACTGGCTCGGCTCGAAGCGCCGGCACTGTAACTCGGTCTCCAGTGTTTTTTTTCATAAAGCCTCGTTCCTTGGAAGGCGTTTGAATGACCTTCATGTGTCTGTTGCACAGAAATATGACAATGGAACTTCTACACGTCTTGAGAGGTTTCAGGGAGGGTAATGAAGCACATTGAAACACAAATACGAGACTGGTTCCATAAATTTCCAACCTAAATTACTTTAAGAGGTAAGTCAAAGAAAATTTCGTTTAGTTAACACATATTTGAATTGTGTACTCTGAAATTTGGAGAGCAAGATTCTTTCACCTCATTGCCTTCATTAAATTTTCTTCTTCGTAGGTTTTTCCTTAATTTTGTGAAAAAATAACGCTAAGGACTGCATCTGAACTGTAGGATGGATGACCCAAGTTTTTCACAGTTTTCTTTGCAATCTGGACAGTTTAAATGTAAGTGATGTGAAATAAAATTTATAATACTTTATTATTTAACTTAACAACCATTTGCTACCTTTATGTGTAATGCAAATTCTTTGTTGTCACTTGCTGTTACCGCCTGTGAGCGGTGTGGAAGTTAAACCACGTTCAGTTCCGCTTACAGCAAAACGCTGCTGTGAAGTTTTGCTTTCGTCTCAACAAATGCTTCAGGAGGCCTATGGATGGACTGGATGCTTCAATTCGTGCTCTAAGGAAGAAAACTTTAACACCTTGTTCTCATTGGGAGAGAGGGTCGTCGAGTATCATTGAGAACACTTTCAGAAATTCACTGAGTGTCACTCACATGTTGGTAACTCAGAGGTGTTTGTGCACGGCTGCTGCGTACAGTTGAAGATTTGAAGATTCTTTCAAACTCAGTCGCTGTTGAACTCTGTATTGTTACCAAGACAGGAAAGTTATAGTCACCCATTTGTTGATATTCAAGGATGTAACTTGCACACACAACGGAAAACTCTGTGAGACCCCGTGCAACAAGCGCCAGTACTCACCGCAAATGTTGTTGCTGAATATCTCACAGAAACATATTTAAGTGTGTCCGTCACCCTCCCTATAGTCCAGATATAGCCCCGCGATACTTTTTCCCCAAACTGAAGAAACACTTTCGCGGGAGGCTGCGGAGGCGATTGTGAAGGACCTGCCAAAAATGGTTTCCAGCACATCTTTGAAGACATGCATTAGGGTCAAAATTATGAGGATGAGTAAAGGTATTATGATAATTATTTGTTTAACAGCCTCTCACGCAACTGTACAGGAGAAATAATTTTGGAACTAAACTACGCAATATTAATTTATTTGGAAGTTACATTGAAAATGCACATATAACTGTAGATACAACGCAATGCAAAACATGCGCAATATGTAGAAAGAACGGCATGTAAAATTTAATGAAATTATGATCTACGAAAAAGTAGCCGTGCATGTTGCTTTGGATCTTTAAAAGGCGGAAAATGAAAATTAATTTATTTATTTGATCTCTAAAGTCCTAGGTATTTTATATTCATATAAAAATTATTTATCAGAATCTTCCTGTAGTTCCAGAAAATATTGTTTCTTGGACTGAATAACCTGTTACTTTTGGGATGCACTTCGCTAGGTATTGCCCCAGTAGTAAAAACGGACGTTAAACATCATTCAAAAAAAATCCTTACTGTTTTTTTTTTTTTTTTTTAAGTGAACCATGATAAAAAATATTGCTCAATCAACAATTGATTCCAAAAATCCTTTCTTGTTTGTTCCCCTCCAGGTCAAAAATGTTTTCCAGAAAGAAGGCACCACCCCATTAAACTTTTTCATAGGAGATGCTCACAAAGAAAGTGCAAACCTCGTAGCAATTCCTTCAAGGTTTAGTTTCTGTCAGCATCTCATGTGCCACTTTCAATATTTTCTTGTACTAATTGAAAAAGTTTATCAATACTTTTTAATGTTGAATATGAAAGGAAACTTTCTTATTTCTGGGCAAGTTATTACAGCGCGGTATTAAATGCTCAACTTGTTACTTGCATTGCTATCTCTGAGACTTCAGCGATTGTCCAATCAAAGAGAAGGGAATTTCGCTGCTCAAGATATCCTGCTGAAAGTCTTGAGTGTAGGTTGCACAACATGTTGGCTTCTTTGGCTGCAGTTTGTGTTTTCTCCAGAACAAATAAATCTTGTGCGAGCAAACCAACTTGACAGAAGTGAATTTCTCTGATTTATGGTTAAGAGCGCGATCTGGAGCAGAGACACGCAGTTAATGAAAGAAAGGATTATTTTTGGTTGGACTTTCGATTATATATTGCCTGTCCTGAAGAAAAAGCACCTCTTTTGTGTCAGGTGCACGGGAAATGGCTGCTTGCCACAGTCTTACAGGTGTTTCCACGTGCAACTAGAACTATGATAAAACATTGTTATTGAACAAATTGCTACAAAGTTTAAACAGTCAACCCGCTTGATAACTTTGTGCGCTGCTCCCAAAAATTTCAGCTTCAGGATCTCTAATAAAGAATGCTAAGTTATTGTTATTACAGTGTGTGGGTTATTTCTATAAACTCTATTTTATAGGGTTCCCCACAAATAATACTCGCACGCGGTAAGATCTGAGAATGTGCGGCCATAATCCTTTAGAAATAACCGTGTCTTCCAAAAAAACCCTCCCTTATAGCCTCCAAAGAGTCACGGGCAGTATGAGCTGTGGCAGAATCTTGTTGAAAACGTGTATGTCATCTCCAATGATCAGTTCATTGTTCAAAAAATGTGCCAGTATTTGAGTACGACACGTCTCTGAATTTACGTCATCTTAAGAAAATGCAGGTTCTGCTACTGGATTTGCAGTTAGGCACACAACACACCAATCTTTTCATCATGCAAAAAATGTCGTGGATTTTCTATTCTCCAGCCTCGTGAACTTACATTACCACGTAAATGAAACCATTCTTCATCAGAGAAAACGATAAAATGTCGATCAACAATACGTCATGATGCTCTGTAAAACACAATTGCAAAATTCAGTGGACTTTCGTTGTTAAGCGGCTGTAATTCTTGTACTATACAAAACTCTGTGAGGTTTCAATTTTAAAAGTTAAGTAGCCTATGAACTGAAGTTTTTGAAACACCCACATCTTGAGCTGAGAGAACGTTCAAGTGATGCCAGCTTTTCTGTTAGAACCCTATGTTTAATCTACGAAGTTTTGAGTTTGGCGACCCCAATTCTTCCAATAGGTTTCTACTGTACCCCTTCGCCATGAACCTGTTTTGATGTAATTCCTACATCAATATTCGTTTTTGTAGAGAAGATATAGAGTAAAGCATTTCAATTATCTAATTAACTAATTCAATGCACACACGCTTCAAACGTAATTCGAAAGAGCTACACAAGCAACCACGTGTTCAAACACTTCAAACTGTACAAAGCAACATAGAGCCCGCGCAAACACGTGTTCTATTGCCAACCTTCAACCTGTACCTAGTATTGATCGGAAAGGTATGGGCTCGCGCAGCACTGAAGAAAAATGCCGCTATTTACTTCGCACTGTACCGGCTTCCTCTCTCGCTTTCTCGGACCCAGCGTGACCCGAACTCTCTGTACTACGATATATGTATAGCCCAGACGTTTACTTTTACACTTTTTTCAATTTTCAACTTGTGTCCTACACACAGTTAGTGTGACAGAACACTTTCTACATATAAATTAACCCCTTTCTAGTTGGTAGTGAAACTGGAACCGGCCCTACCCTAATTTTCAGGCCTTGATAATTACTTACCTGTGTTTTAAGACACGTTGAAAATGATGTCCCTCGTCGGCATGTATTTGGAAAACTCCTGTAAGAACACGGCGGTGCGCAAAACACGGTTATTGTCGTTTAGATACCCTAACTATCGTAGTTCAAGATTCTCTACCTGGGTCGTTTCTTACCACTTCTCCGCAAGAATCTGTTTCACATAAACGCCCGTTGTTCAAGATCATGTTTATGCAGCAGCAAAACTAACGAAGTGAACTAAATAAAGCTGCTACCTGCACATGTTTTGGTTGTACCGTTTCAGTACGCAGTTTATCGACTCGTAATTAAAATACCTCAGATTATTATTTTATTTAAATAGATTTTTAATTGTGTTTAACGCCCGTTTTTGCTACTGAGGCACCACAGGCGGTGGACACTGGTGATACATGAGATGAAATGATATATTGGGAAAGATTTTTTTTTAAGAAAGGAAGCGTTCCAGACCTAAGTTTAGAGTACCTCCCCGGCATTTGTCATTTATGAGGATTGAGGGAAAACTGTCAGGGAGGACGGTCCTGGAGGGATGGAACCCCAGACCTCCCGCTCCGCACCTTAACGACCTTGGTCACCATGGCGGTATTTAAATAGACGCGTTGTTACAGTCTTCTTACTAAAGTGTCTCTCTCTTTCTATTGTATATGCAAATATATTCATTTTAATTTTGAAGATTCTAGAAGCTGTGTGCTATTTTCAGCAGTAGCAGTAGTAAAATTGTGTACCCCGATTTTTGCTTCCTCGAGCTGTCACTGAGTGAGCTAATTTCTGAGGTAGGGTCTCAATAAAAGTTCTAACACCTCTTAGGTCAAAATGTTGATATAATTTTATTTGTACTTGATTGATGTTTCCTGCAGGACTGTCTACATTTGTACCTGATTACTGTGTTCCCAGCAAGATACGAACCTATACCCTCGCGTTCTCAGCGGGCGCCAGACAGTCGTGCAGCAAACTCATGCGTTATTTCCTAGCAGAAGTTTCTAATTCCAGATCTCGAGGAATATGTGAATCGTGCCGCTATGAGCCCCAGCATTGGGGCTTTGCTCGAGCATTTCAAATTTCCAATGTGAATCTTTTTAGCTTTACAGCTGCAGCAACTAAAAGAAATATTTAAGCTGGGCTGTATGTCTTTGTAATCATCAAAATAACATTTGTTTCAATTGAATATGAATATGTTATAAGCGAAATTCTAAGTAACTGTAAAACCTTTAAGTAGAGCTCGGGTGTATATTTTAAATCAATAAATGCAAAAACTGTTTTAAGCCTCACAAATTTGGAGAGTTTGGTTGGCATTATTGCACGTTTAAGATGTTTCCACATATGATAAACTGCTGTGCGAATTTAGAAAACCCCCATGGTGGCCGAGGTCGTTAAGGCGCGGATTCATAAGCGGGAGGTCTGGTGCTCGATTCTCACCAGGACCGCCTTCCCTGACTTAGGTTTTCCTCAGTCCTCATAAATGGCAAATGCCGGGAAGGTACCCTATATTTAGGCCTGGAATGCTTCCTTCCTCCTTTCCCAGTTTATCATTTCATTTCGTGTGTCATCAATGTCCAGCATGAGGGTCCAGTGGTGAAGCTGTTAAGATGATGCTATCACAAACCCTTAGTGCTTAAAGTGGGGGCTAACACTTGGAACGTATTTGTGCCCTGGGATTTTTAAAAAAAAGCACGGTACATATTTCTAGGCATGTCACTCGTGAAGTTTTGGAGGGCGGTACCGATAAAGTCGGCTCTCTCTCCACGTAACCCTGGCAACAGTGACTGAGGTCTCCGTCTGTGTTACGTGCTGATCTCCCGATGGAAATCGTCTTGCTGCAGTATGAAATGTTTCTGTCCCCCATGGTTTGTTGTCTGTCCCACGACGTTGATCCAAGGCGGTAAGCATTTGTCCTTAGGAGCTTTCGGTACACACGCCAAACTCTGCCCAGTTCCCTCTTTCGATTTCCTAAGCCTGCGTTCGTAAACTTCGGTAACCTGGACTGCTGTCACAGAGAGACACCCGGTGCGGTGTCTTGTCTTGTACATTCCTCCCCTCCAGAGATAAAAATCTTAGGTCGTTAAATCGGGGGACTGGAGGTGATGGCTATCGTCATGAACTGCGTGCAAGGAGACTTGGGAAGTTGTTCCTAAGCAGTTCATTAATGGAGAATATTCTCACTATTAATTGTTTCTTTGAAACAAACTGCTGTCTTTTGATCATGCAGCAATCCCTCGTGGACTGGTCTGTTTTGGTTGTTTTGTCAATTAACACGATGACCAAGAAACTTAGATGTGATGCAGGGTCACCCGGTTTAAGTTCTTGCACTACAGTAATGTTTTGTGTGATTTTAACTTTAATAGCTCTGTAGCTGTCGAATAGACGAATAAGAAATTCTCGTTTCTTGTCGAAGTTAATTTTTAGGGGAACGTTTCAGAGCATGTCCAATGTTATCTAACGTTTTTTCAGTGAGAGCCGTGCGTGGCTGTGTACGCTTTTATCAAGAATACTTGCCGTTTCAGAAATTTATTTACCAATCTGTGACTTGGAAGTTGAGTATAGGGGAATCTCTCCTGAAACAATTTCACGAGCTGATTCTGTACGCACTTACGAATCGTAAATAAACCATTTTGGTGACTAGAGTACCTGAATTGAGTCATATTAACGTAATTAATACGCCGCCTAATACATAAGAACCAATGCATATGTTGCGAGTCATACTGACCTCCCCTCCGATTTTCAGATGGTTTACTTCCCCAAAGGTGGAAGTAAACATTTGAACGCCTTGAGTCCTGTGAACGGCGATTCGTTTTCATTTAACTGCAGTGATAGTCTCAAATATCACCCATATTTTGTGCAGTACGTCTCAGCCGAAGGTTTTCTGGGTTGGGCAGAAAATGCAAATAAAGAATAGCGTTATATTAATGGAGTGTCAGAAAATGCGCAAAGTTGTCCATGGCTCTCGCTGTGAACAATTTGTTTCAATTTGTCATTCCGCACAGAGTTTCCACAACACTACACATTTGTCAGAGAAGAAATTAATAATATGTACATGTGAACGTGACATAAATAGATCGCTCTTAGGTTGTGAAGCTTCAATATTGACTTCTGAATTGTAAAATAAATGTTCAACTATCGTCTTTCCTAACACTGTTCAAAACAGCAATCGTTTTAATTTTTATAAAGAACGGCACAGGTTCTCCTGTAACCATGGCAACACATTGCAGAGCGGTACTCTCCTGTTGCCATGACAACAAGCCTCACGCCCACTTCTCGCCAGAGTCTGCCATAACTTGGCGGCGATATTAATAATCAGATTATGCGCGGAGTTGATTTGCATGCGATACGGATCTGCAGATGCTGGCGGCAGATAAAATCTTGGCACTTTGCCTGCCATCAGCGTCAATACTTCACAAGGCTCTTCCAATTCCACACAGACACTTTCGTTCTCTTTTAACAAATGCCCATTCATGTAAACAATAAGGTTCCAAGGTTTTGCAAAGCTACCAACTTAATTTTGCTTTAAGAAATCGCACGATCTTCACGTGGTAACACGGTAGATAAATAAATTGTGTCTTAGAGAGGGGACTTCACATCTTATGGTGGTTTTCTAATTGGGACACATGATAACATGGAAGGCGTCGTCAGAACGATGTCTGTTTTCTTGATGCGGCAAATGTTATCAGCGCCTTGCTGGGTTTGCTCTCAGATCCAGCTACATAAATGACAACAATTAAAGTTTAAGAACAACTGTTGGGAATCATTTTCAATGTTTTGTGCACTTGATAGCAGATGTAAGAAGTGAGTGCCTTTGTGTCCAGTCTTAGTTTGCCTTTTTGCACGCTAGAAAAGTTAAAAACACATTCCGGGAAAAGTGGCCAGATCTAACTCTGTTCTGCCCGAGTTACAAGAAGCTGAAACTCATGGTTTCACAGCACAGTATATTTGGACAAATACTTCTTGACTTTTAAAGACTTCTTCCTATCACCTGAGGAAAACACAGTAGATACAGGGCAGGTCCATAAGTTTCCGGTCTAACCATTTTCTAGGTATGATAAAGACAAAAACTATATTTTACTTTTCAATATAGTTACCCTTTATTCCAATGCACTTCTCACATCTTTGAATTAACATTTCAATCCACCCTCCAAAAATAGTCAGAAGTCTTTGTTTGCAAAATGGACATAAACAACATCCATCACTTCTTGTTACACTTAAATTTCCTTCCTCGAAGATCCTTCTTGAGTTTTGAGAAGAGGAAATGGTTAATGTGAGCTAGATCTGCGCTGTAGGGTGGATGGTCGATCTCCTTGAAGCCACATTTCTTCACAGCTTCCTTTGCAACAAGAGCTGTGTGCACAGACGCGTTGATGTGAAGAAGGCGCACACCACCACTCAGCTTTCCTCGCCTTTTCTCTTTGATGGAAGCACGTGGTCTGTGCAGTACGCCAACATAGTACTCCCCATTTACTGTGGCGTTCTTCTCCTTTAAGAGTATTCCTTCATAGTCTCTATAGATAATTTCCCTGATCTTCTTGATTGACTTAGTGACCTTGGCCTTTAGAGGCGGTGCTTCGCCGGGTCTACGCCACGCCACTCTATTGATTCTCTTTTGGACAAGAGATCACAGTAGAGGACCATAGTTTCATCTCCTGTAACAATAGTTTGCAACATTTCTCTCTCGTTGCCACGACAGAGCTCCACAAATATCTGACAACAGATGACTCGTTGCTGCTTTTGGACCAAGGAAAAAGTCTAGGCGCCCATGTTGTACTAACCGTATTTATGTTTAAATGTTCACAAATAATTCGAAGGACTGTTGTTTTAGAAAGGCCCAGCCTTGCTGCTATTTCTGTAACTTTGAGCCGCCGGTCTTCCATAATTTCTCTTTCAACAAGAGCGAGCGATGTTTTCAGAAGTGAGCACCTCCAAGGGTCGACTGCACGCTCTTCGTCTTCAATGCTTTCTCGACCCATTCGAAAAAGTTCGACCCATTCTTTTACAATAGAATAGGAGGGGGATGCTTCCCCATGTACACCGTCCAATCGCTGTATAATTTCATGTGGAGCAAGTCCTTCTTTTGTGAAGAACTTAATAACAGCTCAAAACTCTATTTTGAACATGTCACAATCTTCTACAGATAGCCTTCTTTATGTAACTACATCTGAACAACTGAACACAACGGAGCGGAAGTTACAGCTGCAATTATTTACTTAACAGATAAGGTATGACACCAGCTAAGGGTTTTGTGAAGGCGATAACCCTTATCGGCAAGGCCGGAAACTTATGGACCTAACCTCGTAGATATTTTAAAAGATGAAATTATTTATATGACAATAGAGATTCAATGTAAATGTATTGAAGTTTCAGTAAATTACAGAAAAGTTTACTGTATGCATCAAGAAAAATTGTTTAAAACATGGTAGAGAATGAAACAAATGAGCTCTTCAATTCAGAGTTGTGATGTAAAATGCTCAGAAAGAGCTAACTACAGGTCAAATATTTTTTATTTTAATAAGCTAGATGCAGATAATTTTTATGTGCTTATGAATATTTCACAAAAACCTTAGAGTAGCTTTTGAAAATAAAGATAATTCAAAAGTAGAATGCCTGCAGATTTTACTAGTACTGAAACTGAAATTTCCTCACTTTGCTGAATCAGCCATTCAGTCCATGTGGGCACCCACAAGTAGATACAGAACGATTTTTAGCAAGTAGAATTTAATTGTCACAGACATAAGAAACGATTAAAGGAGAGCAACATTGTAATATTTTTATGTTTAAATACCAGTGATTTCAGGTTAATTGAAAGAGGGGATATTCTCTCTCTCCGTGTGTGTGTGTGTGTGTGTGTGTGTGTGTGAGTGTGTGTGTGTGTGTTTTCCCGACGTTTGAACTCTTTCAAAGTGGCGGTCTTATTTAACTGACAATCTGTGACTATGCCCTGCGTGCAGTGAAAATAAATAATTACAATTTCAACAATTGTTTTCCTGAATCATTCAAATGTTTAAGAACATTTTATTCTAGAGATATAAACAAAAACATTAAGATGTTAAATCAATAAAGTACAAAGTTCATTTTCCGCCATACAGTTATCATTTCAAACGAAGCACAAGTTTCACAAAAAAAAAAAAAATCTAAAAATACGGTAAATGCCAGCATAAAAATGATATGAAAGTCTAAATGTTTCTTAACTTATTTTTAAAATGTGTTTTTTAGTTTCAATATGTAAAATGCACTTTTGTACTAATTACGTGATTTAAATGTTTGATATCGCATGTCAACGTCATGGGGCACTGCAAGGCTCGGTTGTTTTTCTGAAAAACAATTTTGCATTCCTCGCCGATACATCAGGGTGGTCTTTACAATGGGTGAAAACTCCATTTATGCAGATCTCCAAACACTGCAGAAGTTAAACACTAGTGCTATATCTTAAAAGTTCCCGCTGCAACTGCTGCTTACCAGAGCGGTCTAACAATAAAATAATAACTTTTAATTTCCTAGACAACCTTCCATACATTTATTTATTCCGTCGATGCTCTAAAGACATTATCTCATCTCTGAAGGACCTATTCAAAAACTTCCACTATGACTGCAATTGCTTCTTGATTTTATAAACATTTTGACCAGTGAGGAAACATTTTGAAACAGACGGAAGTCAAAAGGGAGTCAAATTCGAGAGGTACCGTGGATGATGCAACACTACAAAGTTCATACCTCTCAAAATACGCTTAATGTTTTTTCGGTACAAGGATTGTTCAATAAAGAGCTGTAATACTTTTTGTAGATTAATTTATTCTTCTAAAACTTAACTTACAAACCTTACTGCGTAATGTACACGTTAAAGTTTCATTGTTGGGCACTTGCGACTCCCGCCTGTAAGATGAGCCAGTTCAGTTCCACCGAAAGCAAAAAGGGGGGTGCGCAACGAACAATATGTTACTCTGAAATTCGCCTCAGGAAAATCTCAGCTGAAATCTATGGAGTGTTCTGTTTCCCCCATAGCGTACAGTTCGAAGGCAGTTTGACATATGAACCCGAAACTTCAGTTTGTGTTTTAACATCACAGCTATCGTTGTGAGAGATGATCGTCCAGTTTCCCTCACTGCTGATGAAACTTCCATCCCGAGATCATCACATTTTCGATATACCAGGAATGTTTACCAACGGTAACGAGCAATACTAAACAGATGTCCTGAAAACTCTGCATGGTCACAAATCGCAAATGTTTTGTTGAATATCTCACAAAAATGAATGTGAAGTATATCCCGCACCCTCCCTATAGTCCAGATTTAGCCCCGTGTGAATTTATCCTTTTCCCCAAATTGAAGAAAACCTTCGTGAGAGGCATTTCCATCATCAGGAGCAGTGGTGAAGACTGCTTAGGCGATTCTGAAGATTCTGTCAAAAAATGTTTTCACCGTGCGTATGTTTGAAGAATTGCTGGGAGAGGTTCATTGCATCCAACGGGGACTACATTGAGAAAGAGTATCAGAATTATGAGGATGAGTTAAGGGTATGTTGTCAAAAAAATTACATTCATTCTTTATTGAACAGCCCTCAAAACGTTTTGCAACCAGCCTATCCATTGTTGAACAATAATGTCTACAAAATGTAACTAACGCAGCTGCCACAATGGACCTTAAGCTATCAAAATATGCAAAAGTGCAAGTTTAAACTTACATAGTCACTGTCGTACAGTCTGTTGAGTTCAGTCCTGTGTCAAAAACTGGTGAATATTTCTAAAGAACATTTTACATTCACATTTTCACACGCTATAAGCTGGTGAAAGGGCGAGGACTTGGTAGCTGTTCATGGAGATCAAGTGCGTTCAATTGATATCATTACAAGATGAATTCGATCATTGATTTTGCACGACAGTGCGTCTCCTCACAGAACTGCTACAAATTTGAGAAGCTGGAAGTCACCGAAGTCCAGTTGTTTGATCATCCACCCTATAGACCTGACTTTGCACCGTGCGTCTTCTGGTTGTTTCATCGTGTGAAATTTGCATTGCTGTAAAACCTTTTAAACGTGAAACGTGCAGGACCTTGCTCAAGCTATAAATTCAGCTCTGTTGACAATATCTCAGTCCGAGTACCGTAGTGCTTTTGACAAGTGGTTGCACCGTCTACAACTGTGTGTGTGGAGAGATATGGACATTACTTTGAAGGATTGCGAGGATAAATTTTCGAATTTATTCCTTAGCTTGAACTTTAAGGTGACACTTGCAAAACCTTTTGAATGGGCCTCGTACTATGAGCTTTTTGTGGATTTTCTTAAAGACGAAGAGACGAAAGACGAAACGGCAGGCCAAAATCAGTAATGACTGAAGAAAACATCTCAGGAGTAGAACAAATAATCAGAGAAGATCTAAGATGTAAGAACCAGCTTGTCAAGTGTTGTACACTTCTCCATGGACATCTATGTGGGAATGAAGGTTTCTTCAATATGATGACATAGGCACGCACTCTGCAAAGTGGAATTGTCATTTCTAAGAATTAACTGTAGAAAGTCTCTGTGCATATCTGAAATTGTCCTGTTATGAAAGATGAAACTTGGATCAACCATTTATCACTTTCTATTGAATATTGATCATCTGACAATCAAAAATCAGATACTCCCAAACTGTTCAATAAAATCCATAAACAGATCCGGGTTAAGGAGCCTTGGAGAGCATTGCAGCAAAACAGTTGACGCATTCACCTTATGGTCCTAATCTGGCAGTTTGCGATTTCTTCCTTTAATCGCTGTGAAGAGCCGAGGTTATCATTTTCCGTCTAGGAAGGAAATGTTGACAGTGTCGTAGATGCTTCCGCCTTGTAAAGTTGTGACAACCACCGCAATAGCGAAAGAAAGCGGAACATTCTTTTTCTAGGGAATATGACCATTTTTAAATATTCATTACAGACTCAACAACGATATTTGCTACACATCAAATGTCAGCTGCGCTGTTTCAAAGAAATGTTGTTATGCTTTTGCTGGTCCGGTAAAGAACTCGGGTAGAAACAGCTTCACTAAATCACTCGCCATGAGCAAATCTGAGTAATATTCAGCGATCTCGCCAAGCAGTTAAGAACTCATTTCCAAATGCACACGTTGTTAAGGGCTAGAATTGGCCTTTAAATATGCACATTTTGTGCCTTAACATCCGTTAGAGAAAATGAATCCATTTGTCTGCAGGTGAAAAATGGCCTCTACCTGTCTTACTCATGTAAATGTACGCAATATCCACCTACTGACGTGTCGATATTTCTTGTCAATGTATAGTCCATGCCAAAACTTTAGTACAAGATATTCCCGGGTGAAAAAAAAAAAAAAAAAAAACCACCGAAATCGATTTTTTTGAAAACCCCAAAAGACATTTAACTTTTTATCTCGTAGATATAAATGCTTTACCAAAATGAATGAATAAGTTTCAACCTCCGAATTAAACAATATAAGAGTTTTGAGTGAACGGTAGAAACAGGAAAACCTACTTAAAAATTATAATATAAATTTCAGAGTAAAACTGTGCAAAACTAATTTGTTCATATTTAGACAGTATTATATTTTATTAATTAATGATACACGTAAATATATTAAACTTAAATATATTAATTTTATTTTAAAATTATAAATACATTATGATAGTAATGGTATTTTATGTCACTTATTACGAGACATGGGCACTTCCAATCTACGCTAATACTTCATGCAGACGCTAGATGGCGGTTGTAAGCAGAGTGTGTGTTCATTTATTCTCAAGTACCGAAAGATGTGGACAACACGGGCTGCATGGTTTTCGTTAAGGAAGCAGCGGTACATGGTCAAGAAGTTCCTGCGAGAAGAAAGCGAGCTCACTGAGGTTGTGTCTGATAGGCGCATGAACTTTGATGAACTGTCCACACACCAGAGAAGCATGAAATGGAAGCATCCAGGGAGTCCCCGGCCCAAGAAATTCCACTGCTCAATCTGTGGGCAAACGGATGATATGTCTATTGGAGCACTGCAGGAACGACTGTCAACAATGAGACCTTATGTGCGTATTGTGGACGGGAGTGTTCGTCCAACATGACAGTTCAGCAACACTAAGACCGCAAGGTTTGTATCAACGCACCACCATATTCATCATATACGCTCCGACTTTGTCGTATTCGACGACATGAAGAACTCTATGCAAGTAAAAAATACTCAGCAACAACGAGGAAAAACAGGCAGCTCTCCACGAACAATGGTTCTGATAAAATTATCAGGAAGGAGGCAACTATGCATTGACGCCGGTGGGGAGTATATTGAGATATCCCATTGCATTGAACCATGTTATATAATAAATAAAGTACATAAACTACTGTTGTAAATTATTTCTAAACGCCCCTAGTGTTTGACATGTGTGGTTAAACTTCTAGGAAGTCACGACTTTGACAACGATTGTTGGACTTGAGCTATACCCTGGAGACTTGACTGTTCTCCTGTCACCTAGACTACTCGGATTCGATCCCAGCAGCCGTGTCACTTTAGACAGTGCGTCTGATAGATTTACTCCTGTCACCTTCACGCGTGTAGTCCTCCAGTTTCCGATGCTTTCGCTCCCGTTGGCGCTGAGTTATCATTCACACACACTGTGGTTTCAAAACCAGGTCATAGAACAATCACATAAATTTGTTTCAACGTAAACATGGCATCCCTGAAAATGTGTAATGCTGGAAAACATCAATCTTTGAGCTTTTATAACTTTTTCAGTGCTAGAAATTTAAAAACTTGATTAATGTCGTATACAAAATCTAACGATACTTTTAATTTGTAATTTTATTCCGCCAAAATACATTTAAAATCATAAAAGACCATGCTGCGATATTGGTAATATTTCAGTAATTTGGCTAAACCTAGAATAAATTTTATTTATAATAAGGTAGTCCCTAAAATATTATATGCAAATAAAAGTATTTGGTTTTAAATTCATATTATATAAAAACTAAATGGTAAACAAAAATAATTTCGAAAAGTGTAATACAAAGAGCTTCATTAAAACTATTGTTTGAGAGTACTACGTCACCACTCGCGAACAGCTGACTGAATTTCCTCATTGTTGCCGAACTTTTTACTGCACAGAGTCTTTTGTTTTTTTGAATAAGACATAATCGGTGTGTGCGGTACAACAATGCAAACTTGTTGCTGGTGTGGGACCGTCCATTATCCTGTTGGGGGAACACTTCTGTCGCCGTTGCTGAATTCTGTGTAAGGGTCTCGTTGCTTGAGAAAGCAGTTTGTGAAGTGTCCGAAAAGACTGATCATCAGGACTCTCTGCACGTTTCCAGTGCTGGACTGGACTTTCTTCTCCGGTAGTGTTTCATATTCAAGACTTTGCAGCTAATCCTATGAAACCTCAGGGTTCCTGGGAGACCTCTGTGCAGGAGCTTCTTGACCACATACTTATGCAGTTCTGAAGCCTTCTTTCCGTTTTTGTCCAACAGTGCCTTTCCTCTCCACCTGACAACAGCGAACACTGCACTTTCTGCTTAGAACGCTATTTTCCATCAGTAATACTTCAGTGCGATCAGTGATTCTTTCTCCCACGGTCCTGTGAGCGAGCCCCCACTCATTTGCCGCGCCGTGAATAGGGTAACAAGCGTGCTGACGGACGTAGCGCAGTTGTTCCCGAGTGTTTGTTGTGTCGTTCGTTCCTTAATTCTACAGTATACCTTAAGTGTATTATGCCTCATGTGTTTACAACCGCACAGTGTGTCTTTATGTACCATTCCTGTGTGTTAACTCGATGGTGAAAGAAACACAGAACCATTTTTTTTAATTTTATTTATTTATTTATTTTTTTAGCGTACAGTTGATGCTGTATATTACCATACCAACCCCCTTTTTCAGAGAATTAACCGACAGATGCATATTTTCAACATAACTTCTTTTAATATGTAAAAATACCCTTTGAAATCAGTACAACTACTGCGTATGCAATATCGCGCATGTCATTAATGTTAAACTTGTGTAGGACGGATAACTACATTAGCTATTACGCCACCGCGCATAATCGTGCGTGTTTGTTCCTAATGCAAATGAAGGCGTTGTTCCTGGTCGGATGTGAAAAATAAAAGAGCTGGGCGCACAGCTACCGTTGTTATGGAAACCAACATGTAAACATTTAATTACACATGTGCGGGAACTCTACCAAGTGAATGTGCACGTATCTGTTTTTAAAATAATGACGTCAATGGACCCTTCAGTTGTATGATTGCAAAAATTGCCTTTTTGTTTACTGTTAAAATGTCATGTCGGTTTCAGATCAGGCATTTGAACAATCTGCCTACTTGAAATCGGACTATGAATTCCATTGTGATAGAAGCAAATAACCCTCCAGATCGGCAAAGGTTCGGAGATGATTATCCAAAGAAAGGACAATAATGTGACGACCATGATGATTGCTTGACCGCGTGGCTGCAGTGCACAGATACAGTCCACGAACCGTAAACTTCGATTATTTGGAAATAGATTCTCGGATAGTGTCAACAAGTACCTATCTGTCTGTTGACATGACATGACCGCCTTCCGAGCCATTGTTGACTCCTGTTGGTTTGTGTACTGACATTGATTTGGTTTGGCTGTCATCTTCGAGGATTTCTATGCCTTCCTGGAACCTCGCCGTTCATTCACATCATCCGCTATAGTAGCGTTGTTCCCCAGAGCAAACACGTCTGATTGCGCTTTTCGAAATACCAACAGTTTAACTCTCAACACATTCAGTTGCTACCAACGCTTGAAATTTGAAGCGAAAATTTTGGCCACTTTATCACATCAGAGCCGATAAATGTACCAGGGATAAGCCATAAGCCATGGCAACTTTTTTTTCCCCTCGCGAACAAGAAAAAACACGAAAAATCTAAGATATAGGATTGAAAGTAAATGACATTTACTGTGGAGTGGTGCCACCAATGGAAGGCTGGACAACATTCGTTTATTATGACACGAGTAAAAGTTACACACAACAATTACATAGCGTTGCAAATCCGTCACAGGACGGGTCTCCCAGGTAATCCACGGTGTTTAGCAGCCTTCCAAGTATCTCCAAGTACAGACATGGGGAAGATGCTGAATGTGAGTTGCTAACATGAGCAACGCTGTCAAAATGCCCCCTTTGTTATCAGAACGTTTCCCACGCAATGGCTGCTTCATTTTGGGGATGAGATCGGACGAATATGCGGAACTTCCCACCCCCACCGCTGCAAAAGACACTTGACACTGTCGGCTGTATGAGCTGTCGCGTTATCTTGGAGAATAATGACGTTGTTCAAAAGTTTGATGTAACTGGGCTGCCAATTCTTGAACCCGAGATTAGAAATTTGATCTCCAGCAGGATTCAGAGCTAGAAACGAACAACTAATTCAGTTTTGGAGCTTTGGAATACATTTCCAGAAAAAGTTGGTGTCATGTGCATATAAAATGTCGCATCTTTTTGAGAAAAATGTTCGTTGAGAGTAGACCTCGTCTCTCCAATGAAAACCTGCAATAACAAGTAGCAGCATAATATGAAGTTTTTACTTTTGTTGCTGGTGACATAGTATATATATATATATATATATATATATATATAGCAGGATTGTTTCTTATTATTAATGTACTGTAAAATTTGTTGCGACTGTTTTTTACATTTGGCTCTCCTGTAATTTCTCCACTGGTTTAAAGATGGCGTTGTGTTGGAACTTGCGGTATATAGGCGAGGCTGTTCACCAAGTCATGCATTTTACTTCCAGGTTAGAAATTGGTACCGCCAACGCAAAATTGAGCCGGGCACCACGTTAATTAAAAAGTGTTGGCAAGATTGGTTTTTGTGCTTCAGCAGTGGACAGGTGATTCTCCATAGCTTAATAATTACCAAATTATTCATTTAAAGCAGGTACAAACAGACATTTACAACTAAATCTCATTTTAATTCTGCGCAGCTGCCCAAGGCTTTCTGCATAAATATCACATACTTCAGTTGACCAAAACATGCAGTTCAGTTCGTGTAAAGGATGAAATGTGCGCGGGGTTTTGACAGGGATCTGTATTAAATTATGCGACGCTGTTAATGAGAGGGCTTGCTGAAGAAAGAATAAATCTATTGGGCAAGGCATGTAATTCTAAAACTCTCGGCACCTCAGCCATTTTGAAATATGGGACAGAGGTCTTATGAAACAATTATTATTTTTGTTCAGATAAACCTGGGTCACGTTTCTGGCGTTACGTTTTCAAATAAACCATTCATCTGCTTTACACAGTATTTACTTTCTCTAACACTTGCACTGTGCCCACAGCAACAAAGCCTTGGAGCATGATCGGGGCTATACGGAGGATGCTTCCCACTTGAAATGTTGCAATGTCTCAATTGTTGCAGCACGAGGACGCGCATTATCATGCAAGAGCAATCCGCGTTTGGCGAGGAGTCATGCTCGATTCCTTTTAATGGACTTACTACGTGGAATTAAAGGTTACCACTTAATCCTGGAGCGTTTAGCAGTATGTCCTTATGATCCCAGAAGCTGTAAGGATCACTCTTCGCTTTTACACTCTATCTCTCTCTCTCCACACACACACACAGTTGTAGACAGTGCAACCACTTGTCAAAAGCACTCGGACTGAGATATTGTCATCAGAACTGAATCTATAGCTCGAGAAGGTCCTGCGCTCGTTTAAAAGATTTTCAATGCAAGATGTCACTTGAGGAAACAACCAGTGTATGTATGGTTAGAGCTGTAGGGTAGATGGTCAAACAATGGCGACTTCCAGCTTCCTTAAATTTGCAGCTGTTCTGTGAGGAGACGCATTGTCGTGCAAAAGCAACAGCCTTGAAGTTCCTGTCTTTGAACGCCGCCGCCTCAACTCTTCAAATAAAGGATACAAAATACAAGTGTCATAGTATTCTTCATCCATTCAGTACTTCTGGCATACAGTCAACCACTAATGGTTCTTCATATTGAAGAAAACAGAGAACATTCGCTTCCAAGAACGAAAATCTTGCCGAAGAACAACCTGGTCTTGTGTCATTCTCATTTACCCACACTCAGCTTTATTTGGGGTGGTATATAATAAAACCAACTTTCATCACCAGTGTATATATCTGTCAAACGTTTAGGAACACTTTGATGGAAACATGCTCAGCAGTTTCCTTGCACATTCCTTTCTCCTCTTCGCTGGTTAGGGAACGTGGAACATTTTGTACAGATATTTCGCATCTTTAAATATTCATGGAGTATACAGCCAGTGCCTCTAACACTTCCATACTTAACATTTCAACAGAAATATGTCCATTTTCCTCCTCACTCTTTGAACTGTTCTCTCGTTCACAGCTTCCCGAGGCCGGCCAGAGCGAGGTTATCTTTCAAAGTCTCTCGCCCTTCTTCAAATGATCGATTCAATCTTGCAATGATATCAAACTTGATCACAATGAACAGCTACCAAGTCCTCGCTCTTTCACCTGCTTATATCGTGTGAAAATGTCGAATGTAAAGATTCCTTTAAAAATATTCGCCAGTTATTGACACAGGACTGAACTCAACAAACTTACTTCATGCAAGTTTAACTTGCACTTACGCATATTTTGATAGCATTGTTGCCAGCTGCGTAAGTTATATTTTGGTAGACATTATTGTGCAACAATGGATAGGCTGGGAGAAATTTTTTGTGTTGTAGGTTGAGCATGGTGGCACGGGGTAGGTGAACTGCTGCAGCTATAGCGTCATACTGTAGGTCTTAAGCTTCGCCTCTGTGGCAGTGTCCGAGGCGATAGGTATGCCCTTCAGAGAAATTCTGCACCGACTTGACACGACGGGTATTTTTCATGGTACAACGGAGCGCTGCAAGGATTAAGCACTCACTCAGAGTCGACGCAATTTTGACACTGCTGTTTCATTATTGTAAACATCGATTAAAGTTGTCATCTAATGGCGATAGACCCGCTTTCAAACATACCCCACATCAATTTGTAACTTACTCTTGTATCCTATCGCTCCATTGGGAAGGGGAAGTCCAGGGCAATATTCCGTCTCTCTTAAGTTTTCATCGAATACTCAAGACCAGATGAGAGAAAGCTGCAAATGCATATGATACTTTAAAATTTAAAATTTTAACATGTTATTAAGAGATAAAGCGAAAGTAATAAACAAAATGGTAGAATGAAATTGGAAGTCCCAGCTGATGCCACTTGAAGCAAATTTTTGATAGTATAGCAAACTTTTAGTGTGTCCAGATTTTTATTCCTGTTGCAACTAAGGGTTGTTTTAATATTTATTCGTGACTAGGGAAAGATCTAATAAAACATGAAATGGAACATTATATACTTTTATTAATAAGTTAGAATGCTGTTACGGTTGAATTTAAAAGTGCATGGCTGTTTTCAAATAATGTCAAACAAATGTAAAGTAACTTTTAAAACGGACAGAGCGGCAGCCAGGCAACCAGCAACAGGTTCGTGACCTGCAGGACACAGTCGTAGTGCAGTAAATTGTGGTCAAGTGTTTACCGCCAGACATTTAAAATATACACGTTAAACACGGAACGTTTTCAGAAATACTGTCTGCAGGTCATGAGGTAAAGGAATGCCTTTCATGAAAATGTGTTGAAAACTTTCCCAGCCAATAAACCAAATTAATGGCGGACACAGGTGTGCCACAAGCTAGCAGCATTTGCTTAAGACCCAGTTAGCATGACAAAATGAAGCATGACTTTTGTTGACCTAATAATTAACATTAAAACCTTCCAAAATTTCTTATAGCTATAAAAATGCACTTTATTTAACACGACGAGAACAGATTTGGAATACCATTAGATTAGATGTGCAGAAATACACCTTCAATTCTAACTTTCTAGTTTCAGATCTAGAATATTTCCTACAAGCCTAGGTCTTAATCTACTGTCTTTTCTTTGTTAGACCTCCGCTCACGAGTCCGCGCCTTAACGGCCTCGGCCACCCGTGGCGGTCTCTCAACAAAATGTTTACATAGACACATGTGGACTTCTTTGCAGAGTCCCATCGTCTGCAATGACCAATGTCAGGTCATCATTAAAGATTTACCTCCTACGCCTACTCAGTAGATCTTTAGCTAGGGTGGTTACGAGCGGCGTTCGGATATGATTTGCAGTACCTTATTTATTATCCTGGTTATGGCATCGCGAAACCATTGTTTGGGAGTACTGCGCCATTACTATGAACAAACAACGGCCTAAATGTTGTGGTTGTTGCCGATTTTTTTACCTCGCAGCGAGTCCTGCCTGTTGTTGGATAAGACATAATCGGACGGAATGCCTACTTTGCGGTCGTAGTGTGTGGCCGCGTATTGTCATGTTGGAGGAACTTTCCTATCGATCACTTTGCCTTTTCCGTTCCTTGAGGAAGTCAGTTCATTAGCGGCACGTGTGATGATGTACTTGCCCGCAGATGGAGCAACACGACGTTTTCCTTCCGTGGATTGAGTGTGTGGTAGTTACACCGGATCTTCATTAGCAGACGTCAGCTACCGGGTTCGTAATGTGCACACACCTTTTTCATATTGAAATCGTCGTGGCCAGGTCTGTCAGACATTCCAGCTCACCGGAAGTTATGCGCCTATCGGCCAAATTCAGACACAACCTGAATGTTGCTGGGAGACTGCAATGTTGACGCAGATTCCTTGCGAACACATTGACACATTGTTGTAACGATCTTCTTGACCTCTCATATCGCAGTTTAACGCTTTCTTCCCCCCTCCACAAAAAAAAACGTGCAGTTCATCCTGTGCATGTTTTTCCTCTGAAAGCAAAAGAAAATTGTCCTTATTCCGCTACACACTTTGCACACGGCCGCTTTTTAGCGTCTGCATGGCGTACTGGTATGAGTCCATCGCCGTACGTGCCTATAGATTGCGCAGCATTCGTAATTCGTAAGCCTTGAAGTCCAGGCAGATTAATGAGAGCACATTCTATACAAGTCTTAACTGGACTCTGCTGTTACGCTTGCTAATTGTGAGTTATCTGAAGTAAAAGATTGATAATTATCTGCCAGCACTTTGAGAGGGTTCGTTCTTCTTCTGTAGCATACTTAAAATAAAGAGTGCCATTTGATTTTAATCTCACTCAAGGAGGTCAAGAAATTTTTTGTTTTTCCCCAAAAGGAATATTTATGTTAAATCCAGTTTTTTGAACTCTGCGTTATCTGAATCACTTTTTTATTGCATCTGCAGCTTTTCCGGATTAGTTAACTGGTGTCTTTATCAACTGCCTACTAAAATGACATCTCTCAATGCGTACCAAAATTGTTCCTAATTTACGCTCTGTTTGGGTTTGATAGTTCTTTCTTGGCACAGTTCTATCAAAAGCAATTCTTTCACCGTTGTAACTGAAGGCCTCAATGCCAATTCTCCATCTTTTGAGAACAGGAGAAGGTGACAAGGGATCACCAGGGACCATGGGCTGCAATGACAGTGTTTTCCGGGATACATCTTGTATTTGAAGTGATCTGATCCGCTTCGAACCTCTTCGGGGTTCGGTGGCAAAAACACTTGCACATATCTGCCTGGACTTATCAAAAAGTTTACGGATTGTCCAATCGGTTATTACATAATAAAAGACAATTCTCCCACTACGTTACATTACGTTCTACAGCAGCATCAAGCGGTATCGGGAGGTCCCGGTTCAAATCCCTGAACGCTTAGACTGGATCAGTCGGTAGGTTTTGCTACATGGTGAGATGTTGTGTGCTTGGTTTTTGTCCCAGAGTCAGAGGAGCTCCAAATGTTTGAGCATGTTCCATGTTTATGTCTCCCTCACCGCATCTCATCCTCCTATTGGGCAGTGGCGGATTTAGATACTTAAAACTTTGGATTGAAACAGAAAATCTGGGTAATAGTATCAAACGAAAAGTGGCCACGTTTTTGAAAAGCCAAGTGAACAGCATTTTATGAAGAGTATTCAGTTATGTTACATAAGAACATTTCGTGTATTTAGAACTGGGAATATGCATACAACATTAATGTCCTACTAATCTTTGACTGCTTACACATTAAAGCACTGAAAAAGTCCGTCACGCAGGAACTCCATAAAAACGAAGCAAGTCGAATTTCCAGGTTTACAGAGCGCTAGCGCAGAAAAATTGCTGAGCTGTTTTTAAATTTCAGATATACCCGAACTCTAAATGAACAGATTTCCTTGATTTTCAGATACTATTTTTCTTATTTTATTAAGCGGTATACATAGAGTTTTGTTGCGAATAAACAAATATTGCCTCCTAAAGATTTTTTATTAAATTTTGGGTTTTAGTAATTCCCTCTACTATTTGCCTCATTTTCATAAAATGCTGTTCTTATTTTGTTTCAATAACATATACTAGCTTCATTGTGAAAAAAAAATTGCGGCCGCTAAGAGTTATTTTTAAATGTTTGGTTTAGGTTAACCTCCTTTTAATGGTGCAATTTTACAGATATTTGTACTCGGTGAAACTTTTGTTAATTGATCATTACATGTCCAGTTTTGTTGAGAAATACAAAAATTTCGGTCACTATAACGCTAACAGACATACTGTTTTTAATAAAAGTGGTTTATGTCATTATGTTTTATTGATATACGCGTTTATAAACATTTTTTCATTGTCACTTTTGGCATCCAGTAAGTAGAGATTTGAATAAACTTTTCATGGGTACAACCGCAATAGCTATAAATTCGTTAAAGAGAAATATAGGGAATCAAGAAGGGTCATTGGTCGTTATAAGACATAAATGAATATCACGGCATTAACTGTTAAGTAGTTGTTTAGCGGGCTGATTAGTTAGTAGAGAATATCGAAGTAAGAAAGCAGAAAATGGTAAGTTCCTTTATTTTATAGCTCTAAGTATTGCGTTTGATAAACAGTTAATTTGCTTATTTTCACTTCCTTCAATGATGTTTGGTTACCTCTGGCGATTTAATGGTGTAAAGTTGGCGACATCGATCGGAAATAGGGAAACTCAGTAAAAGAAATGAAATTAGAGTACTAAACGTGGCATTTGGTGCTGGACTTAAAATAAAAACTGTAAATAATGATTTACGAAACAAAGGTTTGTAGCCTGTAGACGCCGTTTCTTCTCGTGCTTCGCGCGCATTCTGTTCTGCTCTGGTCGCATTTACCCTAGGAGAAAATCAAAACAATTGAAATCACTGTACTTGTCGATGATGCCACCTATGTGCAAGTGAACCAGGCCTCTCTCCTCCGTTAAACATTGCAACACAATAATGTAGTCGGTCAAGGTGGACCGCCCGGGGTTCGATACAAGGTAATAACGCATTTCCGCTATGTCCTTAATCACCGGCAATCTTCACGTCTCAAACAATTAAGTGCTCAACCGATTTACACCAAATTTACCGCTAGAATCATCAATCTCTAGGCTCCAAATTTTCAGACAATGCTGTCGTATCTTTAAGTTTTGAAGCGCTGCTGGGTATGCGGTGTTTTCAAGGACTGTGGCATATACTGAAATAATATCAACAAGCTAATCACATGTAACAGTCAAGTCTTTCATCTTATATATAATTACAACGAAAATATTTATTTACTTCTTTCTTAAATTTTTCCCATGAAATTAACAAACCTCGGCTTAGTCCAAGTTTTCCAACAAAATAATCCTTAAGTAGTGATGTAAAAGTTTCCAATAATTAGTGTACAGTTTGAGGAGCTAACGTCCTGAATAAAATTACGGAAGTGAAAGAGAGCTTTGTCGAACAATAAGTGCCTCTGTACGTGGATAGTTATATAAAGAAAAAGCGTTCTAGGCGTAAGTTTAGGGTCCCTCCCGGCATTTGCCATTGACTTGGAATAAAGCTCAATCAAGGAGGACGAACCGAAGATCTCCCGCGCCGGTCACCCGTGTCACGTTTTTGAGAGCACTTCTCCTTCACATGCAGCAACACTCAATCTGTTCGATCTTTTACGTGGGTTTATCAATAGGCAAGAGTTCTAACGGTTTTAAGTGTCGCATTGAAAAATAACAAGTTTCGTGCTGATCATTTAAAGGGCAAAGCAGAGTTGGATGATATAATGCGGACTCTGAATCATCATTGAAGATAGTTTATTTCTTAATGAATGAGTTTAAACGTGGTCGAAGAAGCACTGAAGATGAAGCGCGCTGCGGCCGCCCATCTCAAGTCACCACAAGGGAAATCATGAAAAAACCATGATATTGAAATACAAGTCCGCCGAGTGAAAGTGCGCGAGGCATTTAGAAATGAGAAAGCGGTGTGCACGATTGCTGAGTGTTGACCAAAAACGCATGAGGAAGAACATTACAACAGTTTGATCGCAATCCGCAGTTCTTGCGCCGATTCGTGACTGTGGGTCCACTCCGGAGACAAAAAGCAGTCAAAACAATGAACAAAGGTTGGTGAGCGCACGCCAAAGAAGGCGAGGATGTTTCATTGGCTGGAAAGGTGATGGATGGCCAGTGTATTTTTGGGGGGTGGAGCCCCAGAGTATAATCCTGATAGATTGCTTCGATAAATGAAGAATCATAACTGCGGTATATTGTGTTTCGTTGTTGAAACATGCATTGAACAAAGATTGGCACACAATAAAGTGTTATTTCACAGAACAATGCACCAGCCCACACATCTGCAGCCACAATGACCAAAGTGCATGGACAGGACTTCGAATTCACCCCTTACCCACCCTGTTCTACTGATTTAGCCCCAAGTGACTTTTCCTATTTCCGAACTTGAAAATTTGGAAGAATGTTCACCAAACAAGAAAGGGATATTCTCGTGAATGAATATTTTGCAGAGTTTGACAGATTCTATTTTTCCGAGGGGATGAAAAAAATTGGAAACTCGCTGGGCCAATTGTATAGATAACAGTGGAGCTTGAAATAAAGTATGTTACGAAAAAATAATTTACTTGTATTTTTAGGAAACTTTTCAAACGACTCTTGTATAAACTAATATAAATAAATATATTGATAAGTATTGCTTTTCTGATGTTGAGAACACAAGCTATTCCAAATGTATGTTACTATTTAAGGGTTTTAACTATTTCTGCTGCTCTAGATATTGTTGTTTTAACTACAAGAGATATTCTTTATTTTTTCATAGAGATCTACCCATAAAAACATTTACAATTCACTATAGAAAAAAGCGTATAAGTACATTAAAATTGGCTAAATAGTTTGGCAACAGTAATATTTAAATGTTGGGCAAAAATTATTTGGTACACTATGTTTCATTTAAAATACATAGAGTCATCCTAAAGTCAGTTCTGGGTTTCAAATAGTCAAACTTTATAAAAAGATTAAAGAAAAACTTTTTAATATGACCCCTGTGTTGTTCAATACGAAATGGCCATTCTTCTATGCTATAAAAACGTTAGAAAGTGCATTTCTAGGAATGTTTTAATGACATCACATATCCATTATTTCATTTCCTTTCCAGCACTAAGAAATACCCTTTCTTTGAGGTCAATTGTCAGTCGGGTTCATACTTGGTGACCTAGGGGTCAGCTGGTCGGAAAATGTCTGCTATCAACAAATGTGCTACTTAATATTTTACCATGTTGTGTATGTGAGGTGGAGAGCCGCTTTGCACAAAAACAAAAATTTTCAATATAGTGCATTAAGATTCGTGAGATTGCTGAAGCGGGACATAAAATCCTGCATGAAGTTCTGCATATGAAGAAGCTGAGTGTTGACTCCAGACCGAAAACGCTGAGGAAGAACATGTCAAAATTGTGTTTGGAAAAGTTGCAATATAATGGAATGAGTTCCGGCGTCGCTTTGTGACGTAGACGAAACTTAGCTCAACCCTATACCCTGGAGTCAAAACAATGGGTTGGCGAAGGTAAAAGTATACCGAAAAATGCTAAAACCGTTTTGTCAGGGGAATGTGATGGCAAACATTTAATTTTGGAGGGGCCTATTCACAAGATATCATAACTGAGTATTTGGAAAAGGTAAAACAGTGATTGGCTGTTATTGGACAGTTTGCAACTGAGCTGAAGAGAAGCGACCTACGTCGGCCGCTGCTATGACAAAAGTGTTTCCAAATAGTTCCCCACCCACCCCATTCCCCAGATTTAGCCCAGTGTAACTTTTTTCTCGTTCCTAACCCAAAACTTGGCTTGGGGAAGGAAAGTATCGCGGAATGAAGGTGCTGTGTTCTCTATAAACAAGTTGGAGTGCATTTTTTATCTGTGGGAGTAAAAAAGTGTATTCTCGCTAGAGCAAATGTATTGAGCTCAAAGGGTATTTTGTTGAGAAATGCACTTTTGATTTTGCAACTAAGGAATGTTGTTCATTATACCCCCTTGTTTTATGTCTAAGAGGTGTCCGTCCTTACCCAATAAGGCAGGTTTATCAATAAATATATTCAAGTTACGCATTTGAGCATAACAGGCAAGCACAAAATTGTTTTACAATACAATGTTAGCACAGTTTATTTGAAGTCTATTTGGATTTCTATAAATAAACTGTAGAAGTTGTACATCGCGATAAACGCACATGATGACGATGTGGGACCAAAGGACATTTAGGATTTGTAATATTTTAATGCGCATTTCTAGAAGTTAAATGGATGTAGATGTTTGTAAAATGTGTTTCTTTAATTTGTCCGTTGTTTCATTATATAACCTCTCGTAGTTCAGTTCAACTTAGTGTGTGGTGAGAAATCGGGAAAGAAGGAATGATTGCTCGCTCGCTGTCGGTGGGCTGAATGCTGGGTACGTGCTAAAGCAAGAAATGCCTGGAGACGGCGAGTTGGTTCCACTGCCCTTATATCGAAATTTCTAGCGCACTTGAGGGCAATAACTGAAGTACATTTTAAAACTCGATGACATTGGGTAAAGACATCTGCAGTCTAATATTCCGTTACGCTTTTGTTAATGGCATGAAACATTCATTGAGGCTCAAACAGCTGGTAAAGACTTTCAGAATAGCAGAATTTCTTAGCTTAGCAGAAGAGCTTCCATGTGCTCGCGCGAAAGAAGTGACCTGGGAAAACATTTTTATGAGAATGTTTCAAAGCTACTTGACTAGCATAATCAACATACTGGACGAGACAGAGTTACAACTTATTCATGAACACAAGACAGTCATGTCAAAGCGAGGAAATGAAGAACGTTCAGACCCATAGTAATAGTAAAATAAAGCGAGACTCTCAAGAGAACAGTTTGCCAACACTTTGTCACCCGGACCAGGAACGTGCATTGCATTGTCTTGTTTTGAATGTAATTATTGTACCATTGAAGACGATGTGTTGCTTTGCCCCAACCATTGGGTACATTGTTCTTTTGGATATTATAATTCACGCAGTAATATTTCGTTAATTGTGATGTTGCAGTATTATAAAATCATGTTCAAGCAAGAAGTAACTGTATTTAAATTTAAATTATTTGCTTTATGATTTTGAAATTAAACGCTAGAGTGTCTGTTTGCCCCATATGTTGGACATTTCTTGCATTGAACTCAAGGAGAGGTTGATGTGCACATGAAATTGGCACTCGGTGAAGTTACAGGTGGTGTGGCTATCTTTAAACGTTAAAAATAAGGTCAATGCTAAAAAGGACCACAAACACTTGACTTAAAAGAAACTATTACAAAATGTTTTTGAAGAAATCGATGCAACTACAGGAACAGGTCGCAGATCATCTGCAGAAATAGAAAAACACTTTTATAAACAATAATCATGTAGCTTCAATAACGTGTTATTATATTTATATTAAAATGGGTACTGACTTTTGGTCCACCTTGTATATAACTGATGAACACACGAACGCTTACAAAGCCATGCTCTGCGACCTGTAATGACTGTTTATATTGCCACTGAGCAGGGACCGTGTGTGCAGGTTTTCTCGGGGTACTTCGCATTGCTGCGCCTCCATCATTCAGTGTAATGAGTTCGCTGGTTGCAAGTGGACAGCGCATGGCCGACAAGTGCACTTCTCAATAAGACATGTACAATGTGTGTTTGTGTGTGTTGTTATTTTTTACATAAGGACGAAGAGAGAAGCCGCAGGTCAAAAATGGCAGTGAATGAGGAAAGCATCTCATTCTTCAGTGAAAATTTGTTCTGCACATTTAAACCGAAAGCAGAAACTGCTGTACCAAACAATTGACAGGCTCAACAAAGGGAATCACTTTGCCAGAGACATCTATCAGTTTGTTACTGAATCCTGGAACGAGTCGCGTTCTTTGAGGCGCAGAATGTTCAACGGTGTGGGTTAAGGGGCGCCGTGATCAGTGTCGTTGTTGACTCACCCGCCTTGCACCTCCGATTTCATACGAAGAGGCATTGCAAATGTTTCCAGAGAAGAGTTAAGTACTTGAAATGTTGCAGTAATTTGAATTTTGGAAAAGCAGGCAGGTTCAGGGGATAATTAAAGAGAGTGTGCTGAAGACAACACATGATCACTTCTTGTGGTGTGGTTTACTACAATGGAAGTTTCGCACACTCTCGGCCCTTGCTTTCCCTCGCTACTTTCAGTGATATCTTTGAATAGCAAGCAGTGGTATGAACGACACTCGTGTTTTTCTACACGAATTTGTGAAGTTTTTTCTTGTGTTGGCAACACATAACTTCTATTTCTGTGTTGGAAACAGGGCGTAGTGATCCCGGGTTTAATTATCGTCTCCTTCACGTGAAAGAAATCAGTGCAAATAGAACGTTCTTGATATGGTTAACTTTTTGCTTTAAGGCAACTTTTCCTTTCTAAGTTTAAATTCGCTCTTTTGAGAAAAGGCATTTAAAATAAGTTGATATGAGAAGAAAAAGAAGAAGAAGAAGAAGAAGAAGAAGAAGAAGAAGAAGAAGAAGGTAAGACTTGTTGCAGACTTTGAAGACAAGTGCAGTATTTCTCTCTATATTAGAAACAGTTAGTGAGAAAAGATTCATAATTTTGAGATCTTTCCTTGCGTGCGGAAGACACGGCTTGGTTACTAATGGTGACATGGTTAGGTAATAAAGCAAAGATTACGTGCGAGAAAGTGGCTGCCTGTCATAAGACGGAACAAATCTGAAACTTGGCTACTAAACGAATGTGCAGGTCGTAAAGGTGTGGACGGCTTGGGTCGTTTATCTCGGCACTACCAGCAGTTTCTCATACTTTCATAGCAACAGTTTTGAAATGTATGTACTGCCCATTTTTCATAGCTACAGCAATAAACTTTACATATAAGTTTGGGTAGCAATAACAATAAAATGTATCGATAATTTCTCATACTGCAGCGGGGTTCAATGGCAACATAAAATGAAATGTGCCGTCAGTTTCTCATACTACGATGGTTTCCATAGCAACAGAAATAACATGTATCAGCAGCAGTTTCCCATACCATACCGTGTTTCCATAGCAACAGAAATAACATGTATCAGCAGCAGTTTCCCATACCTGCGCCAAGCTGAAAGCTGGACCGTGCTCTTATTCGTGTCCAGGGGCGCTTGCTCTGTCGGGTAGTGTAATGCCTGCCGTATTTCAGTATGGCGGTAAACAGGTCGCGTCGTGAGCACGTTCTGGTAAACAACCGGTTGCCCCCTCCCCCTGATTGACCCTTGACCCAAATGACCTCTCTCCCACCCTCCGCTTAAATAGGGGCATGCCAACTTAAAGCCTTCAAAAATTACAAGAGTTATTTCTTTTTGTACGCGTTTACCTTAGTCATGCTGCGGAAAGCGCTAAAAATATAACGTGTTCATTTGTTTTTACTGCCGCCTGAAACTTTCCCAAAAACGTTTCACCTTTTTATGATGGTAGTTTGCAAATAAAAAGAATTTGCTTTTGTTTTTTAAATTATGTGCAGAACAATCGCCTAACGAGAGAGCTTGCCGTAGCTTTCTTCAAAGACCTGTCAACGCATATAATTATTCTTCGCAGCGCCATGCTGAAGATTTTGGGATGTAAAATCTTCTAATTGGAACTTAATTTTATCTTAAAAATATTTTAAAATCCGGTACTTCCATCCACATTTAAATTTCAAGAAGTGCCAATGTGTACGAGCCTTACGTTATGTAGCGGCTGAGGTCAGCTTCATGTTACTTTGGCCTCTCTGTCATCGCTGCATATTATAGGCTATCAATAAGCCATAAATGCGGGGTTTAACTGCAAAGCCATCTATCAAGACGAATAGATACGTGACGTAATGCAACAAGTTATTTGCACGGGTTCTGTAGCTTAGAGCACTGTCTTCAAATCCCGTTCGCAGAAAGTTACGAATCTTAAAGGACATGGGAATTTGGGTGCAACAAAGTGAACTCCTGAAAACAAAAGACTGTTATTAATCCGGCAAGTGTTCTCCCGCCCACCTGTCACAGTCAAATGAACCACGTCCCAGAATACACAGCGTTACAAAGTGCTGCCAAAGCAAACACCTTAGGTAAACGCTTCTGCTCAATGGGCTGTTCTCCTCCTCGCAACTCTTCAAGTCAGCTGCTGTCTGCATGTACATTAGGTATCGGAACACTCTCCTGGATGTGTTTCATTCCCAGATGGCAGCGCTCCCTAAAGCCCGTTACATGTACAGTACAACTCACAACTTGTTGTTTACCTTGAACAGCCAGTTGCACTTAACAATAATTTGTTTATTTCGGGAAGCCGACTAGCGAGTCCTTGGCTTGCGGTTCCGATGGCTCGGTCGATATTGTTGGCGTGGGCGGCCTCCACAATTATGTTTACTTTAATTGTAGAGAGCAGGGCGCAACTGTACCAACTCCCCATTTTGTAAAGTTTCCCATGCGAGAGAACTTGAAGCTTGTAATTTTTCCTATTTGACCGTTCAATTTGAAGGTTGTGATTTTGTGCCGATTGATTTCTCCAGAGCACAATGGAGTTGTGACTCATATAGAGGTACTCCGTGGTCTTGGAATAAAAAATGTCACGCCTTTGCTTTTATATGTCGGCATTTGACTGTTCATTGTTACATAAGGAAGATCTGAAAACGACGATGGAGTATATGGCGAAATGTGTCCAAAAACTTTTCGTAAACCTTTAGTTAAGTTTTGATATAAACAGTTCAATCGAAAGAGGGTCACTGAAATGTAGGAAATCAGTTGGTAGACTTGGAGCACGTATGTTATGTAATGTTTTAATAAAGGACCCCCAACATCAGAGAAGGTTAGGGTGGTGTACGGTGTAACTTGCACGCTCCCTGCTTCATTCTCAATTCCTGTTTTTATAAGAGACAGGTTCCCTGCAAGATCAACAGCTAAAGAGAAGTCTCCTAAAGGTGAAACAAAAGGTTTCTTGTGCCATGAAACTTAAATCTGACACGAGATCCTGGAGTGTAATCCAAATAGTGGCGGCCGTGGATTATGACATTGAGTAACTCAGCTACCATGTCCAATCGCTCGGAGCAAACTTCTTCTAGAGATCCGGTCCATTAAGACGGCATCTTTGTGCTCCACGGCGTCAGGCCTACTTTCTCTGCGTGTGCACAAAGTTACAAATCTTTTCGGAGATCATTTGACAAGCACTTTCCTTTGTGTGTGTGTTTTATAAAATTTCACATCAAAGAAGAGCATGTGCAATAAGATTTATGTATGTCATTATTAAATATCTTTATCCCTAACTTAGCTATAGATCCCCCATAACTTTGAAACCAACACTGGGAACCACTAATTGTCTCTGAATGGGGCATCTGAGTATGTCCCCCACAGTCGGTTCTGCACTAAAGGGAGCAGAAAGAAGTTCGGAGTGCCAGCTCAGGACTGTAAGGAGGGTGGGTGGCAAGCCTCTGCAAGTTAAGTGTGACATTGGCATTGTTGTGGGTTTTTCACACATTTTGTAGATAATGATTGGGGGCGGTAACTGTTCTTCGATCTTAAAGAGAATTGCTGCCACATAACCAGATTGTCACATCATGTTCTATGCTTTCATTGTGGGTATGTCGTCTGGGTAAAAAAATCATTTGGTAGATACATGTTGCATCATCTATTATGATTTTAGAATCTCCAATTGTATCTTTGAGGCGTTTCCTTTAGAACAAAGTTTTCTTACCCTTTAAAATGTTTAAGACACTTCCTGATTCAATATCAAGGAGCGAATAGTTGTACGTCTCTCCACAAACCGCTCTGTTCATCATTATATTCCAAAAATTAACTGAGGATTCTTGCACTTTAAGAAGCAAGACACTAAGACCGTTGCACGACTCTGAATTTCTTTGGCGACGCTGCACAGCAGATGAAAGCAGGCATACCATATGACGTACTATTGAAAACAGGAATCTTCCAGAGTGCTCTTATTAAAAGCTTGGAGTGAATTCGTTCAGTCAATTCTGAGCAGTGGATTTTGAAGTTTGAGGGGAGAGCGTGATTTTTAATGACAATTATTGCAGATCAGCGAATTCCAAGAAAAGGGAAATTTTATTTAAAGATACCAGAGCACTAAACAGTGATGACAAAGAGATGACCTAAAGGATTAGAGACTGACCACTTTCAACATCTTTGTGGAACAAAGCTTAATAACCTCGCCCCATCCCACCGAGTCCCGAGCGTGCAGTCTCAACAGTCACGAGATACCTGAATGCTAAGACTTTCTTAATTAATAAATTACTTTCACTTCCGCACTTGATCTCTGTTGGCACTGAAAGATATCCCAGAGACGTGACAATGTTGCTTTCCTCAGCGAACTTCGATAGACTCCATTCTTCACGCATATCATGTCAATGATACCTAAGTACCAGGGAAAGGTCATCAAAGGCTAGTACCATAATACACAATTTCCAGAATATGTCCTTACCGCTCGCACCGGTTTTGCGTCTCGGTCAAAGAGCCTGTTCCTCTCTCTACTCACGTTCATCTGCCTGCAGTTGAACTATATCCGTTCGTAACACTTTAGAGCAACGTATTTTTGTATGTAAATGTTGTTATAAATATTAATCAACTCGTTCGTAAGTTCCCTGTGCAATTTTATCTTTCCAGAACTGCAATTGTGAGTAAAGTTGATACTGCTGGTTCAGCTCAAAACACGAAACACGAGAAGACGCACAATTTGCGGTTTCGGTGTCTCCTACACAACAGCAACAAACCCTACAATTGTACACGTGTTCATTGTCTACAAGGTGATCCCGCAGCAAGTGTACATTATTGTGAGCGATTTCTTTCATTAGTGACTGAAGGTTTAGGTGTCGGAAACTGCGCGGCATGTCCAGTCGCTAAGACGCAAAACCCAAGACCGCACACACACACACACACGCACGAGAAAATGTCCTTCTCCCATTCTTGTGGAATGATGAAAGCAGACCAGGGTGAAATGGCGCATGAAATTTGAAAATATTCAACAATAAATACTCTAAGCGGGTTTTAAACATCATAAGCTTGAGCCTCTGATAAAGGTGAAGAACGTCAACATCCAGCAGACGTCAAAAGTTGAGAGCTATGAGGCATCTGTTTACACACTGGGAGAAGTATGAGCTAAGGTGTAGTTCTGGAGAACCAGTGACGCGAGTTACGTATATCAGAACTTGTGAACGGCGGTAAAACGTTTAGGGTGAGAGCTGAGTCGTTGCAGGATATTCGACGGTGTATGCGTTACGTTGCAGGCTCCTTATGCAAAGTGGGCTTTACAACGTCATTGAAAGCCCCGACTGTGATAAATTCCCCGCAGCGGACCTGTTCCCGCAATGTGTCAGGTATGTCTAAAATAAATCCGATAATACCAGCCGTGGTGAAGTAATTAGCAAGGGACTACTGCTGTGGTCGTGTCTGGAGTATTAGAATCTGATAAGACCCCCTAAATTACATGTGTGCTCTGCCGCAGGATAATAATTTCGGGATATAAGTGGAAAATAATATCGATACTAAAGTCTTTCATCATATTCCTTGGTTCCTGCTCATTAGAGCCTCTGTATACAAATATGATTAAAGGGACATGAGAATGGTGTTGCACCTCGTGTTCGGGAACAGTGACTACGAACCCTAGCAAACCACCACTGTCGGCAGAAGTCACAGATCGCCTCGAGACTGAGGTTGTATGCACTTTTTGTTCAGTTATCAATGGCAAATGCCAGAGAAGTATCCTAAACTTTCTTACTTATCATTTCATCTCAGCCTGAGATGCCCTCAGATGTTAAACACCCGTTGCAAGAGCGTAGGGTCGAACCCAATTGATTCATGAGCATATGTCTTTAAGATGCAGATGCGCGTGACAGGCAGAGTTTATGTGGCGATAATAGCGTGCAGTGCAAACAGAACTGTGCAGTTTACTCGTTAGCCTAAATTACCTAGGACGATCTCTCTCATGTTGTAATTCATTTTGTAATTGGATGAATAATTTATGAGGGTCTTTATAAGGGCCGAGAAAATGTGATGTCTCTGTCTGGGCGCGTATGCGACACAGCCTGGCGCGGGTCTACCTGTGTGGTTTCTGTAATATCACCCTCATAGTTTCTGCATGTGGTAACGTAGACATTTCACCTCGTGTTTATAAGTGAAATTTTTCCTAACTTTAATATCGATTTAAATCAAATTGTGCATATTTTCACGTAATATTGTGTCTAAAACATTCTTGTCGAAATCTTCTTTCTTTCAGCTGTTTACCAGAGGCATTCAAAATTTTTGCAACCAGCCTATCATTGTTGAATAGTGTCTACAAAAATGTTACTAACCAGCAGGCAGCAATGAACATTCAGGCATAGTCACTGTCGTACAGTGTGTTGATTTTAATCCCGTGTGAAAAATAATCAATACACACAGACATATACAGGCGCCAAAAAATGTATACACACTTCAAGCAAAGAAAAAAATAACATAACAAAACTGAATTCACACAAACAGAAAATGATGAGCACTAATCATCTTAGACTTTTACAGTTACAATAGTTGCTCAAAATACCCACCATCGCCGTCGATACACTTCTGAGTACGTTGCACTACTGAGTGAGCAACGTTTGCGAAAGTGTCCTCAGCAATTGCAGCACATGCCGTTTCAATTTCTTCCCGAAGTGCTGCCAGTGTAACGGGTTTTCTGCGGTATACAAAATCCTTAAGAGTTCCCCATAGGTAGAAGTCCAATGGAGTTAGATCCGGAGAACACGGTGGAATCTCAATCGGACCTTTTCGTCCTATCCAGTGCCTTGGATCCAAGACGCGGGGCTTGTTACTGTGCGGGGTCTTCCAGATCTGCCCTTGTAAACATCGCATACGGTACCATGAGTCTCAAATGTGTCTCGAATGCGTGCAATTGTCACTCGCGTTGGCGGTCTGCTCTGTACACACGTCTCCATTGCCTTTGAACTTCAACAACATTCTCGGTTTTCCAATACCACTTCAAAATTGCTTTCCGCTGCTATACGATAACCTTGGCTCCATTTTGTTGTAGCAATGCTAGCATAAAGTTATGTGAGTCGCATCTATTTACAGAACATCATACGATAATTTTCGCTTCATTTCTTCATTGTTGATTTACTATAATCTTGGCTTCTTTGTTCATTGTTGATTTACCTGTCACGTAGCAACGCTATCACAATGTATGTGAGTCACATCTGTTTACAGAACATCACACTACACATTACTGTTGAACTTTGAATATCTACTGTGAAAGTGTGTATAGATTTCGGCATCCTTGATAAATAGTACAGAACAGTATTGTGAAATTCACAAGTCTGAAGTTTAACGACCTCGGCGACCGGTGTCGGTATGAAATTCAAAGTTCTCAAAAGTTGATAATACTGTTCTGTAATAATATTTGTTGCGGAAGTAGGCAACAAGTTTGTTGCTGGTTTTTGCGCTAGATGTAAGCTGGCGATATTCGTCTTGTGTCAGAAGTGGACAGAGAGGGTATACGAGGTCTCTTCAAAAAGTATCGCGAATTTTGAATTTCCGCGGGCTACATATATTCGATTTTCGATTGTTTTCAGGCGTTATGTTGGTACTCATGTCCCTCACTTATGTTGACAAGTTCAGCCATTTTGAATGTTCAGTTAATTGTTGACAGCTATTTTGCTTGGACGTGTTTTGGCTCGTCTTCGATTTTTGCCTATTCCAAAAAATGGAACAAAGAACCTGTATCAAATTTTGTGTGAAAAACAAAATTAAGTGCGCGGATGCATTCCGAATATTGACTGTGGCACATGGTGAAGCTACCTTGAACCAAAGCAACGTTTCTCGGTGGTACAAAATGTTCTCAGAGGGTCGAGAAGATGTGAACGACGAAGAGTGTCCCGGACGCCCGAGCTCGTCAACAACAGACGAAAACATTGAAGAAGTGGAGAAAATAGTATTGGCCAATCGTCCAATCACCGTTAGAGAAGTTGCTGAGGACCTAAACATATCGATTGACTCGTGTCATTCGATTTTTACCAATGATTTGGGCATGAAACGGGTCGCCGCAAAATTCGTACCAAAGTTGCTCAATTTCGACCAAAAACACCATCGCATTAACGTTGAAGGAGCTGTTGAACTCTGTCCGCGACGACCCAAATTTGCTCCAGACGATCATAACTGGAGACTAATCATGAGTTTTATGGTTATGACGTGGAAACTAAAGCTCAGTCATCCCAATGGATGCTGCCACACGAGCCAAGACCGAAAAAAGCGCGCCAATTTCGGTCGAATGTGAAGGTTTTGCTTACAGTTTTCTTCAATTGCAGGGGCGTGGTACATCATGAGTTCTTGCCACAGGATAGAACCTTCAATAAGGAAATTTACCTGCAAGTTATGCGCAATTTGAGCGAAGCAATCCGCCAGAAACGCCCAGATTTGTGGAAGAACAAAAATTGGCTTTTGCACCCTGCTCACACATCGTTGCTTGTGCGCGAATTTTTGGGCAAAAACAACACACTTATGATGCCGCAGCCACCGTACTCCCCAGACCTGGCCCCCAGTGACCCTTTTTTGTTCCCAAAACTGAAGAGGCCCATGAAAGGACGACGCTACGCCACGATTGAGGAGATAAAGACGGCATCGAAGGAGGAGCTGAACAAGATCACAAAAAAAAAAAAAAAAACGATTTTTTAAAGTGCTTCGAGGATTGGAAAAAACGTTGGCACAAGTGCATAATATCTGGTGGGGAATACTTTGAAGGGGACAAAATAGATATTCATGAATAAATACTTTTTGAAAAAACACAAAATTCGCGATACTTTTTGAACAGACCTCCTATGTATAATAGACGGTTAGGTCGCAATATAGGAGACTTGTGCAAGAGACGGTTAGGTCGCAATATAGGAGATCCTACCGCCCAATTGCGGTAGTAATATAATTTGATCCCATCGTATTTTTATCGCAATCGCTTCACTCTTTACGTGATCCCGTGTAAGTCGGATTTTGTCTTTGAGAGGCGCCACAGTTGAAAAATGCTGGGACAGCCCTGCAAGATTGTGACATCTGGTTTAGAATGACGCCACTCTTAATACAGTGTCACCCTTGCAGGTGTGCGATTCGTATCGTGTTATAATTTACTTGTGTAGTAAATCAGTCCCAAGCAATAAATAAAAGGAATTTGCCTATGCAATCTCCTGTCATATTAATGTAAAATGTTGTGCACTTTTGATCAGAAATTAACAATTAACATCGTGCACCAATCAGAGCATGCAACTGAGGTCATTATTCTCATAACTCGATTTTAATTGACGTCGGGTAATTTAACGGCCGGCAGGTTCCAGAAAAATGCCAAGCTCCCGCACTTTATTGCGAAGAAACAGGCAACGTTTTAAATCAAGAGCTTTGTAACGAGCGGGTCTAAGTGGCAGCTTACCCCACTCACCGACTCTTGAGTTTAGGAGGTCGAACGTCATTTGTGATCAAACAGAGTGCTGTAGGGTAGCTAACTTAAGCACAATGTTTTTTTTTAAGTTTTGAATGTCGAGCGCCATTTTACGGTGTAATTGTGCACACTTTAAAAGCAAACTTTATCATCTTTTATTATAAAATTAAAGATGGTTTATCAGTTAAACTTATAACAACATTGGATATACATTTTTAGTAAAATTTAGCATATCCTCTTCCTGTATGCTGTTTAGTAGTGAATTTAAGTGTAATTCTTTACTCAAATTGGAGAATATTTTTTAAATTTATAAGACCAGGTTACATTTTATGGAAAAATTATGTACACTTTAGCGGTAGAATTACATAGCGTTTTATGGGGAAATTAGGCGATGTTTGGCAGTAAACTTATGAAAAATTTAGCAAAATATAAACGCAGTTTTGGGCATTCTGTTGATAAAATTAGATATTGTTTGTTACTCATATGTGGCAATATGTTTTATCGAGCGCCATTTTCCTATAAAATTGTGCACATTTCAGAAAAAAAACCGGTAAAATTTAGCATCGTTTGATAGTAAATCTAAATATAAATCAATAATAAAATCGGGTGGTAACTTTTAGTAAACTTCAGCAAAATTTAGATATTAAATTTTAAAATTTAGTTAATAACTGCTTAGTTACTGTTTGGATTTACATTTAAGTAGAACGGATAGTCAAATTCGGCAATATTATATCTACTTTAGAATGCCTAGCGCCATTTTACGATAAAATTCAACACATTTTTATGGTAAAATTAAGAGTTGTTTGGTATTAAAATTAATTAAAGTATAATAATAAAATAGAGTTATTTTTAGTAAAATTCAGAAAAAAAAATTAAAGTTATTTTGGATATTTTCCTTTGGCACCTAATTTAGGCTGAATTTGCTAGTTAAATTGGGCAATCGTTTTTGCAAACTGAACCCTTTTGTAAACCAGCGGGGAACTAGGAAAATTTTTAGTATTGCAGCGGCGGGGGTTAGGGGTCAATTGCTAACCTGTTGCGCAGGCAGAACCACTAACTTGTGGTAATCTCATCTGACAAGAAGCGCCAACACTTGCACAGCTTGGCTTTGTTCAACCGTACAAATCTCTTCCAGTCATATTGAACGGTGAAGCGGTGTCGCGATTTTGCAGCCGAATGTTTGGTAAGTGTGCTCGAGGCTGAGCAGTGGACCGCAACGCTGCCAGCTGTCGAGTCTGTCTGTATTACTGACTTCGCTGCGGGCAAGGTCGGCCGTGGAGCCGTGTCCAGATCGTAGAAGTCGAACGGACGTTCTTGCGCAATCGCATCCGTGCCTTGAAACTCATCTTTGAGCTTTGGCCGGAAGGTTTTCGTGTGTGAACAGTCCAGAAGCTAATCATCCAATGAAGATCAGCATGACGGTTACAAGATCATCTTGTCTAAATGCCAGATCCGCATTGTTCTTTTGTTTCGCCGAGCGTGCTCTCACATTAACGAGATCGTGTAATGTTTGGGGAAATTGATCTGGTGAGGTGTGGAGCAGATGAAATTACATATGTGTAAGCGCAGAGAGCTCAGTCGGCAATGATTAACAGACCGCATGCACGTATTACGTCATGCTCCAAGCGAATTGTGCCGTGCCTGACAGTGGGGGCAGCGCATTCAGACGATCACCACGAATGCCCGAGGTCTATAAGGCGCGAACTCGTGAACGGGAGGTCTGGAGTTCGAATCCCGCCAGGACCGTCCTCCCTGGCATTCCTCATTCTCATAAATGGCAAATGCCGGGGAGGTACCCTAAACTTAGGCCTGGAACGTTTCCTTGCTCAAAAAAAAACCCTTTCCCAATCATCTCGTGTATCACCAGTGTTCACCGCCTGTACCGCCTCAGTAGTAAAAACGGACGTTAAACACTATTAAAAAAACCACACGATAACCATGCCGGAAAAAAAAAACATTAAACTGGGAACATTCTTACACTACTATCACATTATTTGATATTTCGCTCACACATGGGTTCAACAATTAGATCTATTTTTTGTTTCCAGTGCTGTGTTTGGTATGGAGAACATGAAATCTGGTCTTGTTGCTGTAACGTGACATGTGCAAGGAAACGATCAGAATCTGATACAGCTTGGCTTTCCTCCGGACGCTTAGCATGTCTCAATCTAATGGCGAACTCTGGGATGTGATTTCGTCAGACATTACAGGAAATTGTCACACTCTTCATATTTATACATTTTAACTCAATGTAGAGAGTGTCACAGGTGGAATGTTGTACGCGGATGTTTTTCTTATCCGGTTCCGTACAGGGAAGGAGAGAATTACTAGGGCTATAGAAACAACAACCTGAAACTTGGTTGCATCATTTCAATCCTTTATCATTGCCAACACAAAGTGATTGTTTCTGCTGAAAAAGTTATGGTCATGTCATTTTTCCATATTTAAGGAATATTTTAGATCAGGTCATACCTACACACACAGCTATAACTGGATAATATAATAGAGGTGTCCGGAAAACTCTTCAAGGTCACATTTTCGTGCAATAGATGCACCACGATAATGCACGACCACACATCGCAAATGTTACCAGCATGTCTTTGAAGGCTGACAGAAACGCTGGCATCCTACGGAGACTGCTTTGGAAAAAGTAATCAAAATTATGACGATGAATACGGCAATGTTAGTTAAAGAAGCGTTTTTAAAATTTGAACTTTTGGTAGAACCAATAAATGTATACTTATAATATAGCTAAACTATAATGAACAGTAAAAGTTGGTTGTCAAAAAGTCTAATTATTCTTTATTAATCAGCCCTCGTATGAATTCACACTTAATCGCATGCAATTTAAAATTACCAATTAAATTATTATTATTATTATTATTATTATTATTATTATTATTATTATTATTATTATTATTATTATTATCTGTACGTAACCAGTAAAAACTCTTCCCCTCTCCTAGTTGGAGGTCATTTGCTGAGCAATAACATGACCGAACACATGGTTTGCAGTTCCATCTAGAAGCTGGTGGTCCGTTAAGTTTCTTGGGCATTACACACGAAACAGCTTTATCAACAGTTTTGAACTTAGACCTGGAAGTTTCCTTCCTTAAAATTCCTTTCTCAGTTTATCATCTCATCTCACGGATAACCAGTGTCCACCGCCTGTTGTGCTTCAGTATCTTTAAACAACATTAAAATAAAAATTGTTGATCTAATTCAGTTGATAAATATTCTTATAGCACTGAAACCCATTCACATTCTGCTGTTCTGCAAGATGTCGATTTGTAAAGGGAACCAAGGCACTAGCAAGTTATGGAAACACAAATGTGTATTGTAAACACGTGAGCAAGTCGAAATTGTGAGGTTATTAATAAAAATATAGAGTGGGTGAAAGTTACCGAAAAGTGCCAGAGCATGACAACGTTCCTGGTTACACAGCGCAAGTTTCTTTCACATATAAAATATAAGGCACTTACAATACAGTTAACGAAACTTGATCACGACTGGGTCGGAGAACGCTTTGGTCATACCAATTTAGAGGAAGGGCCGAAAACGCCTTTTACCTCCGGAATACCGAAGCGATCTCACTTCGAGTGACAGCAAGAAAAGCGACCACGCTAGAAGGATTACGTCACGATGTTCTCGGCACTCCTTTGCATGTCCCATACGATGGTACAAAGCACAAATAACAAGGATTTCCGTCATAAATAGAGAAATGGGGTGTGAAACACGTGCAAAACGGATAAACTTGAAGGATGTTTCCAACGAAATAATGGAATGGTTGTAAGCCTCCGGATGTACGGAAAGTTTTCGTGATATTTATGGACTATATGTAAGGACAGGCTCAACAGATTTGACCGTTTTGCTATTTGTAACCTTCAAGAAAATTTTAATTATCGCTGGATATTGAAAACAAACTATTTACATTTTAATAAATACCTAAGTTTCTTTGAAGAGCTTGTTCGGACTGTGCGCCTCCCACTCAGGTGTCGAGCTGGGTTCAAAGGCAGTAAGTGAGGACAATTGTTTCGCCATGTCCTCATCATTGAGAAAAGCAACGATAGCTGTAAATGTGGCATGGTGCAGAACACAATGCCGTATTTACATGAATCTAATGCGCGCCCCAAATTCGAAACTTAAAATCACGAAAAAAAAAAAATTATGGCATGTTGTTGTACGACGTCTTAAGAGATAAGCCGCCTGGTTCAGAATTTACAAGTTACATCTTGGAACACGTAAGACAAAATGCATCATTGTTGCCAGGACAGCCGGCGTAGGTCAAAGAAGAAAAAGTTAATTCTTAGGTTGCCACTTCTTCCTGCGTTCATGTGCGAATTCCAAGACTATTTCTTCAATGTCAGCGAAGTTCTTCCTGTTAGCTTTATGTGCAAATAAAGTCAACTTCTGTTGTCGCCACAAGCGATTTCGCTGCATTGAAATCTCTTACCATTATTTTCAGCTTAAAGTGATAAGATGTTCTCCTCTGTTTGCCATCCATTTCGTGGCAAACACTCTATGCAATAATAGGCCAACAATAAATGTAACGAAATTGTAGCAATGCATTATGAGTAATAAACGATAAATTTGAATGAAGCTACCCGCAAACTAAAGAACGGATTTGCACTCGAATCTAATGCGCACAACAGTTTTGAATACTACATTTGGACAAAAGTGTACGCATTAGATTCACGAAAATAGGTATGTTATTATTTCCTTGAGATTGTTCACATTCAATTACAGACGATACTTCTCCTATATTAGTTCTTCAAAAAATACCTGATAATTCAAAGGTTGCCCAAAAGTCACTGGGCAGGTCAGGGCAGGGCAGGGCATTATCACTCAGAATAAATGATACAAAAAAAAAAAAAAGCATTTCTAGCTTCCGCAGAAGTTGAAAGTCCTTTGGTTTAACAAAAAGTTCGATTTATTTCTCCTTAAACACCGGAAAGTTGATCACCAATCGCATTTCTTCTTTGAATTGAAATGTTTCGTGAGTTATTTTCGCAGATAATGTTTATGATACATTGAGACAAGCTGACAGATGATGTTTATAATTTTATGTGCAAATTACTAAGTTGGTACCCTTGACCTGCAACCTGGGCTCGTATAACATTTCACACGAAATCCTGCACTTTGAGACAGACAGCCTTAGCTAATGCTTGCATCCATTTATAATACTAAAACCTCTTCCTTGATGCTATCGAGTGTGCAAAGTTGGCTGCACTTCACAGAGGACTATGATTTATATCATCAGTTCCTAAAAATGTGACTGCTCTGTGTGATTTATGGGACTACTTCTCCAGCTGGCACCGTTTCCATAGCAACCGAATTAACAAAAGACGAATTATGTACTTATCCATCTAACAAGTATTTCTATTTCGGTGTTGTGTGAGGGACACTAAAAAGCTTTATTTTGACTTAAACACAAAAAACATTTTTAATGGCAATAGCGTCATATTTTTTAAAAGAAAACATTTCATGTGTTCGATAATAAAATGCTTACATGTTTATAGTATAGCGTTTTAATCCTAATAACTTTTCCGAATGTTCCTTCAGTTGGTAGCCCTGTTCGGTTGATGCCATGATTTATGACCCGCCTTGTTTGTTTCATGGGAGACGTCTAGTGTTATAAGTACACAAATTAATTCAATAGCGGGGGTTTCTCGTGACATCTTGTCAAGGCTATCTGTATTGCTTTATGGGCAACGTAAGGTTGACTATTGCACGAAGAAATAGTTAAGGATTGCTAATTCAAACATAACCTCAAATTATTAGTGATAGTTAATTGAAGGTTTAGAAACTGTCTGCATTGCATTATCTGGCTATAGTAATGCGTTTTTAAAATAAAGATGGCCGGGGGTTATATATGGACAGTGGACAGCAATAAAAAGAAATGTGCGTGTAAAAGAATATAAATGAATTTAAGAGAAAACAAAAACTGTATCCAGCATCGAGCCTTTCGTTTCGTAAATTAATTACAAGTGAAAGTAGGCTAACAAAGCAAAATGCACGCTTTCGCAGTTAGGAAGAAATTAACGGCGTTTTTATTTTAACGTTTATTGAGGCTAATGAGCATTGGTACACCTTATTTCATGGCATCAGAGGCGGACTGGCGTTTGCAACATTTCTAAGATTGGCTAGTTCCGCTCAATTTGCACAAGAAGCGTTTCGAAACGACCTTCGCAGTTGGAAATGCAACGACGTCACGCATTATTGTGATGAAACATCCCGAGTTCGGCCCCTGGCTTAAGCTCAGGTGTCATTGTTGAAAACTAAGTAAGCAAGACCGGGACCTGTTCTCATAACCGTACGCGCGCGCGCGCACACACACACACACACACGTGTTGCTTTCACTCCAGTAATATCGGTAGCTGTTTAATCGAGATTTTCGTTGTCTCGCAAAAGGGGGGAGGTGAGTACAAATTTTTGAAACTTTATTAAAAGTTATATTTAAAATAATTTTGAGTGCGGTGGTATGTACAAAAAAAACTGAAAATTCTAAATAATAAATTAGATATCACAGCTCGGAGAGACGGGTAACGTTAAATTTATAACAGACAGAACAACTGCCTTTCTTACTTTGTACAGGTATCCCATTGTTTGAATGACGAACCTGAGGCTATTGCCACAAGATGATCTGGTGACATTTGATACGAGACAATCGATGTTTACAATAGCGAAACAGTAGCTGCAAGATGGCGATTTTTGTAAGTTAAAAATACGGGAATCGAAGAAGGAAGGGAGGAAAGTATCTAAGACAGCCCAACGGGTTTACCACGAAGGCGATTTGCAACGAGCTGAAGACAGGGCAGAGAGAAGGCTATAGACACTATAGCCGCTGCTGTTGGTTGTTCACACTACCTCATAATGTATGACAAGTTAAGTCCGTACACGGTGGATGCCGAGCATGTTGACCCCACAACACAAAATGCAAAGAATGGATCTGGCATTTCAGCATCACGATGAAGTACACGATATAATAGTCCCAGGTGATGTGTCTTGGGTTATCCCTTACCAGCCCGAGACAAAGCGTGCGTCGATGCAGTGGAAACACCCTGGGTCGCCTGCTAAAAAGTTTTAAGCGACACCATCTGCCAGGAAAGTATTTCAATTTTTTCCGTCCTTTCAAACATTATGAAGCTGTAGAAAGCGAAGAAGAATTTTATGTTGCTGGATTTCAAAGGCTTGTGAAACAATGGGACAGGTGTCTCAATGTACAGGTAGATTATGTTGAGTATCTGTACTCTCATTTGTTTTAAGTTTGATATGAATTTTAACTTATTTATTGACCTACCTCATACATATTACTACAAATATATTTTTATGCATGAATCTCTACTGTGCATACTTAAGTATGATACACAATTACAGACAAAAAATAATAAAAAAGATTAAAAATTAATAAATATATATACATATATATATAAAATGAGAACAACAATAGATATATGAATGGAAACATATTACATAATTACACTAGTTACTGCATTCTAATCGAAAAATAAATTGCTTTTACTTCACGCAATTTGGTTAGGAAAATGCAAACATTCAACCAAATAGTATGCTCCTCTAACAGGTCCCAGCATGCCAATCACCTCTAATTGCCTTAAGAAAACAGTGTTTTTCTTAAGTGAGTGTAGTCAGCCCTCCAACCGCCCAGTCTAAACCAGGACATTGTTGCCAGAACGAGCATACATACCACTTAACCTCAGGTTCCTTTCATTTCATTCGATAGGCTCAAAGAGCCTTTGGTGTTCTGCTTCGATTTCCTGCCTGCTGATATCCTCTAGCCTTGTTCTAACCTTTTTCGGTACTTTTTTATTATTTTCATTACCTCGTTGACATATTGAGCCCAGGCCAATTCCTCTGAGTGCTCTTCCCCCTCTGCAGCCCAAAACGTTGGTGTTGTATTTTACATCTGGTGTCCATAGCGTTTAGCGCGAAGTGTGGACTGGTCTCCCTCCAAGTCAGTTTTTCACCGTCCTTGTTTTACGATTAAGCGAATCTTCATAGCAACCCACCTCCCTCAGGAACCCACAGCTTGACGTTCCTTTGGAGAGCCCAAGAACCATTTTCCAAAAATCTATGTAAATTTTATTTCCATGTTCAGTTCTGCTCCATTCCCATATTTGACTTCCATATAGTAAAATAGCTCTCTACTGGTATATCTGAATACGGAATAACTCCTGCCGCCGCATATTAGGACGAGTCGGTGGTAGGAAGCGTTTCAAAAGTTCTGTCACCCATTTCTTCAATTTCTGACATTTTTTGTAAATAGAACACCAGCACCAATATAAATAAACGTTTGTTTTGGAATGCAACAATTATTTGCTTTTTAGCGTTCTTAGGGAAATTTAATTTGATATTAGACACGTTTTGTTTCTCTCACTGTTCACTGACGAGTGGCGCGAGACTATAAGCCAACGTAGCAGTTCTATCCTGTCCTCACCCAGTCATGTAACTGGCTGGTCTTGAGCAATTGCCGGTGCGATCTCCCGTTGCGCGTCAATCATCAGATAATTGAATGCTGGAGATATCAGCGATAAATGAGGTCTGGATATGAAGTCATGTGGATATATGACTTGAAGTTTTGCTCATTTGTTATCAATGACAGATATTGGGGAGGTACTCTAAACTTGAACGCTTTCAAATCAATTTCCCATTGCATCAGTTCATTTCAGACAGCTAACCAAAAAGTTTGCAATCTCAAAAAGGAATTGTAGCAAAGAGGCGGTTAAACTTTCCCTCGTGTTTGCCAGTGTTCCGTAAGCCTACTCGAAAGATTGTACGAACTTTTATGCTGTGCCCAAATTTAAATAGGATCTTACGTCACTTCATGACGTCATAGTTGTTTTCTCAGCCAGTTATTCTCTCCTAGTTGTGTTGTCTTTTGTTTCAAGAACTGAGCAAGAGTTTTGTTTTTATTAGTGACATAATTATTGTAAATTTAAATCATATAATTCGGTTTAAAGATGTTATATCATCATACCTGATAAGAGTTTAGTAAAAGTTTCAGAAAAGTTTAAAAGCGAAAAACGGTTCAAAGTCGTTGAAGTTGAAGCCGACTGGCCAGGAATTCATTCACACATTGAAGTATCGAGCGATCAGGTTCATCTTTCATCAGAATAATTTGCCTGTAGACAAACTCGTTAGACTGTCAGCAGGCCAGCCGGGTCTCTGTGATTGGCGGAAGATCAAAACAATAAAACAACGATCCATACAACAATCCACAAACCAAATTATTAATTGAGATGTTGAAATTGCCCACCGTCATTCTCCACACTTTTTTGACATCTCTGTAGGAAACGTCACTCGCTGTAGTTCATTTGAGAAATCCGGACAATTTCCTGACGAATATTATCTTTGAGTTCTTGTATGGTGTGCGTGTACACGATATTTGTTTAATTGACGCCAGAGATAATAATCGCAGGCTGTTAAATCGGGCGATCGAGGGGGCAACAAATCCTTCCCTACTCTTGTGGAAACACATCGTCAATTGGTCTCGTGGAATTATTCGCCGTGTGAACAGTGACAGAGTCGTATTGATAAAATGCATGGTTTCGGTCCCTGTCGGTTAATTCTCTGAAAAAATGCATTCACGTAAGTAACAGAAGCAACTGTTTGCTGCTATGATCTTTCATCACTGAGTTAACAATATGAATCAGACACGCTGTGCCGTTGCAAACACACGAGGCAAATACTATCGAATTGAGAAATGAACAGCACAATACACACCCGGGAACAGCTACACTACGACTTCGACAACCAGCAAGGTCAACAAGTAAGCAAGCAGACTTGCTATCTCCTCCACGGGGCAGTTAACTAGTGAGGGCTCGCTCACAGGAAAATCTCCGAGCCGCGGGAGAAAGCATCACTGATCGCTATACGCCAACCAAAACTGCTGTTTGTAAGAGTAATTTTGTTATTTTGTAACAGTGGTGAACAAATATTTCTAAATTTTAACCAAATTTTGTTACACTAAAAATCTGGAAGACATTTATTTCTATTTAAAATAAAGTTATAAAATAATAGAACAGTGGGCCAGTCAACCAACGCCGTTTATCTGTATTATGATCATTAAGTCACATTTGATATGAATTTAAACAATAATGCAACTGCAGCAGCACAAAAAATGTGCCAGATTTTGAGCTGAAGCTGTGAAAGAAGATCAAAAACTGCTCGCGATGCTCCAGAAAGACAATGAAATCCCGGTTAACTAAAGTTTAATAAATAGGCTACTGACACGCCCTAACAAATGGATCTCCTACGCCGTTATCCTGGTTAGCAGCCATGAATCTATCGTCAAACGACCGAAACTACCACTCGGCCAAAAGAATCTCTGGGTTTGGGTGTATTGCAACTATCAGGACAAACAATTCACGCCATTGTCTGAAAAATAAGAAGCCTACACTCATAAATCACAAAGATTCTCTTGCCCGATAATGCAAAACCACGTACAGCTGAGGTGACTAATTAAACCATTTTGGTTGAGAGACTCTAATGCACCCAGACATATTATCATGTTTCTTTGGGTGATCATCCCGTTTAATATTTATGCAGAATGAGATGCTTGTAGTAAAAACACCTCACAAGGAAAACCATGTAAAGGTTACTAGTGAACAACTACCGCATTTTATATAAAACAAATATTTGCATTGAATTCAGAAGTAAGTAAAGTGTATGTAATTGAACTTAATGATCGGGTTTTCCTTGTTCGGGCAAGTCCAACATTTCAAAGTAAAACCCCATCAGCTGATAATTTTTTTAGATATTTTAAGGATATGTTTACCCTTGACCTTGTGATAACGGTTAGGAAATTAATTTAAAAAATGGGAGTTAAAAATAAAAACTTAAAGTTATCTTGGTAATTCTTGGAGAGTGTTCTTTTGAGTAAAAGTACTTACAAACTGTTAATTGTTTCTTATGAACCATCAGTAGTACATTTTTAAACCACTTTGTTGTAAAATTACAACAAACAGGAACCAAGTGTTGGCATTCCAGTCAACAACACTCAAATTTGAATAAATGCAGAGAAATTTATTTAAACTCATTAGCATGCCATTAATTCTGGACACTTTAGAGAATTTAGTTAAAGGTTACGTTAAGCTTTTGATTTTAATTGAAATTTGTGTTTTTATTGAAGTAAACTTTTCAGGAAAACTAGACAAACATATCTTAATGTTCAATGTTTCAAAATGAGCAATCCAAGTTACTTATCATAACAACAGCTGTAAATGACACATTCGTATGGATGATGGCCTTTAGTAAATTTCTCTGGTTGCTGGGATTCCGACGTGACACCAAAACTTCACAAGTCTTGACCACAAGTTTTCAATTGAGTTGAGGTCAGAATTGCTCCCTGTCTAGGAGAGAACAGTAACATGGTGGTCCCTGTGTTATTTCAGATTGATTCGAGCGGTATGACCCTTTGCGTCATCCTGCTGGAAGATGCACCGCTGACTGTCACCCCCAAACAAATCATAAATAGTAGGCAGAGTTTTAAGTCTAAGGCTTTTTCTTGGTATTTTTGGCATTAATGCCTGGTCATTACTTTGACAGAATGTTTCAATGTGGTGCACTCAGGAAACATGTCCTCACATCACTTCTGTAGGTTGTTTCCGCTGCTTTTTGTTGAGATGAGGCTTCTATTTGGGGATTCTCATTCCTAGACCATTTTCGCGAAGTTTTTGTCTGAAACTTGTAGCCCAGCAGTTTTTAGGGTGGCATTTTTATCGTTTGCTGTACGTCGGCCATCTTGTAGAGAAAGGCAGCAGTCTTGAGCAGATAGTTTTGGTTTTCTGGCACTTCTTGGAGACGTTCTTTTGCTCCCAGTTATTTTTCGTACAGCTTACAAACTTTTCTAATGACTGATTTTGTAGCGCCACCTTTTCGCTATTTCATCATGGGAATGGCCTTCTTCACAAAGTGTAACTCCTTAGTGTCTTACTCATTTTACTTGGTAACCAATCAACTCATTTCAAATTACAGAATCACTTTTCAACTTTGAAAGATGTTCACTTCACAGCAATGGTGATCACACAAGAACTCTGCTGGTTGGAATTACATATCATTTATGTTACTGTGCTAAGATGAAAGATGTAAATTAAACTTGTTTCTAATATCTATACAGGATGTACCTTTCTTAAAAATAATAAAACACTACAGATAAAATAAAACCACCAGCTGTTGATTTATCACAATCTTTGTATATCTTGTTGTTGTAACTCTAAAAGGAAAGGCATATTGGCTAACCCTCGTGGGACGGGTCTAAACGAAGACAAACCCCTGTTGCTTACAACCTTGGGCAGGATAATGTCTTCACCATTGTTAATGTAAGCACTAACTCTTCAGAAAACAATGTAACAATTGAAATGTCAATTGGTGAGGGGTTGCGCTCCGTTGAACAACCAACGTGTTTTCCCCTTACGTAACAGCGAGATGTGTCTTATCATCTCAGCGCCGCCTACAAACAACAAAATTTGCTATAAATGTACACACTTTTCTGAAATATGTTCTCAACTTTCACCAACAGTCTTCTCGGCGATCTGATAGACAAAACCTCCGAAAACTCTCTTACCGAACAAACACTATAATAAATTGCGAACACTCAATACACAGTATGGAACGAATAAAAGAGTGTTCCCGCATAATTTACAACTCTATTCACGCCTAGTTAGCAGTTTAAAGCAAATGAAGTTGCTTTGCCATGACATATCCAGTTCTTTCTCTACAATTTGCCAATTTCATATTTTTCCACAGGCTGTAATCTAATAAGAGAAAATTTATCTAAGAAAAAACTGCAACAATTACTAACTTGCACCTATATCAGCTGTGCGGTTCGTGGCCCCCAAATATCCGCAAAGCCTTCCCAGCTGTTAGAGCTCTTATAACAGCTCTAGGTAACAAACAATAAAATACGGGAAAACAAATCTTTATATAGTTTACGATGTTTTTTATTGAGGTAAATCAAATTAAATGCTACCATTTGCTTCGGAGGGAGCTTTCAAACAGATAAACCAGACAGAACAGTAAAATGTAACGTCATAGTTTAAACAGCACAAACCTTTCGAAGGTGAATGTGTCCCAGATATTTCTGGAGTATCAAAGAAGGCCATGAAAGTATTGAATGCTTTCGTAATAACTTAATTGTGTGAAAAATCAAGTATTGAAAACTAGAACTACAATTGAAAATATCGGCTTTAAATGAAACTTAACAAGTAACCAGTTGCAGCAATATATTCTTAGTTATCATTAATATGTTATGAGTTTATGCGCATTTTGAATATATTATTACAGCTATTAGTATTTTTATTTTCAAATTTATTTAATTCCAGTATTTGTGACTGAAATGAAAGATAATTATGTACAATGTGACATTAATTAAGATATATAAATAGTGTTCTTTTACTTTGTTTTATGCCTAATTATTTGTAGTTTCTGAAAGACGGCCAAGCATTTTAAGCATATTATCACTTTACTAAATCCCTAATCTGAGAATGTATAGCGTTTCTGAAATTTACCGCAATACAGAAAAGTTCATTTAAGTAGCGGGTATATTTTTATAATTGCCGTAAAAGACAGATCTTTGAAAAATGTACATTGTGTTTCCCGCATTTTATATCAGGGAAAATATCGTAAAGAGAATTGAGAAATTACTGTATAAAATATTAGAATGTCCATATCAGTATTGATTTTTATTCGATGGGACACTTTTCTTGAGATTTGCCAGCATGAACGTGAAACTTACAGGGGTCTTTCAGTAGAATTACGAGGGGCATTCAAAAAATTTGCAAGTGTCACTTTAAAATCCAAGCAAAGGACTGAATTCGAAAACTTATCGTCACAAACCTTCACAGTACTCTCCATACACAGAAGTGCAACCACTTTTCAAAAGCACTCGAACTGAGATATTGTCAACAAAGCTGAAGCAAAGTGTTGCACTCATTTGAAACGTTTTTCCATTTCACTCGAAGAAACGTCCAGAAGTTAAACGGTGCAAGATCAGAACTGTAGAGTGGATGGTCAAGCAACTGGACTTTGGCGACTTCCAGTTTCCTCAAATTTGCAGTTCTATGAGGAGACGCATTGTCGTGCAAAAGCAACAACCTTGAAGTTCCTGTCTTTGGACGCCGCCGCCTTAACTCTTCAAATAAAAGGATGCAAAATATAAGTGTCATAGTATTCTCCACTCATTGTCATTCCTTCTGACTTACAGTCAACCGATAATGGTCTTCGTAGTTAAGGAAAACAGAGAACATTCGCTTACGAGAAAGAAAATCTTGTTGAAGAGCAAACTGATCTTGAGTCATTCTCATTTACCCACACGCAGTTCTGAGCTTTATTTAGGGTGGTATAGAAATAAAACCAACTTTCATCACCAGTGTATTTATCAGTCAAACATTTAGAAACATGCATCTGCATGTTGATTAGTTTATTTATTTCATTTATCGCCCCCACAGATAGCCGACATGGAACTCGGCAGAAAGCGAAAGTCCCCAGGTTGCAAATTAACTTGAAGTTTCCTGACAGTGAAAAATGAAAAGACACACAACCTTGTAGTGGAATAGTCTCACCTAGGAAACGTTCTCGGATTTTAATTATTTAATAGAAAATTACAAAATAAAAAACAAGTTTTGTTGAAATATAAATCTTTTCTCAGTCGCTACCTTCATCTTAAAATGTTTGAACAATGGAACAACATCTTCACCTAAAGACAGTTTTAAACTAGAGTTCACTTTCGGATCAATAAAAAGCTGTAACTAATGCGCAGCGTGGACATCTTGAAACTTTTGTATTATTTATAAGACGTTTTGCGTTTATATCGTTAAATCATCAGCTCGCTGCAATCATTGGGGTGATCCTTTGAAAAGTTCTAGAAATGATGCAGCAAGCAATTTTGTTATCAAAATCCGCCACCTTGCACTTTGCACATGGGTTGTAGTAGCTACAGCTGTTTGTTGACAAAATATTGAACATCGTGCTGTACGTGGTAAAGAATGTGACACGGAGGAGACTCCAACCGTTTCCAAATGGACATCAGAAGTTATCGATAGGACACACGACGTGGTGCTGCAGGATCGTCAATTAAAGGTGTCCAAAATCGCTGAAGCTTTGTACATTTCACATTTTGAGGGAAGCACTGCTGACGACTCCGGATCAGAGAGCAAATCTCTCAGCAAAATTTGGTCAGTTTTTAGAGCGGTTCGATCTGTGACCAAGGATGAAACTGGGTGTCACCTGAAACACAACAGAGTCTAAACAATGGAAGCATCACTATTCTACACCGCCAAAGAAGACAAAGTGTGTACTGCTAATTGATTATCTTCCCTACTGAACCTTGCAATTGGAGTGTATTGTTCTGTTTGAACCTATCAACTTATTAAGCGAGAAAAAAACCGGGTTCATCAAAGAGGAAATTCATCAAAACAAGCTCGACCTTGTACTTGCGTCGTTGCAACGGCGAAAATCACCGAATTGGCGTCGATTTGCTGTCACATCTGCCTTATTTCCCTGTCTTGGCTACATCGGGCTTGTATCTGTTCCCTAAACTGAGATAATTCCGTGGTGAAAGCAAATTTTCGTCCTCTGACGAAATCATCTTATCAGCTTAAATCATCAGTTGAGACGTGTTTTGAAGGCATCTGACTTCGTATTGGGATAAAGGCTTTGGAGCATCGCTGGACAAAGTGCATTAGTGTCAAGAGAGATTATGTTGAAAAATGAGAATTATTTCAAATAGGCTCTGCCTTCATTTTGTGCTTCATTCCGAGAACCTATCTAATAACCTTCGCGACTGTAAAAGCAGAAATTTACAGGAGAAGGGAAAAGTTATTGACTGTAGAACCGCGCAGGTTATTTCTCCTCCTCCTCCTCCTCCTCCTCCTCCTCCTCCTCCTCCTCCTCCTCGTTCTTCTTCTTCTTCTTGTTCTTATTATTATTATTATTATTATTATTATTATTATTATTATTATTATATATTCTTTGGGTGCAATGTTTCAAATTGTACCCCTTAGTGACAGTTCTAATTTAAGTGGCGTGGTTTCTATTTAAAACAGCCGGAAGTCGTCTTGGCGTTTAATTGCTTGTATTGCTTCCATGTTGTTGAAATATTCTCAATTTTTGCATTTGCTCGTTGCTAAAGAGGTTTAGAAAAGACGGAGTGCAAAGATCGCAGCTGCAATATATATAGCAGTGTTTCTACACTAATTTATCCCTTAAAACTTACAAAATGTGCTACATAGAACTTGTATATTATGGAGAAACAGTAGGGTGTATTTTTCTATTATTTAAAGAATTGTCTATTTTAACGCTCCCGTAAGCGTTTCCCAATGTTCGTGAATGTGCACTGAAACATGTGAAAGGAAGCATATTCATTAAATACGAGGAAATATTTTACAATAACCGCCCATTCTATTGGCAGTACATTCTTAAGGCAATGGGCTGATACTAATACGTCATTCAGACACTAGAGGGTGGTTGTAAGCACAGCGTGTAGCGAAACGACAGTGTTAATTTGTTGTTAAGTAAAGAAAAACGTGGACAAGATGGATTGGATAGTTTGGTACAAGGCAGACGCCAAACCTGCAGAAATACATAGATGTTTAACTACGGTATACTGTCAAAATGCTGCTATGTAGAAGACCGTTTACAGCTGGGTCAATGGCAGGGAATCTCCACACAAGAACGTGAGTTAACATCGCGGTCTTCCAGCAACATGAGGTTGTGTCTGATAGGCGTAAACTTTGATGAACTGGAATGTCATATAGGCCTCGACCGCGAAACCCTGCACACCATCATGCGATGACTTGAATATGAAAAGTAGGTGCACATTGAGTTCCATAGGCACAGAAGATCAAACGGGTCCTCGGCTAATGAAGGTGCGGATCGACTACGTCACTGCCACACACCAGAGAAGAAAGTTCAATCCATGCAATGTAAACAACCAGGGAGTCCCCGGCCTATGAACTTTAGTAATGATCCAGTGTGGACAAGCAGATGATCATCGCCGTCTTTTGGGACCCTTCAGGCATACTGCTAATGGATCGGCACCTCAAAGAACGTCAGCCAATAGCGAGGTGTACCTCGATACCCTTACACGACTGAGAGGCGGAATGAGCAGCCACACACCAGTATCATTACGACCGCAAAGTTGGTATTATTGTGCCGCACCCACCATATTCACCGGATCTCGCTCCATCTGACTATGTCTCATTGGGCAATATGAAGAACTCTCTATGAGGTAAAAACTCGGTCTACGAGTGGTAGCATATTACTGCCAAATGCTTTTACGATGCAATAATGAAGTTACCAGGAAGATGGGGAATGTATTGAGAGACCCATTCTATTGATTCTTGTGGCATAATAAATAAGATACAAAAACTACTATTGTAAATAATTCCTAAACAAAATTTATTTATTTAAAAATTCACGGCCTACGAACGAAACACATCCCATTGCAGGCAGGGAACAAGTACAGAAGCTGTTTCATTTCCTCAGTCAAGTCACTGGCTACCATGCGCAAGAATTTGACACAGTACGGAATATGCACGAAATGTGTCAACAGCAAAGTGAATCGAGGTAGAACGAACACCTAGACTTGAAGGATCAAACAATGGAACGAGAAGACGGATGATATTATAATAAACACCCATAAAATATTACAAACATTAATCTAGATGAAGGTTTAATCAGACATTTTCACCTCAGTTTGGCTATTGTATTGACAGTTAAAATATTTACTGCAAAACCAGAACAAGTTCATGTTCTAAAATGATGAAGTAGTTCATTTGCTTCTCTCGAGAATTTGCAGTTAGGAAGCTTTTCACAACTGTACCACAGTAACATGCTTTAGTTTTTGTTCTCAAGTGGAACAGGTCACCGGGGTGAGATTTTCTTTCAGTTGGTAAAACTAAACTGTATTTACTTCATTCATGTGGTTCAATTACTTTTAACGCTTCGGGCAGCCAATTGCGACACGCGTTTCTCCCGCCCAAGTGCTCCTTATATTAGTGTTTGCTATCTCGAGCATGAAGCAAGCGCCGGTCTATCGTTGCTATGGTAACCGCCATGAAAATTCGTTCTGACGGAATTACGCTGTACCAGAGAGTACAGGTGCCAAAGTAGCCCGCTGTGTATCAGCACTCAGAAATAGTTTAAATTTGAGTTAAAAACGGAAAATCATGACATTAATACTTACGTATATACTGGATAAAATATTGGGGCATGTGCCTGCTGCACGTCTGCGCCCATGATGCTTAGAAAGAAATTTGACCAATAGGGCTGCACTGTCTTCAGACAGCGGGCTCTATAAAGTGAAAGGTAAGGAACAGCCTGCGGTTTCATCTGCAACTTTCCCACGCTACAGCTGGTATTCGCAAGTGAGTTGCTTTTAAACATGCCATTTCATTTTCCAGCCCCCCCCCCTCTCTAAGTGTATAGGCTTCTGTTAATAGCTACATCAAGTGTTCACTCGTATTGCAACTCCAACACCACAGTGTTCAAGTTTTATGCGATACTGTGAGACTTTTAGAGAAGAAGAAAATACAACGAAACTTCATATTTTGGATATAATGAAGTTCTGTGCATAATGTCCACACACCTCACTAATACCCTTTGCTCATCTGAAAAATTCTCCATGTAACAACGATTTAACTATAATCTCCGCAAAGGCCAGTATATTTTTTCAATTAAATTTCCATGTCATTGTCCCACCTCTGAAATGTTTTTGGAAGGTGTGCAAAAGACTCCCCTACTGCTGCCATTATTTCTTCAATTGGTGCCAAGGTTCAGCCATTCCTGATCGGTAAAACTCACTTTCTGAACAAGTTCACTGTCTTGATTGTTTTACTCTCCAGCTAATCGCCGGGTCTCGGCTCATTATCAAACAGGTGTTGAAACTGCCCACCTTCATTCGCCACATCTCTTTGGGAAACCATTCATCACTAGCTAAAATTCATTTTGAGAAATTCGGACACTTTTCTGACAAATATTAACTTTGAGTTCTTGTACACGGCATTTTTTAATTTATCCAGAGATAACAATCGCAGGCTGTTAAATTGGGGGGCCGAGGGAGCCACAAGCCGCTGTCTGTCGTGCAGAAACACATTGTGAATTTCTCTCATGCAGTGACAGAGTTCTGTTGAAAAAACGATTGGGGGCGCGCTCAAAGGAAAAACAAAGCATAACTTATCGCACGGTAGTTCAGTAAAACTCGGCAGTTTTTATTATTGTTTCATTACTTTTTTTTTTACCGTTCTGATGATTAATGTTAGAATTCCTTTTCCTTACAGAAAAGACTATTGTTAATCTTTCCTGCACATGAAACCAACTTTGTCTTCTTTGACGCTTAGCAACCGTCTTATGTTCTCTGTCAGTTATAAGTGACTCTGTTGCTATTAAAATGCTTTCGTTTTAGATCTGCACTCAACGTGCTTTCATGTAAAATATTATGGAGCGTTAGTAGAACTGTACAACTGTTCCCCAAAACTTTTATAAATGAATTTCCTTAAACATTCAACCAGTTTTTACTAAGAAATTAATCATTGCATAATACTCAATTTTATCTACAGGGTGGGTGAGAAATAACTACCTATTATATTATGTTAATAAATTTCTTAATAATTGTCTAATTTAATGAAACAAGTTTTGTTGTGGAGTTCAATGTGGTAGAAATCCTATGCAGTTAAACTTCAATTCCACATATGCATCAGCGCTTGTAACCTACTGGGGATATTTTCGACTTACTTGTGGTATGTTAGTGAGGACATGGTGAATCCGATCCAAAGTTTTTTTTTGTTTTTGTTTGTTTGTTTGTTTGTTTGTTTGTTTTTTTTTTTTTTTGTTTCGTGCCCCACAGGAAGAAGCAACATGGAAAGAGGTCGGGATTCGGTTTTGGCTACTCTTGCGGACCACGAAAACCCAACCAACTCCTGGAAAATGTGGTCAAGTCAGTAAAGAACATTGAGTGCAAAATGAGATGGTATGAGGTCATCGATGTTGTCCCATGTGGAGACAATTGGCCAAACTTCATTTTCCAGCATGGCTCGGTATGTTCTGCGTTCATGGTGTCTCGAAGAAAGAACAGACCCACAACTTATAGAATGTTATGCCACACCACACTGTGATCTTAGGACGGCTTTGAGACTTTTCAATCGTGACCTGCGGGTCCCGCTGTAGCCAGTAGTGGTAGCTGTGGCGGTTAACAAAACCCCGACATGAAAAATGGTTTCGTCGCTCTAGATGATGTTCCTGAGCAATTCAGGTCAGACCAATCTTCCGGCGAAAGATCTTGAATAATGTGATTTCTGATTGTATGGCGAGCGGCTTTGCTGGTGAACACATCCCTCTGACGGCATGACCAGTATCCGCCACAGACGCTATGGTTTGCCATAGCAATTCTTGATGATCTTTGGATCCAGTGTTGCACCCGCCTGAGCTCTCCCCAGGCATTGTGATGCGAGGTACCATCACAGAATATTACAACATGGAGTTACTTCTCACCCACTCTAAGTTTAGGAATATCCACAACACGTCTACTTTATAAAGCTGTGTTAAATAAACGTTAGGGCTTAAATAAATACTTAAGACAGATGTAGGAGGTAAAAAAACAATTATCGTGCCAATTGCATAGCCATCTATAGTTAAGGCCGGGAACTTTATAGAAAGCCCTGAATGTATTGATTGACCTGTACTAGCTATTATTATTATTATTATTATTATTATTATTATTATTAGCGATTAAATAGTCGCATGCAATAAACTTAGTCATATAATAGAAAGGTACTTAATAAAATGTTAGATATTAAACACTTTTTCTTCAGTATAAAACTCTTTTCACACAAGCGTTAAATTAATATTTTATCTAGTATAGAGATACTTTGTTATTATAAAACTGTTTTGAGTTTTTGACAGTTTGAAAATAGAAGACACTACTTGAACATCAGAATCTGTGTATGAAAACTGATAACGCGATTCATGAGGGGAACAGACCTCACCGCGCTCATCTTAATATAGGACGCAAGCGGATGGAGTCACTTCGTAAAGAACAGTACACAGCTCTGAAATTTTGCTTCCGTCTGCAGGAATTCGGTATGAAAGCGTAAGCAATGTTATAGCAAGCATTTGGCGATTATGTTCGGCCCCGATCAACCACACTTCGGTGGTTCAAATAGTTTAAAGAGTGCCGTATTTCAACAACAAAGCATGGCTGTCCCGGTGCTACAACCACTGCAGTGAACGAGCCCATGATTAACAGAGCTGCCGTCTTTTTTGGGAAGGAAGACGAATAACGTTGGATAGACTGTCAGACATTTCCCATAGTAATCTGTAACACGTCTGCTCGATCGCTTACATTTGAGACGCGTCTGTCTTCAGCCTCTTCGAGAGGCAACCTGAACTCAAGTAACGACACTTGCATCCCTCAGAAAGCAAACTGGCGAGCTCAGTCGAAGAAACCCCTGATAATGTTTGCAAGAGTCCTGAACTTCATCCATCTGGTTGGCAGTTTCATTATAACAATGCACGTCCTTTACATTTGGCCAGGAAAAACAAAAATTGTGCCACACCCTCTATACAGCTTAGGACTAGCTCCATGTGACCCCCCCCCCTTACTTTTTCTGTTGCCTCGTCTCAAAAACCAGCTGGAGTTTTCGTTTATCAACGGGTGTTATGAAGATGGTGGAGGCGAAGTTAAAAGTAGGACTGGCAAATTGCAAACAACTCAACCTTGATTCTCCTAATGTACTTCATAAGTAAAGAAACATCCTGCAGTGTTTATTGATTACCCCTCATACTTTAAACAGATATGAAGGTTCACTTAGCTACTGACTATAAACACTCACCCATCCAAATTCTGGCCACGCTCGATGCTGCTGGCAAAAATTCTTTACTGTGTGACGTCAAGGCTCCAGTGAAAGGTTGGTGACGAACATATTATCTGTATTTAAATCATTTCCCAAAATTCGACCCAAATAAACCACAAAACCTGCCCCTTTCAATATATAAATCGGTCCTTGGTCTGCAATTTTGACCATTTAAGGCAGCTGAACGAACGTGTCTTGTGTTGCAAAGTTCTCTAATTGCTGTCCATTAATTTTTCTGGCTAAGCCAAAATTGTTTTGCGTGCAGCGTTCACAATTATCCCAGTCTTGCGATAATTATATGAATCAGGGCAGCGATGGTAAAACCGTTCATTCTTTTATTTTTGTACAGCTACAAGGAAGAGGCAGCTAAGTTAAGAAACTTGCATGTTCCGAAGATCCACAGCTACTTATGGCAAGTGGCTGTGACCAATTGGAAACCTTCCAGTCGTGACTGAAGTTAAGTTTCTACACTACAGTGCTTTTAATACTAAGAAGTTCTCGGTTTCCGGCCCAGGGCTGCAGTCTTTGCTAATTCTCTCATCACGCAGGTCTGCGACACGAGCTGTTCGCCGTGACGGTAAATTAGCAAGTAAAATGAGAAATCCTTTGACCTCTGCTTCGTGTTCGACTCCCACGGCACCCCCCGGCTCTTGGGTGTTCCCGGGAGAAATGCCGTTATCCACCCCGAGAGTTGAGAGAAATGCATAGACGGAAAGGGAATTTTGCAGAAATGGAATAAAAGCGGTAAAATAGAAGCCCAAGAGAAGCAGAAATAAACCACAGGAAAGAAAAATGAGATTTTTCCAGGAGAATAGACAAAAAGAAATAGGGTAGAATTTAATTTGCGGAACTAGATTTTGTTCATATGAGGCATTCAACCGCCGCTTATTCATTAATGAACAATAATATCACATGAAACCAACTAATGCAGTTGACATAAGTGCAAGTTTAAAATTCCATAATCACTGGCGTGTAGTCTGTTAAGTTTAGTCCTGTGTCAATTGCTGGTGAAAAATCATGAAATATTTCTAAAGAATATTTTACATGCTATAAGCAGTTAAAAGAGGGAGGACTTGGTAGCTTGGTGATCAAATTTGTGCATTTGATATCAATGCAAGATGAATTCGATCGTTTGAAGAAGTGCGAGAGACTTTGAAGGACAACCCTCGCTCTGGCCTGCCCCGGAAAACTGTGAACTAGAGAACAAGTATAGAAGTGTGTATCAGTGTTGGCAGCATTGACAGTATACTCCATGAACACTTAAAGCTGCGAAAATTCTGCGCAAAATGAGTTCCACATTCCCTAATCAATGAAGAGAAGAAGAGGAGAAAGGAATGTGCAAGGAAACTGCTGAGCATGTTTCCACCAAATGGTGCTAAGCATTTGACAAATGTACTGGTGATGAAAGTTGGTTTTATTTCTATACCACCCCAAATAAAGCTCAGAACTGCGTGTGGGTAAATGAGAATAATCCAAGACCAGTTGTTTGTTCTTCAACAAGATTCTCGTTCTCGGAAGCGAATGCTAATTGTTTTCTTCAACTATGAAGAAATGATTGACTGTATGCCAGAAGGAATGACAATGAATGGAGAATACTATGACACTTGTATTTTGTATCCTTTATTTGAAGAGCTGAGACGGCGGCGTCCAAAGACAGGACCTTTAAGGCTGTTGCTTTTCTACGACAATGCGTCTCCTCACAGAACAGCTGCAAAATTAAGAGAAATGGAAGTCGCCAAAGTCCAGTTGCTTGATTATCCACCCTACAACCCTGACCTTGCACGTGTGACTTCTGGTTGTTTCCTCGAGTTTTCTTGCATTACTGGAAAACCTTTTAAAAGTTTACAGACCTTGCTCAAGTTATAAATTCAGTTCTGTTAACAATATCTCAGTCCGAGTACCGTAGTGCTTTTGACAAGTGGTTGTACAACTGTGTGTGTGCGTGCGAGTGTGCGTGCGTGATAAGTTTTCAAATTCAATTCTTAGCTTGGATTTTGAAGTGACACTTGCAAATGCCACTTTATTACTTGCATCTATCGTGAACATGCTTTTGGGTATGAACACAACATCGTTACGAATTATGTTTATATTGTTAATGTTAGGTATAACTTGTTAATACTAAACGTAGCCCCTCTATATCGTTTATTAGGTTTGTGTTTCTAATACAAAACTATCACACTGTATAAATAAACGATGCGGAACTGTTAGAAGCGTTTCTTACAAGGTCAGCAAATACCAGGATGTTCCCAGAGCAGACCGTGTCACTGATAGTTTTGATAGTCCCAAACCTTGGCACACAGCAAGTACTACCTAGAAGTCCTTCCTAACGGTAATGACGTACTTCAACAACAAGCACATTGCGTTTTCTTCCGTACATCTTCTTTCATGTCTGACGGCTTTTTAATTGTTTTGGTTGTCTGTATTTGTTTTTACTCCATCCTTTTATTTACTTGCATATTTTAAACCTCTTGCTGGTTGGTCGCTTCTTCAAACCCAGCCTGCACAGCATTACTTCATATTAATTTCACAAGATACATGCCCGTGCAATGTTGAGATGGTGCCCTTGAGAAGTTGCTTGAGGCACTGCATTTTGAAACAGCCGATAAATCAGCTAGCGTTCGACATAATTGCATTTACAAGGCAGACTCATGTAAAATACATGAATCAGATGTCATAACACTACCGACCTTGTTGCCTGCAAATAGCCACTTTATTTAACTGTAAAATATCAATCCTATGTAATCTTTACGTTTGAAGAACATGACATAAAATCTGTCAAACTTATTTATGTAAGCGCGTACAGTGCGTGTAGCTAACATTAAGGGGCTTTATCGCAACTGAAGCAATTGACGATTTTGAGTGTAAAGCGCTCTTAATGACGCCTTCATCCGAATAAGTTTCGGAAAGATCTGAGAGGTCTTTACGTCGGAGTATGGGAGACGAGCGATCCATTTAAAGTTGGCTTCTGATTTTAGACATTTTATTGTAAGCAAGAAAAGCAAATTTTGGTAATTTTCATTAAAGGTTATCAATTGTTTTACCAACTGTTTCGGTTTTAATGAAACTTTATTAAATATGATCAACTAAGATATCGTAATTTAATGGTAAAATTATAAAACAAATGTATGTAGGCAGCTCTAAGAAAAGATAGGTGAGCATATGGCGTTAAAATATAATAGAAAAGCATTGCTGAAAACTATTAGTGCAACAATATTTGTAATGTATTAGAGAACAGATGCGTTATGTCCGCACGCGGTCTATACAGTATGAAGTTTCACTGCTCAGGCGCTCTGACAGCCCAACTTGCATTGAAATCAAATTACACTTTTTAGTTCGTGCCAAAACGCTAATTACAATTAAATAAAAGTTTCACTGAAAAGTGTGATTCAAACCAAACAGTTTGCTTGTACATTTTTCAAAATAATTAATTCTGCCGATCTTAGGACAGGAGTGTCACACCATTCAGTTAATGTAAACTTGAGACATGTTCAGTTCCGCGACTACAATATACTGTTGTGCTTTCGTCTTCAGCTGATGTGTTTAAAATGTTTAAAGAGAGGAGGCAGTAGACCTGGTGCTCCAGGTTGTGCTCTAACGGAAGAAACCGTTAACTCTGCTGCTGCCAGAAATTCTGTAACTTTCCCTGGGTTGGAACATTTGCAAATGTGCATGACGGGTTTCAAACGAAAGACGTTGGGTTTCTTTCAGCTTGCAACTTGGCTACACCATTTTGAGCGTGAGAGCAAACAGCAAATCTCCATCACCAACATCAAAGTGATTGCTTCTATTGCTAAAGTCATTGTCATTTTCCGATACTCGATGAACGGTTCTTACCTCACACACAACTGTGCGGGCGGGCGGTAACTACAAGGAAAACTCTACAGGGTCATATCACAAATGGTTTCCAGCATGTCTTTAAAGACTGACAGAAACTCTGGGACAGGTGCGTTGTACACAACGGGAATTTCTTTCAGAAAGATCATCAAAACTATGAGGATGAGGTTAAAAATGTGATCATTATTTATTGAACATTTACGAATAAACAGTGCTCAAGTGCTTCGCGAGCCGCAGTTTGAAAACAGCTGTGTGGACTTCATTGTTGCCTTTTGGATGTGCGGTGATGTGGCACCTCTTTTTACAGTTCAGATATTTCCGAATTAAATGAACGAGGAATGAGATGAACTTATCACACACTCTAACAAGTGTCTCTTTCATTCTCCACACATGTTTGCATTCAACTTGTTGATTACCAGCTTCAAAAAACGATCTATGAATCACCAATCAAGGGAAAGATCGTGTGAAACTGTCATACAATTTATTAGTTTTTAGTTAGTTTTACACTTTGTCATGCTAATTACCGCACTGTAATGCCGTAACTTATTTTATTAATTATTAAGGACATAATTTCGATTTTATATTCTTTTGTAATGTTGTTCTACTTGTTGAGGAATGCGTCTAGTTTACGCATTTCCTGTGTGATGATCTTTTTTCATTGGTATAGATGAACAATAAACACAACTCTTGAATATAAAAAACTAAATCTCTACTGTCAATAGTTTCATTGTCTCCAAGATTGACGTTATTTATGTCAGATCGGAATAGGAATAGAAAAGCAGGAGACAATTTTGCTTATAAAGTGAAACCTACGGAGGAAGAATAAAATATTGAAGTAACTTACTCCTGATGACACTTCGGCGAAACTGACTGATTTACAGCCGATTTCTCGTCAATTGATACATGGAACAATAAAGAAGAGAAAACAAATGAGTAACACAAATAGGCCTAACATTTATAATCACTACCTCTGTGCTGATCCAAAACCGAATCCACTTCGGCGGTCGTAGTCGCCCTGCCAAAACTTTTACGTTTACAAGCTTACATTCTTTATTATTATAAAATATTTGGATGGTTTTTAAGAATCTGAAATTGTTTGTAAACAACATTCCTTATATGTAAACGAAATATAAAAATATGAATTCGGCTGACATAAAACCATCCATGTACAAAAAGGGTTAATCAGTTAAAGCAGTGCAGTAATAATAATAATAATAATAATAATAATAATAATAATAATAATATCTCGCTCATTGGAAGATGCTTTCATCAATAAACGCTGTCAAGGAAAGTTTACCAATCCATCTCATGATTTGGATATGGAGAAAGTTGTTGCATTAGAACAATTGAAGTTTTCATTTGCAAATCAAATTACACATTCAGCAGAGCTCTTGATGTGGGCTGCAACTTTTCCTTACACACACACACTATTATTATTATTATTATTATTATTATTATTATTATTATTATTATTAGCCCGGCAACTTACAAATTCTCCAATTTGCGTCATCTGTCATGTTTTAACTCCACTCCAAGATCGAACTGAACTTCTCAACAGGCAAGTGCCAATACACAAACACCCAATCAACGCAGATGGGTCATATTTTAATGAAACAATTATAAATGGGTGTACCTGTTACAAAACCTTCTGCTTCCGGATCTTTGCTTTCACTGCTAAGCCTCCCCGTCACATATTCATTAGCTAAACTGCTAGCACAAAGAAAATGTCCTCCCTAACCAGAAGTTTAATACGCCTACAGTTTTATCATTAACCTGCACTGTGTACACTCTTTATCCACTTTTCCTTTAAGAAATTAAAACGTGTTATTATGGGGTGTACTGCCGTAATTAGAGGTACAACAGAAAGAGCTACCCATGGTGTACTAAATACTTTCTATTACAGAAGTTCCTGGTTCAATGTCACTAAATCAATACAAAACAAAAGAACTAACGTATTATTGTCGATATACTTTCAATCATAGATCACTGCAATAAACCACGTGTAAAGAACCAAGTAAACAAATTCATGTGTTTAATAGCAGTAACATACCCTCACCGCCATTTTATGCGCTGAGGATATCCGCATCCTGGGCTGATCATTAAAGTTGGTCTTGCTTGACCTAAGTTTTAGATAACTACAAAAACCAATGGTTGTCATTCTAATTATTTGTGGTCTGATCTTCGAAACCAAGGACCACTTAATCGAATCTAGTACCAAAAACGTTATCGATTGAGTTTGTAAACAATAATTAATGGATTTATTTTTAATTTTTCAGCTCACTACCGAAACCTATAAGGTCGTTTGGGTTCGATTCCTGCCAGGATGGTCACTCCTGAATGCAAAATATTCCAGCTTTTCTTATGTCCTCAAAAATGACCAATGCCGGGAAGTTAACTTAGGGCTAAAATCTTCCTTTAAAAATAACCTTTCCTAATTTATAATTTCATTTCATGTATCATCAAGTCCACTGCAGTGATACATACTATATTCGGTATTGATGTGTGCGTACTGTCAAACCATTGTGACAATAATGATTCAAATTTGATTTATTAACTTTTAATACTTTATTAGAATTAATTAAGAAATAACTGTTTCATTAACATACCTGTTCATACTTTTTATTCTCTACTGATTCCAAATACAAAACTGAAGCTTCCACACGGTGACCTGTACAGTTCTTAAAGTATACTCTCGTATACTTTCATGGCCCGCATCTTGCCAGAATTTTACTAATGGACAAGATTAGACGTTCCTTTCGTTCCGGAATAAACTACATAGATGATTTCCTATATTCGAATCTATAATACAAATGTGATTTCTCTTAACTGTTAAAGGGTTTAGTATTCCTGTGGGCTATTAAATAGCTATTACACGTAATGTGGGATACCTGTTCTGAGAAATTATGAAGCACCTCGAATATGACACTCAGCATGAGGCCAGCTCTCCTAATTCATTCATCGTTGTACCGCCACGGGTGGCCGAGGTCGTTAAGGCGCAGACTCGTGAGCGGGAGGCCTAGGGTTCGAATCCCCTCAGGACCGTCCTCCCTGGCTGATATTTTTTTTCCAGGTTTTCCTCAGTCCTCATAAATGGCAAATACTGAGGAGGTACCCTAAACTTAGGCATGGAACGTTTCCTTCCTTAAAAAAAAAAAAAAAAAAAAAAAAAAAAAAAAAGCATTTCCCAATTTATCATTTCATTGTCATGTATCATCAGTGTCGCCGCCTGTGGTGCCTCAGTAGTTAAAAGTCGGTCCTGATGGTGTAGTGGTTACCATACTTGCTTCCTACACCCAAGAATGCGGGTTCGAACCCGGCCAGGACCGATGGATTTTTTCGGGGCGTAAAAATCCTAAGTATGGCTTCCTTCGGAAGGGAAGTAAAGCCGTGGGTCCCGTGTCGTACATTTACGGCACGATAAAGAACCTCAAGCCTGAAAGAAGAGGCCTCTGAGCAAAATTTGTCGGCCGTTTCATGCCCTGAATTGAATGGAACGCTGATGACCTGAGATGTTAAAGAGCGTTCGTAAATAAATCAATAAAAAAAGTAGTTAAAACGGACGTTAAACACTAATAAAAATTGAACCGTTGTTGATGAGGATGATTATTTGACGCCCGTTTTACTGTGGAGGCATCACCGTGAGATGAAACGTAAAGTGCAAAAGAATTTGTTTAAGGGAGGAGGCGTTCGAGGTCTAAGATTTGGGTACTTCCCCTGCTTTTGCACTATGGAAAATCCTTAGAGTGAACGGTCATGGCAAAAAGCAAACCCCAAACCTCCCGCTCACGAGTCCATGCCAGGGTTACCCGTAGCGATATGATGATGGTTGAAATTCACTCTATAGAAAGATTCTTTACCATGGTAAAGGTTACCTTTTATTTATAACTAATCCCCTCCCCCACAAGTGCGGTATCATACTGAGGAACAGTGTGACGGTTAAGCAGCAAGGGATGACAAACCGGAGAAATGTTCTGCAGAACATCCGCTGGCGACTTCAGCCTTTCGGTTTAATTAAATTCTACTCAACGGCAGACCTTGAGGGGCACATCAAGGATTCTCCTTTCTAATCCGCCCATACTATTCCTTTTTTATTATTATCCTTGCGCATGTGCTTTCTTTTCTCTTCCAAATTTCTGTCTCTCTTTCTCGTCTTCTCCGTTTCTTTATTGTCCCAGTTCTTTGGATCGCAGCAGCAGTTCGACAAGGGGGGAGAGAGTTTTGTTTGCCCAAGCGCCGATAGGATCATATCGTGAGTCTGGCCAGCGTGCACGGAATTCCAGGAACGCTTCGCCAAGGTTCGGCACGGCACGGAAACACCCCCGGCAAGGTGATACACCTTCAAAACGCATCATACAAACACCTCGTCCCAGATGATTCTTATCGCAACATCAGCTGCGATGAAAGATTAATTAAATTTCAGCTCCTGCAAATTCCTATAAATGCACTCGGTGATTAATGCGTTTAATTACTTTATGTTAATTAAATTTTCATGAGATGGTATCTGCCCCTTGTTCTGAACGACATGTGAGAGTGGAGGGTTTAAATCTCAAATACTTCATAATAATGACAGATTGAGATGTTACTGGAGCCCCGGCTTGCCACCGAGGTATGCAAACCAGGAAACCGAACAGAGTGTATGTGCAAGAGGTTCATGTCCGCCTTTCACTGTTGTGCAACTCTCTACCTGTGGATCTTCTTCGCCCTCATTTGTTTGCTTTTGTATCTGTGAAGTAGGACAAAGCTGAGATGCTCATCAAAATAATCAACGCATTCGCCTTCATTTCTAACCGGTTTCCGAACTCTACTAGAGGGGGGTCTGCATAAACTTGCTCTCCCCATTTGACTACTAAAATATATAGTTTTCATATGTATTCCTAATATAAACGGGTCCCTTTTGACCGTATATCTGACACGGTATATTTCCTTTTCATTCTCAATATACTCTTTTGACTTAATCTTTTACTTAATACATACACAAATTTCTAATATAAAAAGTGTTTCTGTTTTATCTCTGACTTACAACAGCAATAAATATCCTAATTACTTCTAATATAAATGGGGCCCCTTTTTCTGACTTATTAAAATAGATAAATTTCCTAATGTATTGCCAATATAAACGGGCACTTTTGACCTTATCTCTGTCTTATTAAAACAGATAAATTTCCTGTTTACTGCTAATATAAAAGGGCTCCTTTTGAATTTATCTCGGCCTTAATAAAATAGACAAATTTCTTATTTATTTATAATATAAGCTTTTGACTTATATCTAATTCATTAAAGTAGATAAACTTCCTATTTACTTTTAGTATAAACGTGCCCTTTTTGACTTTATCTCTGACGTATTAAAATAGATAAAATTTCTATTCATTTCTAATATAAATGAGCCCCTTTTGACTCTTTTCTCTGGCTTGAAAATATAAATTTCTTATTTACTTCTAATATAAAGGGGCCCCTTTTACCTTATCTCCCAATGAATTTGCTCTTTATCTGCAGTATAAACGGACCCTTTTGACTGAAACATTTAATTATTATCCCCAATATAAACGGGTCCCTTTTGGTTTTACCTCTTACATGCAATATGCGATTATCTGCATATAAATGGACTCTTTTGGCTTTACGCCTAAGTTACAACAAGGCGTGCGATCTCGATAAACTCACTGATTAACCTTTCTGTGTTCACCCAGCACGCCTTGATAAGCTTGTCATGTCTGCGAGATTGCACAACAGAGTAGTTAATTTCACGCGGCTGATGATGACTCGGTACAAATAATCCGTGAGAGATACGCGATAAAACGCTATGTTGCAACGTCTTCCCATTTCCCGCCAATTTTCACGCAGATGAAGTAATTAAGATTCAAAACAGCGTTGCTTTTTTATCCGTTTTGTCTTCTTTGTGAAGCCTTGATCGCTATATAGTGGATTAGATTGCGAAATGAACAAGTGCTAGTTGTACATGAAAACTATTTCTCAATTATTCAACGATGGAGTTTTAACAATTTTTTGGTTGTTGTAACTGGGGAAATGCGTTTAGGTACACCAGCTCCTCCTCTGGAGAACGCGGTCGTTGTCATGTTTTTCAAAAGTCACTTCAAAATTTAAAGCATTATAAATATTGTAATATTCGAGAAAGGAAAAAATAAACAAATATCTCTTTGTTTGGGCAAAAGCGGGGTTTGGTTTTACCGAATTCCGGTTGTACCTGTGAAACGATTTTTGAAAAATGTTCTTCAATTCTCCATCGATTCTACCTACTAGGCATCGAAAATGACAATTAAAAAAATTATATATGGAGATGGATTTTTTTAGTTATTTTGGTTTATTGGAATGTTAATATGTGTGTGTGTGCGCGTTTGTGTGTGTTAATGGTCTGGGGGTTTTTTCCCCTCAACGAAACTCATCATATAATCATCAATTCACAAATGATTCGCCTAATTCGTTAGCCAGCAAAATTAGAACTTTTGGGACTGGGGGATTAACTTAAAGAGAATATATCACTCTAGCGGTCGCAATATTTTTTTCTCAACGAAACTCTAGATATGTTTCACTAAAACAAATAAATAAAAATTGTTTCTGAAAATCGGGACAGCCGGGATATTAGGAGTACAGGTATACCTAAAAACTGATTTGGGGTTAAAGCAATATTTAAAAATCGCTCTAGAGGCCGCAGTTTTAAACTTTTTAAAGGAAACACGTTATATGCAATTGAAATAAAATAAGTAAAATATTTTCTGAAAATTAAGAGAAATCGGGCCCTTAGGAGTAGGCGTATACTTGGAAACCGAAATTTATAAAATGCTCTTGCGTTTAATATTCTGTATATTATTTTAAAATAAAATTACAAATTAATTCAATACATAAACTGTATTTATAACAATATATATTTTTTATATTTAACAAAAGTATGGTCATGAAGATATCAAATGTAAAATATTAATCTGATATATGTATGAGAATTATATTTGTATGTAAGAGCGCTCTGTAATAACCTTCAGAACACGTTTATGTTACATGTTAATAACATTTAAATTAAATTTCAAAGCCACTGAAAATCGATGTAACTTTCGACTGTTTTTATTTTCTTAGTACATTGCAATTGTTTTTAAATAATAACATGTTTTTGTTTTATTGAAACATATGAACATCATCATCTTAAATACACAATGTAACTCGAAACTTTCTGTTATTTCTCTTTATTTTAGTGAATGTAAAAATGATATCAAGAACTCAGTTACCGCCACGGGTGGCCAAGACGCGGACTCGTGAGCGGGAGGTCTGGGGTTCGAATCCCGCCACGACCGTTCTCCCTGACTGAGGTTTTTTCCAGGTTTTATTCAGTCCTTATAAATGATAATTGCCGGGGAAGTACCCTAATCTTAGCCCTGGAACGTTTCCTCCCTTAAAAAATTCCTTTCCTAAAATATCTTTTCATCTCATGTATCCCCCTAGTGCTCACCGTCTGAGGTATCTCATTAGTAAAAATGGGCGTTAAATATTACTCAAAAAGAGGGGGGGGGGCTTAGTTCATAAATATTTAAAAGTATTTAAAAATATCCATACAGCGTAGCTTTGTCTATCAGTGGTCATGTATTTCACTTTAGTATACCGTTAATTTTTGTGCTTTAATCTCAATAATAATAATAATAATAATAATAATAATAATAATAATAATATGGTTTTCTCTTTTATGATACTTATAGATTTCAAGAATTCTAATTTTGTTCTCTAAATACCACACAGTAATGCCATAACTTATTTCATTTCATTAATTAATAAGGCCTAATTTTAATTTTATATTTATTTAATATTATTCAAGTTACTGAGGAATTCGCTTAGTTTACGCAGCTCCTGCTTTTATACTGGGGAATATTTCCGTCGTTCTATTGTTAAACATACAAAATTAGTTTTCTATGCCATGGACACTGTATCTTAATTAAATCAGCCCCAAAATTTGTGAGATAGCATTTTTAGTTGGACAATCCAGAAAAGCCGGAAGTTGAGGTTTGGTGATCATGGAAACTATATTGTTGGTAAGTGCCCAGTGATAACATGCCCGCCACAGATTCATGTAATTAATTGCTTGGCAGAGGTGTGGACGTGCACCATCTTGCATGAAGGGGTTGTTCCTCAGTTCGTGATGATAACAAAGTTCTACAATCAGCTCCCCATTATAATTATAAACCAAATGAACTGTGAAATAAAGACATGTGTCTTTAATATCATAAGGGTCAAATAGGCAACAGAAATTCCCAGGTCAGATTTTATGGCTGGGTAGCTTACTGCGCTCTCGTAAGAAAATAACATTTTACACTTGTACAGGACATTACATTCATGACTATAACAACCAAGTTACATAAAATTAGTTGCTATAATTTCTCTTATTAAATATGGGGGTGGCAGATGTCTCGTGACTTATAACAAATTTCACATTTTGGTATATTTAGGGTTGTTGTGATAACAGCAGAATGTGTAAAATTGTATTCCAGTTCTTTTCATCACAGTTATTCCCCTAGATTGCATTATTGTAGAGAATAATTGCAAATAGAGCATGTAAAGTTCCAAAGAAGTGATACAGCTAAATGGGTTTCATTTATGGAACCAACATATGCAAGTTAACCTGAAATAGCGACATCTTTAGAAACGGAATTTGTATTGATAAATACGGATCATAATATCACTGAACCACGTTTAATGCGGCAATATTAATAATTAGTATCTATGGAGTGCAAATGCTATTGTTTCTCAATTATTAGCAGGTGCTTTGTCTTGCTATATTTTTAGAAAAGTTATTTACATCTTTCGAACTCGAGTTACATTTTCTTTCAGTTTCGATGAGTTTTGGACAACTTTCGTATAAATCAGATTCATTTACTGTCACATCAGGGTCCCGTGCCGACTATACTCCCCTACTATTTACCTACAATAATTGTCACGAATGAAATTTAATTGTCTCGTTAGCTAATTGCGCAGTGACAAGAGTGTTGCTGGAAACACCCAGATGTTGTTAGCAAATAGTAATTTCTGCAGGTGATTGCTACATACCATGTACTGTGTTTCCCGTTAAGTGTATTTCGCGTCAAATCATGATCGTATAAACGGAACCACACTCTACAAGATCTAGTTCCTGGAGTTCAAAGAGAAATATGAGTTTTAACGTTTTCCCTTTCTGAAAATGCACTGAGAAAACTCACGAAAAACCTTAAGCAGGTTAGTAGTACGCATGATTTGTACCTGGGACCTTCTGAATATGATTAATGCTCAGTTATTTTACTGTTTAAATCAATAAATTCAACAGTTATGTTATTTTCAAATTATTTTTTAAGATGTTCATTTGTCAATGTGTTTGTTGACTAATTCTCGATAGATATCAGCATAATTGTTTCCAATTTCCCGTGCCGGAAATCGAACCCAGGCAGACATTTTCTGAAGGAGATTAGAACGCTGTTTTGGACCGCAGGTGAAGTTGATATGGGGGCGGATCATGATCACGAAGCAGAGGCGGGCGGGAGATGATCGCAACAATGACGGGCGACGTTGTACCTCGTCACGATCCTGGTCGGCTCTAGGGGAAGGCTGCACCCTGAGCATTTCTGCGAACCGAACCTGCCTGCTTTACCTCGAAAGAAAAGTCCAAGATACTTCGGTCCTCATCTTGGGAGTTTTTAATTGTGTCTAACGCCCGTTTTTACTACTCAGGCATCACAAGCGGTGGACATTCGTGATATACTGGGAAAGGATTTTTTTAAGGAAGGAAACGTTCTAGGCCTAAGTATCCCTCCGGCGTTTGCCATGTATGAGGACGGAGGAAAACCTGGGGAAAAAAAAAAAAAAAAAAAAAAAAACTCATTCGTGGAGGACGAACCTCGGACCGCACCTTAGCGACCTCGGTCACTCGTGGCGGTGACTTGGGTTAGGTTCCCAGTCTCAGAAATAGGTTCTTTCAACCCTGAAAGAGATTAGCAGATCAATATCTGATTTACATCTTTACACAGATTACAGTAGGCGGTCCGGCTCATGTAGCCAACTGCGCAAATTGAAAAGTGCCTCCTGTTTTCAACAAAGGCATGTATCATTAAGAGAGGTGGGTATTCAATTAACTAAACTTATCTTCGACCGCAGATCTGGATCAGCTGAGATACTTCAGTTTGACCACAAGACCCCTGCTGCCTCCTTTTCCACCTTAAGAATACCCTGAACTGCTTATGTTGTCCTACATAAGACAAACTTAACATAAAGAAGTATTACCAACTGCACTCTGTCACATGCATCACACGAGGAAACACATTGGGTAGCTAATTGTTGCTCGGAATGCCTTGTGATGCAACAAACTCAAGCAGGAAGAAAATCCACCTTGCTATAGCAGACAGAGGCCATCTTCTTATCTACTTCACATCTTATTTAAAATTTTCACTTTAAAGCCATTATCATAAAACGACGCTTTGTTGTTAGCACGAACTGCTGCTACCAGGGTCTTTAATCACCGCATATAGGAGGGTTTTTTTTTTTTTTTTTTTTTTTAAGAAAAACTACTGCTAATGGCATACCTAACAAAGTCATGTACTGTTGCTAGTTCTGGCTTTTCTCTCGTATTTTCCTTGTACTCTGATGTGAATGCTGCACAGATCGACAAATTACAACGCATTCATAATGCCTGTGTCCGTTTCGCCTTCAACACTATTAAGTTTGAAACAATTGCCTTGGCTACCTCTAAAAGAACGCAGGACTCTCAATTCCCTTACGCTCCTATTCAAAATCCTCCGTACCTCCACCCCTCAGTATAATGCCTTGCCTTGTATACCTATCCCTACCTCGAACCTCATTCAGCGTGTCAGTTCCCAGAATCAGGAACTCCCTTCCTCTTGAAGTCAGAGATTGTCTCACAATAAAGTAATTAAATTGTCATGTCAATTATAGGAATCACAGAAGTTAGTCTCTCACTTCTTCTTCTTCTCCTTCTCCTTCTCCTTCTCCTTCTCCTCCTCCTACCTCCCCTCTAGTACTCGAGAAAAGTTATTGAAGAACAAATGAAATTGTAACACTGTGTATATAAACTTTTTAACAGTATTAAAGTATGTAATATTTACATGCAGCATATATCTTTAATTTGACTTTTCTGTATTTTATAAAGCTTTTATATTTTCCTCCGTATGTTTGCTGTTTTTTCATCTGGTAGAGTGGAAGGGAAGGTCTCATGACCTAAACCCTTCCGGGGTAAATAAATAAATAAATAAATATTGCAACACTCCTCCAGCACAGGGGCGGCTGGTCTACTATGTCACAGGCTTGCTTTACATTTCAACCTTTAATTGTCTGCAATTGTTGCTTAATGCAGGAAACTTGGAACTGATGTTTGCATTTGCAGTTATCTTCAGCAGTGGCTCTCAACACGTGTGCAAGAAATCCGAAATGTATATTACTGGTAAAAACATTTAAAATAATTTTACTCAACGTATTTTTTTTTTCGAAAAGGGAACAAGAGAAAACTATGCAAGAGCTTACACATGTTAATTTTGCAGGGGATTTATTACCTTACGCCTTGCAATAAAAGATTTGAGTTGTTAATGAGAAACTTGATTTTAAAAACACGCCGTATTTCGTGTTCAACTTGGTTAGTGATGAAAGACCCAGCTGGTTTAAAAATGTAATAGCTTATCATACAACTGGAAGTTTACTGACATTCTTTGCGTGTTCCTTTTCTCGGAAGAGAGACAGCTTAAGAATTGTTCAATAGCGACAGACAATCATTAGGTAGTTCCCGTTGTTGAAGTTTATTAAACTTGTGCACCCAGTCTCAAACCCGTGCCGGTATATTGGGTATGTATGTTAATGGTCCACATTTTTCTGGTTTTTGATGCTGCTACCCAGTGCAGTGAAGATGACAATATAGACCATGTGGGTCTTTCACAAAGAAGCAAGCAAGGTCCAGCTCTATTCACATGTCAGATTGCATTGTTCAATGTGTGATAGTTTTGCATTTGCGTATCATGAATACATTTTGGTAGAGAAGTACACTAATACAAAATTACTTTTATTTTATTTTTAAGTGTTCTGAACTCGTTGAAGATTTAAATAATTAAAGTCATACATCTGCAAGGTTCTAATATAAGGAAATACGAATTAATTCCAATACGTTCGATGGTAGCTTATACTTTTTATGTTCTTCATTAACCCTCCTTCGTTTTTAGGACTTGACATCAGTCTCGTATTGAGCAGCACACTGAGGAGCAGTCCTATGTCAGGGCCACCTCAATAATGTTACAAACACAGAAGATGCAGACACACAATACAGATGAATCTGTAGCAGAGAAATACCATCCCTTTGTGAAAATTACTAAAACAATAAATAAAAGATCGAGGAACGGTAATACAGATATGTAAGTGTATTCCTGGGCAGGTTCTCTACTAGAACTATGCATAATATTTTTAGCCTTCCATCTCCCAATCTAGTCAGACCATTCCTCGTCTTGCCTCTCTCCATAGAACGAGTAAATTGATAAATCTGATAAGAAAATTTTTTTCCCAAATCAAAAATATATTTCTCAACATAATCTCCTTTGAACTCCAGATTCTAATATTTTCATACCCTCTGAATTTTCCCCCCATCTGTGAATCATGTTCCTTTATAACAGAGATAGCCTGTTCATTGCAGAAAAGTTCTTCCCCCAAGCCGAATTTCGAGCTTAGGAAAGAGAGAAGAGTCAAATTGGGCCCAGCTCGTGCATTTCTGCCATCTCAACGGCCGATGTGTGAGCAACTCATTGGTCTCTTCTACTTCAACTTTCTGATGACGTTGCGTGATAAGTCAGACGTTATTTTACCCTCTTCCAAATAGTCAACCATGATGATGCCCCTTGGGCCCCAAAAAGATGTTTTAGTCATTTTTTCTACCGGTTTTAGCTTTTTTCCACTGTTTTGACTGCCGTTTTGTCTCCCCCGTGTAGTGGTATCACATGCAATCACAAAACGACGCCAGAAGTCAATCGGATTATGCTGGAAGTTTTCTAAATACGATTTTGAGATGTCCTTCCTCGAGCATTTTTGTTCTGAAACCAACAAACCGGCACCCATCGTGCACTCAGCTTCTTCATATGCAGAACTTTCTGCAATGAGATGCTCACCTTCTCAGCAATCTCACGGTCTTCTATTTGGATACCATGAACTTTATCGACCATTTCTTCAGAAGAAACCTCAATTGGGCGTCAGGAACGTGCAGCATCTGCAGTGCTCGTACGGCCACGTTTAAATTAATTTATCCAGTAATAAAAGGTCTTGAGTGCTGGTGCAGAGTCCCCAAGAACTTCCTTCAGCTGTTTGTATCTGGGCTGCAGTCACTTTTTATCACTACACGATACTCGACTTTATCCATTTCTACACCGATCACTTAAGATAGCTGTCAACAGTTGCATCTGTTTGAAAAAATGTTTTGCCTCTTTTGGATCGTTGTGGATGTTTTCTGCAATTATTTACGCATTTTAAAAAGCACAAAAGACTTTCAATACTTCGAAGTGAAAAAAGTTATAAAACTAAATGGTCATGTTCACCTCACAAAAATATCTATTTCGAATCTTGTTATTCATTTATTTCCTTTCAAGCAGTCAAAAGCTTTTTCCTCAACCCATCACTTAAGCTTTTTAAATAGCAGCACCTTATTAGTGAAATGAGTGCACGGTTACCTCGGACATACGAATACTAGGAAATGGAGAGAATGAAGGAACTGCTGTATTTGTAACAGTCCTGGCGAATGACCTTGTATCGATCTGCGCAAGACAATTCTATGAAATTTGTAGTGGGGGCAACTTCTCAGCTGCATAAATGTAACAAACAATTGCAAGCGAGAAAGATGAGAGCGGTACAGCTGTGCAATAAACCGTCATACAATGTGTTCAGTACGGAAGTAAGAGAGATACTAACCTGATTCCCCTGTAAACGCATAAACAGAAAATGAACCCGACCAGAGACCACCGCACCTCTTTTGCTCATTCGCCAGGACTATTCAAAATTACTTTACTTTGTCTTGATCAACATTTCCTTGATGTCCTCAAAGGTAAGTGTTCTCTTGTAACTGGTATGAGTCCTTCCGAAATAACTTGGTTTAAATATGCTCCAATAACTTCAGTGAAAGTAAAACGTTCTTTTTCTATGGTGAAAATTGTTTTCTGTGACAAGCGGCTGACAATGGCAGTTGATACCATGAAAAAACATCTTATTGTTTCTTGTAACCAAGTAAACTTAAGTACTTTAATTGTGTGATAAAGAAGTTATTAAGTGTCTTAAATGACTATTTTCATTAATAGTGAGTGATATTACTCTCTATTTTCAAATACCTATTTTTAGTGTTTTAAGTGCATTTTTTTACCTGCCCATTTTAACCGAAATGAATGCCTTACAATCACAAGATCTGTATGTCAGTCACCTGTGTTTGCAACTCAACTTCCAAGAAATCCTGCAAGCCGGCGCGAAATATTTTGTTTTAAATAAAAATCTGCCGTGTATGCCAAGCGAATGAAAACACCTGTTTGTATGGTGCAAAAAACAATGTCAGGGAAAACGCAACGTTGCAGCAAGACAAGTAATTATTATTTTAATTTATAGTGGTCTTATTGCAGTTTAAGTTGTTCTTTTTGTGTGTGGAGTTATTAACTCTTGTCTCAGAAATTAAATTGCTACGTCGGTCCAATGTCATCCACGGCGCCGTGTGAGCTTTATCAATCACTTGGGCACGTTCGTTTACCTGATCAAAAGCAGTGGCCAGTTTCCTTTTCCTTCATATTGACATGTTTATGAAAGCCACACTTGTGTTCGAGATAACTCCGTCTCAATTTCAGTAAATTAGTAAGCAGAATGAATAGCTCCCTCAGTTGCCTATCGCAACCGCGTTCATCAAGTGGAAGGAATCTTCAATCAGCACGCGCGTTTAATCTGCAAAGATGAATCAAAACGCCTTTGGATTCAGGGATGGGCATATGCTACCCCTGTAACTGTTACTCACACACACCGTGCCAGAAATGTTAGAAGCGTGAAGACCTTGACGTTTGTTCTACTCCTAACTATACCGCAGTCTACTACAGGACCATCTAAGGAACAATTTACGAAAAAAGTGAATTTTGGGCACCCCTAGCTGGGGAGTTGATAAATGATGGACAAGCAATTCAACCCACTCTCTGCTCATTAGACCGACTGGAGCCCGATGAAATTCTTGTGCTTCTTTAGCGAGATTCTGGTGATGAGAAAATTGCAACGAGGCAATGAAATATGCGAGACACCTGCGTATGGGAACAAAACACGTTGCTTTGTTTTGGAAGCAGGCAACTATTTGGTGGAGACTTCAATGCACAGGTTCGCGGAAAGCGACATTTTTAATGAAGTTCAGTCTCGGAATTTTGTACAGACCACTGTTCCCTTCCTCATTGTCAGCTATAAATATGACACTTAAATTCCCTCCTAAACATTCCGCGTTCTGTTAATAATTTCCCCTTTCCCAGTGGTTTGCGTTCGTTTAAATATTCAGTTGAAAATAAACGTGTTTTTATATCACAAAAGAAGACAATACAAATAAATTGTGAATAATTCTTCCTGTTGTGAACCACTGGAAAGAACTTTAAAATAAAGACCGCTGCTTTTCTAACGATGGAAGAAACACTAAATATACCTAAAGCTTAAACATTGAAATGATAAATGCAGAGCTGGCCAAACATTTTCCTTGTTTCAGGTGTAACTTTAAAATCAAAGAGTTGTTGTATCTACAGCAACTACAATTCAGGGACTTTCGAGTGTTACAAATTGGAGAAAATTTTCTGTGATTAGCACCAATGCAAATTCTTATTGATATACTAAATTTTCTTATTTTTGGCATTCGCTTTGGAGTATTTGTGCTTTTAGGACGAAATCTCTGAAAAGAGATTGCAAATGCAAATTCTTGTACCTAAAAAGAAGAAAAAGAAATAACATAAAAATCTCTCTAAGTAAATTAAGATGCACGGACCAGAACGCTGTTCGGGATTTGTCATAATACGGGCGAATACAATAAAAAGTTTAACTCTTACTACTGGTGCTGTGCTCTACGACGACACAGACTTTGAATGTGAATAAGAACAGAGCAAAGACTTTCAAGAACGGATCGAAGACATGGACGTAGGCAACAGCCTGAATACTTTTACGATGAACGGAAGTAGCAGAATTCCAGAGCTGCCTGTGGGTCACTACAAGACGCATGGGGATAGGAACAAACTGCAGACCTGCTACAGTGAGAACATGGAGCGTGGTTGCGAATTGTTCATGAAAACCAAACTTTAATTAGAGAGTTGTGCTATGCTGAACAGCTGGAGATAGAAGGGAACATGACATGACCATGCGCAATGCAGAGATGATTTCGCAGGAAGTGGGGGGGGGGGTTAAAATTGGAATGGTACATCAAAATAGCGACTAGACAGGGGCTCACGTGGTTCAGAATCGGTGTAGGCGGATGATTAAGACCGACAAATATGAGCGGAGAATCTGCCCCATCTGTGAGTAAGGAATGTAAAGGTACGGAAGAATGCAGGGAAAAGTATCCACGCACCTTTTTCAGGATGGAACAGAGGGAAATTGTCATGCTGAGATTTGCTGACAGGTAAGGAAGGAGAGGAGAGATTAGGTAAATATCTGATTCAGGTCTGAAAAGGCTGGTAACTGGGGAGTGGAATGAGAAGAGACAAAGTCACTTAATGCAGTTGTGTGTCATCCATAACGGGATTTCTTTATATTTTGAAAAATTATTCGCCTTTCGTCGTCGTTCTAATATTTTATTGTGCATAACTAATGTAATATTTTGTGGTAAATCAAAATACCAAGTGTATAATGAAAGCACGTACCCTGTTTTGAATTGGTGCCGCTCTATGTCTGGAGACACTGTTGCAATAGTTAATAATGACTTCAAAATTGCGGCAGGGTTATATTGTTGGACTCTGCACACCGGTTTCAATTATTGTAAAACATGTAAAGAGAAGAGTCTTACATAAATAAGATGTATGTAGGCTGTAAAGCACAGGTGGACTCCCACCTAGGCAAATCTGCAAAAAAGAAAAGCAGGAACAAAATAAGCAGTGATGCAATGACACAGCCTGACTGGAACGTCTAAAGGCGCAGTTTGTTGCATGATCCATGGCGACGTAAGGCAAGTGGACATGTCTTGAAAGATCAGCACCTCAGCAAACGCTTCACCAATACAAGAAAAATGTACGAACAGATGACAAGTGGCAATGGGTGGACGAAATCTGGATAAACAAACCCCGTGCTATTTATACGGGGCGCTGGTAGGTTACTGCGCTCGGGGAAACTCGAGATTCACAGAGATGCTAACAATATGAAGATAATGCAGCCAAGGGAACGTCATGGACCCAATTTTTGATGAAGAGATTCCCCGGTTGCATTTTGACGTCGGCCCAAATGTTAAGGTGCACTGCTGCCGGAAAGCTAGGGAAACAAGATGTCAAGTGGAAATTGCTTTTTAGGGTGATAGTTCAAGCCTATAGACTACAAAGAAAGAGGATTTCGCTGTAACGTCGTCCCATATAATGTGGGGCAATCAACCGTGCTAGTTTGTTTTGTTTCATAAATAGAGATGCACCATTACTTCCACTGACGTCATAGGCATGCTGAAAACAACCTCTCTCGCTAAAAAAAAACAAGTGAACGTTTTTGTCCGATCCATATGCGGAAAGGCCTTGAAAGAATTCCTATGCAGGTTTTACATGATACAGTGATGTTTAAATATTTATACCTGTTTGTGAGGGTGGTCTAAAAGTCTGTCATATAGAAACTGCTTAAACTAAGCGAATTCCTCAGCAAGTGGAAAAACTTTAAAAACGAATTTAAAAATGCAAAATATGGCCTTATTAATTAATGAAATAAGTTATTGTATTACTGTGTGGTATTAGCTTGGCAAACGCATAAAAGTAAAGCTGAACTATAATACCCTATGTTGAAATAAATGTGCATAGTGAATTTACTCAAATTTTCAAAAGTAATGGTAGCAGAATTAAAATTCTTGTAATCTCTAAGCATTATAAAAGGGAACCCTATTATTATTATTATTATTATTATTATTATTATTATTATTATTATTATTATTATTATTGTTGTTTTTGTTATCATCATCATCATTATTATTATTATTATTATTATTATTATTGAGATTAATCCATAAAATTAATGGTATACTATTAATTAAATGAAATATATGACCACTGATAGACAAAGTTATACTGTGTGGGTATTTGTAAACATTTTTAAATGTAACCATGTTTATGAACTGAGTCCTTGATGTCATCTTTACATTCACTAAAATAGAGAGAAACAACAGAAAGTTTCGAGTTACATTCTGTATTTAAGATGTTCATATGTTTCAATAAAACAAAAACATGTTACTATTTAAAAACAATTACAATGTACTAAGTAAATAAAAACAGTCGAAAGTTACATCGATTTTCAGTGGCTTTGAAATTTAATTTAAATGTTATTAACATGTAACGTAAACGTTTTCTGAAGAGCGCTCTTACATACAAATATAATTCTTATACATATATTAGATCAATATTTCATATTTGATATCTTCATTATGATGTTTTTATTAAATATAAAATACATGTAACGTTAAAAAGACAGTTTATATGCTGAATTAATTTGTACTTTTATTTTAAAACAATTGAGAGAAAATTAAACGCAAGAACCCTTTTTAAATTTCGGTTTTCAGACATACACCTACTCCTAATAGTCCGATTTCCCTGATTTTCAGAGCTATGTTTTTTATTTTATACCGAGTTTCATTGGAAAAAAAACATTGGTATGATAATTTTTGGGTTTCAGGTAAACCCATACTTCTTAGTCTGATTTTTCTGATTTTAGGAAATTATTTTTATTAATGTATTTCATTATATATGCAATTTGAGAAAAAAACAAAAATTGCTGCTGCTAGAAGGTTAACAGACACGTGCGCGCGCGCACACACACACACACACACATGATGGTTTTTTGTTTGTTTGTTTTTCATTGTAATTTTCGGTTCCCATTTGTTAGTTAGGATTGATGGAGATATGAAGAAAGTTACTTTTAATGAGTACAATCGCATTTCCTTCAGAATTCGCTAAAATTGAGAATCTAGCTTGAACACTATTTTCAGTGTTTAATCTAATCTTCCATAAGTACAATCTCACATTCCCGCCCTGAACTGATCATATTCTCTACAGCTGCAATCGCCTTTGATTTGATGAAAAACGCGAGCAGCGGGGAAGGGAAAGTTGTTCTGTCTTAAAAAACATTTTTATGTTTTTTAATTAAAAATGAGCGTTTCTTCCATAAACCGAGTTCATTTAAGAGAACAGCACCTGCTTCTGTTTCGACTCTCTTATGTAATAGAGATACCCAGTTATAAGTGAACACACAAAATCAGCTGTTTTTCTTAACACTGCACATGAGTTTTTGATCTTCATTTCGTGTAAAGAGCTTTCTTCATGTACCTCAGCAATTTCGCGCACATCATATCACATGGTTCTGCTGTTGTTGCATTTTGGACAGTTCAGGAGTGGCACGATGATTATTACTGAAAATTAAGAATTAGAGCTCCCAAACTTTTATAAATGTGATATCGTTTCCTGTAACATAAAACGATCTTTTATAAGAATTTTAGATTTGTTCATTTTATTTAATGTCCAGATACTTCTGGTCTGTATTAAATCAACTACTTGAAGCGATGACTTGATATTTTAAATGAATGCTTAAGGCAGATATACCAATGTGGAAAAAAATGTTACCAATTGCATGACCGAGTATTTTTCAAGAGAAATAAATCATTTGTCATGGCAAATAGTATTTTTTTTTTCGCAAACAAGAGACAACACCAATTATTTTTTTTTTCAAATGAAGCCACCAGATGGTGTATGTGAGCATAGCTGCGTGTCTCAGTACGCCCCGAAGTTCAGTTGGTGAGCCACAGGTCACGAAGATTGAACAAGTGTGTATAGGTATATACTTAGCGTTTCTCCGCGGCAGGAGTGCACGAGAATGCAAAATAGAGCAATGAACGCGTGTTCTGTCCTATCGAAAGCGGTAAGGTGAACAAAGGCCTTCAAACTGAGCAAAATGTAGACTTCCGATCTGCCGCGCAGTGGGCATCCTGTGTCTGTGGACGAGGATGTACTGGTGGGACAGTGCTTACGCGATGATAGGCGCTGGACACTTGTGGAATTAGAAGAACAAACAAAAACAGTTCACCCGATTTTACGGGAGGACCTAAACATGCGGAAAATGCATGCAAACTGGTTGCCACATCAATTAAGTGGATTCACTAAGAAATATATTCAGGGAGAATGGCATGTCATGATGATTCGTATCACTACAATTGATGAAACGCGGGCAAGGGCGTATGAACCAGAACTCAAGCGACAGTCCTGGATCACCACACAAACACAAGTTTCGCCAAACTCCTTCACAGTCAT